>JAEIGQ010000250.1:0-419611 GCA_018904275.1 Lordiphosa clarofinis
AAATATCCCGTAAAAGTCTTAAGTCAAGTATTAAGGAATTTAAAATTGTGTATTTGAAATGTGCAACTTATTCGTTTGAGTCAATGAGCCGCTCGTACAGCTCAGTGATTCAGCAGAAGTATTCGCACAATTGCCGAACCCCTAACTAATAACACAATCGTGAACTTCTACGAACTGTTCTTTATTAAGATTCGGTTGCTGGTTTTTATAAACAAAACTTATATACCTAATACATGAGACCACTGTAATTAAAAATATTCTTGTCCTATTCTCTTCTCTAAATGAGACATTTCTCACTCTGGAATCGCAGTTTCTTGGCCTAAAACTGCTGAGCGAATCTCCGAAAAGAAAAATCCCTAACAACAATTTGTTTCCGATCCAACTGGGAGCTTCACCTGCTAGTCGAGCTCTACCTGAATCGCTGATTACTCCCCATCTTAATGCCTTATCACTGCCGGAGCAAGATGCTGCAACCTTTCATACACCTACTGCCGTTGGCACTCTGCCAATGGATATTACTTCGTACCGAACAATGCGACGCTCCCGCGGATGTTGCCTTTGTAGATGTTCCGGTTCCCCCTACATTTGCTGCTTCTTGTGTTGGCGCTTCGGTTGCTGGCACCCTGGCTGCTGCGGTTTCATGTGCTGCGACCAATAATGCTGCTGCTGCTCCTAATTTTGTTGTCACCAATGGAGCCAGTAATAATAATAATAAAAACAATAACAATACTGCTGCCCCTGCAAGTACCTCTAACGCCGTTCTGAGACCTCTTAAGGCCGTGGCACCTCCATCGCGATCCTCTGGATTGCTACGTGGGGCAGTTGTTCCTCGAAAAGCTATTTTCGTCTCCCCGACTTCTGCCCGATGCTACAGTAGATGAAGTCAAAAACCATCTTCATCTGAATCTTCAAGCCGACCCTGCAGATATTTCAGTATTGAAATATAAATTTAAGTATACTCGTAAAATTTCTACTTTTAAAATTTTCCTTCCTGAAACACTTCTTTCTAGGGCACTTGAACCTGCACTCTGGCCGGAGTATACTATTGTACATGAATTTAGAAGCGATGAATCACCCCTGAGTCCTAATCCTGCAAATTCAAAAAACTCAAAAAACTAAGCTGTATCTTTTCTTTACTCACTACCAAAATGTCCGCAGTCTTTTAGGTAAACTTAGTCGACTTCACACTAATAGTGCCTCGTTCGACGCCAATGCTATTATTTTAACTGAAACCTGGCTGAATTCTTCCGTTTCTGATCATGAAATTTTTGTGCACAACTACACTACCTACAGAAGGGACCGACCATCATTTGCTGGCGGTGTTCTTATTGCAATAAAAAATGATTTCTCATCTGAGTTGTTCCCGTTTGACAATACTCATGACATCGAGTTTATTGCGGTCAAAGTCTGCACTGGTAAAGCAAACATCTTCCTGACTTGTTCTTATATTCCTCCAAGATCTGATTTAAACACCTATTTGTGCCATCTTTCCGCAATTCATCTCGTGATGTCTGCATTAGGACACTCCGATCAAATTATAGTGCTTGGAGATTTCAACATTCCCCATTTATCATGGCTGCCTTGCGATGACTCAAACCTTTTACTCCCTGATACCGAACATGAATTTATTGACGGTCTAACCGAAATTTCTCTAGTTCAAATTAACTCCGTTCAAAATAACCGTGGAAGGCTGCTCGATCTGATATTTGTTAGTGATGCTTCCTTGCAGCGGTAGCCAGAGCTAACCCTGTATCCCTGCCTGAAGATTGCTACCATCCATCCATGTCGATCTCTGTGGAGACCATTATCCCCGTGGAAATTGACAGTTCAGTAGCATCAAGACGTGTGAAGTGTTTTCGTAAAACTAATTTTCACGAACTAAATCTTCATCTTTCTTCAGTTGACTGGTCATTCTTACACTTATTCACCGACATTAATTCAGCAGTCAAAGCATTTTATCAAACCCTTTACTTGGCCTTTGATACATACGTTCCTGAGGTTAGGGTGACACCGTCATCTAAGCCTCCTTGGTTCACACCGCACTTGTCGTACCTAAAAAACAAGAAATCTAGACTTTTCAAAAAATATAAGAAAACAGGTTCGTCAATAGACTTTGCGCTTTACTCTTCAGCTCGTTCTGAATTTCTTACCATTAACAGCCAATGCTATGCTGATTACCTCTCACAATGCAGGATTAATTTTCGGAATGATCCAAAACAATTCTATACATTCGTTAACTCTAAACGCAAGTCGAATGCATTTCCTCCGTCCCTTCACTATCAGAATAAAACTGAATCTTCTGATCTTAATATTGCTAATCTATTTGCCTCATTCTTTCAAACGACTTACTCAGCACAATCCTACAACTGTTCTTCTTCTCCATATCCTTACTCTCTACCTCAGGCGAATAATATTTTTCTTTCCTATTTTAATGAATGTGACGTTTTGCAAAGTTTGTCCTCGATTGATATCTCTTTCTCTGCTGGTCCTGACCAAGGCTGCAAACCACTAAAATTTTGCAGAAGGTTCGGTTCAGGGGTTGAACCCGCTGTAAAGTCTTAGGTTCGGTTCGTGGACCGGTTCACGGTTTTGGTTCGAACCGGTTTGCTTGAAAATAGAAAAATAGTTTCGATTTATAAACACTTATAATTTAAAATAATATTTTTCATGTCAATAATGCAATTTTTAATAATCAAATTTATTAGCTGACATTTATTAGAACTTTAGAAACCCGATTAATTTGAGTTCATAAACGTTCTATCTGCCACAAGCTGTTTATCTATACTAGCTCTTAGATCGGAAAGTGATGAAAAAGCCCTTTAAACTGATACCGAACTTTCTGGAACAGCACATATGGTTAACGCAATAACGATTTTTTAACCTTTCCAAAACCTTAAAACATTCGTCGATGTGTTCAAGGAATCTGTTTTATACACAAATTAGGCTTTATTTCGTTTTATTGAAGGTGGGCGTGCTGCCGGTAGGAATGAATGTGACACATTGGCAATGGGATGAGAGTGTGTGTGTGAACTAGAGATGTACATACAAATGTGCGAGTATCGAGCATTGATAGTTGCTAGTAATATGTGAAATAGATAGAGGAACTGGAACTGGAACCACCACAAATCTATAACATCATTTACAGAATTGATATTTAATATTTAAATATTGCTTTATATTGCTTTTAAAAACTTAATTTCTTCACAATCAGAAGTTGATTCATTTAAACTCTTATTAAAAAATTCTTTTTCGAGCTTCAGCATGTCTGTAATGTGCTGCTTTGTTGTAAATCGGGATAATAATGTTAACATAATGTAAACATTACAGTCTCCATAATTGCATTCCTTTTATACTCTGCAGTTGTCCTGTTCGGTCCATATTCGCTCCATTATCGACTGTGATAGTATAATTTTCACCTAGAGAAATGACGTAGGATTGGAGAGCTTTTGAATGATTCAAGTCAAATTTCAAGGAATTTCTATATTTTATGTGTCGTTGAAAAACTACTTAATTTATTGAACCGAACCGAATTTTTCGAAAAAGTCGTCCGGTTCGGGTTCAGGTTCGAGGAGTCAAAATTATTAGGGGTTCGGTTCATAGTCCGGTTCGTCGGACCCCAAAAACCCGAACCGAACCGGTTCTAAGGGGTTCGGTTCAGGACCGGTTTGCAGCCTTGGTCCTGACAACGTCCCAAGTTGTATTATGAAGTACTGTGCTGGAGCTTTGTGCTCACCCATTACCTATCTATTTAATCTATCTTTGAAACAGTCTTGTCTCCCACAGATTTAGAATGAATCTTATATTATTCCACTTCATAAAAAAGGATCTCGTTTGAATGTCGAGAATTATCGAGGCATTGCTAAGCTTTCTGCTATCCCAAAACTGCTTGAGCAGTTGATCACCTTCCAACTGCAGCACCTATGTAGCAACCTCATATCTCCTTCTCAACATGGTTTTGTTAAACGTCGATCGACGATGACAAATCTTCTTGAGTTTTCATCACTGATAAATCGCAGTTTTCAGTGCCGGTCACAAACTGATGTCGTCTTTACTGATTTTAGCAAGGCCTTCGATTCAGTTAATCATGCTCTTCTTCTGCACAAATTGTCACTTTTGGGTTTTCCACCAAACTTATTGAACTGGATCTCGGCTTATTTATCAAATCGTACACAACGGGTATTATTTAACAATGTATTTTCAACAGTTGTGAACGTGACGTCAGGTGTCCCACAGGGCAGTCACCTAGGCCCGTTGCTTTTTGTCCTTTTTGTAAATGACCTCCCACAAGTCATATCGTACTCAACTGTATTTATGTATGCAGATGACGTTAAAATCTGTCTACCATACGCCGATTGGTTCTTGCACACGCGCCTTCAACTAGACCTTAATGAACTGGAGAACTGGTGTTCAAATAATCTTCTTTTCTTGAACCATTCCAAATGCCAAATGATGACTTTTTCCCGCAGCTCACCTCACGTTGTCTCCTATTAATAGGGAATCATACCCTGGACCGTATTACACAGGTAAACGATCTTGGTATACTATTTGACCAGAAATTGTGTTTCAACAGCCATATCGCAGCTACAGTAAATAAAGCCAAAGGTGTTCTGGCATTTATTAAGCGTTGGTCCAAAGAGTTTGATGACCCTTACACAACTAAATCATTGTACATATCCTTAGTACGCCCTATTTTGGAATACTGCTCTAGTGTATGGGGCCCACAGTACAAAAGAGCAGCAATCGCTAATCGAATCTGTCCAGAAACAATTTCTAATTTTCGCTCTTCGCAATCTGCATTGGGACCCCAATAGGCATTTACCGTCGTACCGATCGAGGTTAAAACTAATTGATCTTCAATCTATGCATCACCGCAGAATATGCAATGGTGTCCTATTCGTCCACAAACTTCTTCTCGGATTGGTAGACTCTCAATCGCTCCTCACTTCTATAGAATTTACAGTACCCTCAAGGTTCACCCGTACATTCCGGCCACTACGTTTGCCACTCTGCAGGTCCAACTATGCCCTTCATGAACCTTTTCGTGTCTTATGCTCTAATTATAATTCCCTTTCTTTTATCTTTTCGTTTGAAAAATCTTTTAATGTTATTTTAAGTGAAATTTATGAACACCTTGAAGTATCTAACCTCTAACCTATTACTCTAAACAACTTTGTATTACTATTGCCAATTGTTTTAAGTTAGCAGATCATTGTTAACCAAATAAATAAATAAATAAATAATTCAATACAAGTGAAACATTTGTTTTTTATATACTCAATTGTATTTCATCTCTTTCTAGTGTGGTGTTGCTCTTGCTTAAAAAATTAATACAATATGTGGTTATTTATCCTTTCCCCTATTGAACAGATGTGCTTATAGGCGTGGAAAAGGGGCTGTTCTCCGCTACCTAGTTTAACCTTTTAAGTGTTTCATATTCAAGTGGATTAATGGAGGGTCACATGTTGAATGCGAGGTTCACATGTTTAAATATAAACAGAAATTAGAATTTTGTACTTAAGTCAAGTATTTCGTTCTTGGACTGGTGAATGAAAACAGTAATACTTCATGATCTGCAGCAATTACTTCATGCATTAAAGCACATGATGAATAAATTATAATGACTACTAAGTTTTGATTACAGCGGTGAAACGACTATTATCGTTACAATTTTTGAAATTTTTCAATTTTTTGGCACTTCCTATTTACCCGTCTATCTTCACGTGGCAGCTAACCATTTGCTTCATTTGTTCCGGCGCCTGATTACAAAACGAACGAGAGCGCAAGTTAAAGTCGGCTCTAACCGACTTCGATATACCCGTTACTCATAAAAAAACATGTTTAACAGTGTTTCTGCGTTCCTTAGGGTGAACAATTTTGAAGAATTTTGCAACAACTTTTTTCACTCGAACTAATTTTTCACATTTTTGCTCATAACTTGAGAACCGCTTATCCGATCATTTCTTCGGCAAATTTATTCGTTTTGCTTATTACTCACTATCTCTAGAAGGTACAAATCGTCTATCTTTAAAACTGTGGGAGATATAACGTTTTTTCCGAATTCCGGGGGCGGGAGGGGGCAAATTTGAAAACAAACTTATCTGCCAAGTAAAAAAAGCATTTGTCTTATACATGTCAAACCTCTATCTCTTACCATCTCTAATTAAAACTAGGTGATTATGTACATAGAAAACAGACGGACAAAGACGGTCAGACGCATGGGGACGATTGCGTTGAAGACAAAAAAGTTTTTCTCACTAGAACTACTTTTTCGACCGATCGTTTCTATGGCAGCTATGCGATATAGTCATCCGATCCGGCCGACTCCGACAAATGTACAGTGCATTTGTACCAAAAGATTTCGTGCAAAGTTTGGTTAAGATAGCTTTTAAACTGACAGACGGACAGACGGACAGACGAACATGGCTATATCAACTCAGCTCGTCATGCTGATCAAGAATATACATATATACTTTATGTGGTCGGAGATGCTTCCTTCTATGCGTTACAAACATCTGAACAATTTTAATATACCCTCTCCAAGGGTAGAAAAAGTGAAAATACCACAACACATACCTCTCGAACAGTTAAAAAGCGAATTAGGGATAAAAATGCAACATTAATGACCTCAGTATCATCAAGAATATGTGTAAAACCGATCAATCTGCCAGACGATAAAATATGTTGTAAATATTTAAAGATGTCCCTCACATGCCTTCAGTATTTTTCCTCTCTTTGGTTCGGCCCAGCATCGACTTGCATCCCTCTAAAAAGATCTGTCAAATATTCTGAAATTTAATTAATACTTTTTCTTGTAACAAGTCCAGATTTTAACTTGCCAAACAAACCCCACAAGCTTTGCTTTCGCCCAACCCCCTTCCCTTCAATGGTGTAATTACCGAAGTTAATGTGGAAATCCTTTGGGTACGCGCAAATCTCAAATGTGTGCAAATATGCGTCGAGCTTTCAAAGGGTTGGCCGGTCGAGAGACAATCGCTTAGTCACCCTTGGCATTTCATAAACTAATTGACAAAGTGTTGAATTACATTTTTTGGGCGCTTCCCGAAATTCTTGGGAATGGGTTGACATTAAGTAAATTATTTTTAATATGTTTATAGACTTGCGCGTACTATGAACTATGAGTATCTGGATGTGCGTGCTCTCTACAATAATTATGTAATTTTCACATGGATGTGGATGTGATTTAATTACCGTAATGGGATTTGAGCCCGGCGAGTCAAGAGCGAGCGCAAGACAATGTGTAATAAAACACTTAACATGATGAATGATGAATGAATCGGCGAAGGGTTCGTCGGCCCCAGGGAGCTGCTCGGGCAGCCAGTTTCGGCTGCAGCTGTGCAATTTCCCAGGCGCCTTTTAATTTGGCGCGTGTGGCAAATTGCGCCAATTTACTTATTAAGAACGCAAAACTTGCCAGCAATAGTTTTCCAATTCTAGACTTTGCCTGGCATTTGTTGGAATTTTTATTGGCAGAGCGGGAGGAAGTGGGGGGTGGGGGAGAGCGAGAGCAAATTGCGTTTCGTACTGGCCCTGTCAATGTCAAAAAAATTTCAGTTGCTGGTTTTTTGGTTTTCGTGTTTTCTTCTAAATCGAAAGTCAAAAAAGTTAAATTATTCATAGCAAAAAAGCAATTTTGAAAGCGTGCAACGGGAATGCGGTGGGTGAAGAGGGGGCGAGGGGGAAAGTTTTGTAAACGCAGTCAAATTGCAATTAGCCTTTTGTTTGGGCGCCGTCTTGATTGTTGGCGGGTCTGCACTTTGATGCATGCGTGCCGAAGACGAGGACCAGGAGCGGGCAGGGGCACTGGGAACCATGCCATGCCAGGCTCGACTCAACTTTTCCTTCTCCACTTCTTCTTGATACAACTGACAGCAATTTTCCAGTTGTGAATTATGTGAAATTTTCGCTGGCTGCCGTGGCTAATGGAAATGATTGCCAGCTAAAACGCAATGCCCATGGCCCTGCGGGGGGTGGGGCCTCATGTTGTTGGCCGGGCTGTCAGTTGGCTTTAATTTAATTTTGCACACACAGAGAAAAAAAACCACGTAAATACAAATATTTCATATTTGATTTAAATATTTTTACCAATAAAAGTGCACCACAATGTGTTTTATTAAATATAAAGTGTGTGCCACTTAAAACATTTAAAAGAACATAATGATTAAGTGTCCTGCTATTCTATTTGAACCTATTAAAATTAAATGAAACTTTTAATTTACTTGATTCTATTAAAAAAAAAAATTAAAAAATTAAAAAAAAAATACATTATGCGAGTTGGAAGGGAGGGGGAAGGGGTGGAAGTGGCTGAAAGGAGGGAGTGGAGGAGGAGGAGAGGGGATGGGGAGGGGACGGAGGGAGAGGAGGGGGGGAGGGTGGCGGAAGGCTCGACTGAATTTTTTTTTATTACCTTTACTGGGACTCGACCAGACCGGCCACACCATGCTGACGTCTTAGCCTACACGACTATTCAGGGCTCGCGTGACGGTGCAGCAGACTCAA
This sequence comes from Lordiphosa clarofinis, assembly GCA_018904275.1. Lineage (NCBI taxonomy): Eukaryota > Metazoa > Arthropoda > Insecta > Diptera > Drosophilidae > Lordiphosa > Lordiphosa clarofinis. The sequence continues at coordinate 8,518 of JAEIGQ010000250.1, forward strand.
TTAAGAACAGATTTGTAATTATGTTCAACATAAAACAAAACTTTTCAAGTTAAATTTAATTATCTCTTTAACCTTGATTTTTGATTAAATGTGTTTAAACTTAATTTAATATGTTACCTTATACTTCAAGTATGGTAAAATCTATATTTAAATATGAAAATCAGTGGCGTACCGTGAGTATGCCGCCCGGCGGAGTCGACTTTGCCGCCCCCTTCCCCCTTGAATAGTCCTAAATTTTAACCTTTTTCTATAATTACAATTAGTTTTTCTAATTCTTTCCATCAAAAACTTCTCTGTAACATAAAGGGACGTTCGCTGTTTTGATTAGGAGACGAGGCCTTAATTTGAGGGGAGTATTATTTTGCAAAGTTGCTATCTTATTGGAAAATTCTTGGGGATTATAATAAAGGTGCGCCGGAGGCAATTTTTCGTAAAATCCGCGGAACGTATTTTACATATCTTCTTAACCAAAATTTAAATACAATTGACTTCGATGGGCCGAAAATTGTTTTGAGGTCGAATATGGTTTCTAGTTTGATGGCAAATGCGTTTCGAAATTAGTTTTTACTCCAAAAACGTTCCTTGTAGGTGCCTGTAGAGGTTTTTACTGGAGGCTGTATAATTGGACGAGTTGGACAACGTTTTGGAAACATAATCATGGCGTATAGAATTGTAAGCTCCAAAATTCGGAAAATATCGCGATGTGGACGCGACTTGATGAATTAATGTGAAAATTTTATTCTTGTTTGATATTTATTCTTTATAATTAACACTATACTTGTTGTTTTTAGTCCATGTAACAAACTGTTAAAGAACTTATTCTGTATTTTGCTCATTGAATGAATTTTGGACTTCAGTATGGAAATTGTGTTATTTTTTGGATAAAAACAATTTTTTTAATTATTGTTCAGTGACACAACCTTTGTTTCAAAAAAACTTTTCAAGGCATACTACAATCTGCACCCTCCTGCTACTCCTCTGGAACAAACAAAGCAGCAGTTTGACTCTGTCTATGTAGACCTCTGCTTTTAATCCCCTTAATACTGATTCAAGCTTTCAAAAATGCATTCATGATATTTCTTTATTACTAGATCTTGAGTGCAGAATCCTGCAACGTTTCCATATTGAATGACAGCAAGTCTAAATCCACTTTCAGAAATACCACTTTTCTAATTTAAGAGAATAACAATATACTTTTGTAATTATCTCCACCGCCCCCGAATTCGCCGCCCCTAAATTGCCGCCCGGGGCCCCCCCCCTCGACGTCACTGAAAAATATTCATTTACTTTAACTAATCTACTACGGAACCTTTGTTTTAGTTAAACAAAATATTCAAATTTAACGACTTTTACTTACAACGTTCTTTTAAGTGTGTGCATAATATAAATGATATGACGTAACACATTCATATGACAACTTTAATTAACTGACTACACTTGACTTTTAATTTTCAATTTTTTTTATTTAAACTTAGTCATTATTTAAATTTAATAGACTTAGGCACGAATTATAAATGAAATCAGCAGTGGAAAAAATAAAGCACACAAACAGAACATGGCCAAAAAAGGGGGCGGGGACTGGGGCCAACAAGCGCAAAGAAATGTAAACAATTCATTGAATTTGCAATTACACGCACATTTGGCACACACTCCCACACACACACACACACACACACAGACACACAGCGATGCGTGTAATGTTGGTTGGTTGCTGTTAAATGTATAGGCTACACATTCCTCTTATATTGTATATATTTATATGGAATGTATCTCACAGATACGCATCATATATCCGTGCGTATGGCAGCCATGTTGCGGGGGGCGGAATAAGGGAGCAGGCGGCGGCGCCATTTAATGTTTGCACACATCATGACTCGCGATACGCTTTTGTAATCACAAACCAATTGGAAATACGTTTGGCATGCCCATAAAAAAAATGTTTTCACATCTGCGTGTCGTCTGTAGGTGGATGCAAATAAACAGCCAGATTTGATAGGGTTAATCCGGTCGGTGATACCAAAACTTTAAGGTGAAAGAAAGCTTAAGCAAATTGTGTTCCAAATACTCCGAATTGCAGAAATTCCATTGCAAATGCAATGAAACCCTGGGAGCATAGCAATCAAACCCCTGTAGAACCGGCTCTGTTCGGGTTACGAATGAATATTTTTCAATATTTTTTTCGGTCACTCAAATCGTAAAGCAACTTATTCGAAATGGACCCCTTGTGCCTTCCAACAACACCGAAGTCTTTCTGACCACTCATCGATGGAAGTGCGTGAACAATGCCCACTGACGAACTCTAAGTCTTCTTCTACTAGTTCCAATCCCGTTTGAATAGAGGGCAACTCCTGTCTTCCAACGAACTCTGTTGTTGACCATCGCATTGGGTTCTCCCCAGGTCTTCCCGCTGCTTTTCGCTTCTCTGCCGACAGCCTTCCTCCAATTCTTTGGGTCTGCCTGGTGTCCGACCGAATCCAACCAGCGGGTTCCACTCCTTTCTGGCGCTATTCTTCTTACTTGCTCGCAGTGTATTCCCTATCCAGCTTTAGGTTATTTTGCGTATTATGGTGTCAACACTCTCCACGCGTTTTCACAGCTCGAGTTCCGTATTCCGTCAAGCCAGAAAATACAAAATATGCTACGCAGGCAGCGGCATTAAAAAAGTTGGATCAACTTAATCTTTTTTCTGGTCGTGTCAAGCATATCCGAGATTACTTTGATTTTATTACCGCTTGGAATTGATTTGATCCCATATGGATCGATTTTTTTATACCCTTGGAGAGGGTGATATTGAAATTGTCCGGATGTTTGTAACGCAAATTGTGAGAAGGCGACTCAAGTAGCCAAACAAGCCATAGGGCGTAGGTGGACACCTCGGTGAGCATGATAAACTCAGGACTCAATGGCACCCACATCACCAGGACAGGGCCGGCGACCCAACTCTCTGAACAACACTAGCTACCGAAGCATTGACCCGAAACCATAGAGAAATCGTTCGACAAACAGAACGATGCTGTGTCATCAAAACAAGCGGCTTTGTGATGGTGGAATTAACAAGGTGAAGCCGTCAGCCTCTGCCGAGTGGTAGTTCTAATGCTAGAAGCAACACACAAGCAAAAACAAACAAATGATCTGCTGTCTCTTTCTATCTCAACCTCTCCAAGGGTATACAAATTCAAAATTATGAAAAGCATTTTGAGCCTCACGAAAATATATTCAGTCGAAAAAGATAACTCATTATTAACTTCGGAAATCAAAGCCAAAGGAACCATATTACTTCGTACTGGGTATTTTACACTTGACCGCAACTTTCTTACTTTTTTTTTTTTTTGTTTAGCCGACGGAAATCTATAGGGTGTGTTTCATTGCCCTAATCGCTATGCTGTGTTTGATGTTCCTTCATTACTTTGCTCTACACAAACACTTAATTTGTGTGTATGTCAGTCCTTCGCTCTTGCGCTGACTCTCCCTCTTTCTCTCGGGCTCTGAGCCAAAGCGCCTAGTTCAAAGTGTTGGCTGAGTGCTAGGGTCATGGGGTCACCCAGCTCCATTTTTGTGAAACAGGAATCAAACGTGTTGGAAAAGGTTATGAAGCCTCTAAACACGATATTGTTTGCAAACAAGCCGTGGACCGTTCATCAAGACTCCGCCCAAGCTCACAAGGCAAAAACGACTCAAACATGGCTACGAAAACATGGTAGGGATGGTTGTCCTGCTGGAACCCAGACCTGAATCTATTGGACTACTAAATGTGGTTGGTTCTCGCCAACCTTCAAAGGTCCATAAATCCTCCGAAGAATCTTTCCCTAGAAACGCCAACCGCCGCCTGGTCCGCTGATGATATACGCATTGCAGGACGAGAATGATAACCGACTTGCATAGAGCTATTTTTGTTCTTCGAGAGAGGTCTCGGCTCTTGAACTCTCCAATACCCTACTGAACCCGTAGTAGCTTGGAATTGACAGTTCCTTGTGTTTTCAAATTTTGGTTTCAAAACTAAATGTCAATATTTAAATTCCTTAAAATTCAGAATATGAATCACCCTAATGCAATTATCATGCCACCATTTCTCATGTCAGCCATCTATCTCGCTCTTGCCTCGGCACCTTGCCAAAATTTTTTTTGGAAGTTGTGTGCGCGCACACATAAAAATCCCATTGGCTGGCCCATAGTTTACAGTTTTTCATTATAAGCGAGAGAAGAGAAAAAGTTCCAACACAAAAAATGCATTTAATTTGTTAAGGAATAATGGAAAATGGCAGCCGACTGTTGGGCCCTGCCTGGCCCCTGGGGGCCGTCCGCAATGAAGCAATTAAAGTCGTCCCAGTTGCGGAGTCTCGGGAATGCAGTTCACATTAGAAGCGACCCTCAATGCAACCTCGCCATGATTAATGACCAGGCGCTAGTCGCAGCTCTGGATCATCCCACTGAAGTGTTGGGCAATTATAAGCCAAAGAGACGGTGCAACATTAAAATTCTCTGGCAGACGTCAATCAAGGAGGCGACGACTCGACTGCATAATGGAAACATTTCGACTAGTCCACGCACAAAAGGCCAAATTAATAAAATCACGGCCAAAGCAACAAAAATTTAATAAACACAGCAACGAGTAGTGCAATCTGCAGGGGGTGGCGCACGGAGCGGGAGGCTGGGAAGATTAATGATTGCAATAAATCCAGCGACAGACGGACAGACGGACAAGCTAATAGTGCCACCAGCCAGGACACAAAGGATACTCTCTGCTCTGCGCTAATAACGCGCAAGCGAATTGAAGAAATCTTGGTGAGCTTAGAGACCACCAGCAGACCAGATGCTGCCCCCGCATGTGAGCAGCGAGCAAAGAGCAGGGACTAACGCACCATTACGCTGATTAACACACGCGCAGGGGTTGCTGATAACGTCGCTGGATTGCTCATTTGACCGGGGCGCAGCGGCCCCTTGGGGTGATGCTGCTGGAGAAATTCATCATCTTGCTGTGCCGCTGGTGCCATATCCTTAAATCTAATTACGACTTAATCGACGCCAGTGGCGACAGTTGCAACGAAATCCAAACCAAAGCGAACCACCACCAACATTCAACCCTGGGCAAGGGAAGCTTATGACGCTCAATTGATAAAGTCAAAACGGGTCCAGATCCAGCCACATGTGCTGCATCCACATCCCCCGCCGGCACTGGGTAACTGCGCAGCATTACATGTGTTAATCACAGTTGGCATTGCTCATCGGTGATTCTTTTGTCTTCTCAACCGGCGCATTGTTAGTTTTAATTGTCGAAAAAGCGCCCAGAACAATGCGATGAGAATTGTAAAATGACAGACCAGCGAATACTCTGTACTTGAGCACGGTTAAGAGAAGAGAAGTGAGCTTGCGTTTAGAAAGGAAATAAAACCAAATCGAATATGGGATCGAGAAGACTGAAGGGACCGGAGTGAAAGCGTTTTCTAGATTAAGGTATGAGTAACATTCTGCTGTGCCATTCTTTAGATACAGATTGCTAACAGAAAAGAATCAATCAGAAGCAAAAACTTGATAGAAAATAAAACAAAGCAAAGACAACAAAAACTGAAAAAAAGCAACAAAAAATTTAAAACCATGCAGTACCGATCCACATCCAATTCTATCCCGACCTGTCCCGATCCCGAACCCAATTCTTTAATTCAATCCCGTTCCGACCCTGTTCTATTCGTTTTTCCTCGCGTTCCGCGCCCATATCTAGTGTAGTTTACTTCCTTTTTGGTATCCCTGTTGCTACACAGAGGGCGCCACCACGGCAGCACTAGATCGGGTTAGCAAACAATTATTGGAATTAATTCATTTGAAGCAACTTATCCAGAAAAATATTTTCAAAATCTTTATTTATTGGCTTTTAGTAAAGTTGGAGGTTTTTCACATTCAAAAATATAGTCATAATTGGAGCTCGTGCAAAAACAATTTTGGAACACTAACAACTGCCGAGGGAATTCCTGAAGTAATACTTTGGACACATCCGGTGCCGTACGGCAGTTATATCAAATATACATACGTCCAATCCGCGCGATGTTGACATTTTTTAAAAACTTGATACATATAAAAACACATGCCAAGTTTCAGTCAAAAAGCTTTAAGGCTTTCTTTTAGGGTATACATATTTTTATTTGTTTATAACTTCGTAAATTAATATTTCTCAAACTATAAAAGTCTCCATCTTTATAAAAACACCATAATTTAAGTTAAGATTAGGGCAATAAATTGTATATCCTTAGAAGCTACTACTACTAACACGGAGAAAAAATTTTATATGGGCACTTCCACCAAAACTTCAAGCTGGGCCAAAAAATTAATAGTGCTTAAAAACAATATATTTTATCCAATTTTTATAGGGAAACAGTCAAATTAAACTTATGTAAGCTAATTTTACATTGACTAATAACCCAATTGGATATTAGTCGTGCTAACAATTTTTCTCATTTTGACTTAAACTTGCTTAATTTTTTGGAAGAAAGTGACTAGATTACATGCTATCTAAAATCTTTCTGATCCATAAGAAACCATGAGAAACTTTGTCAATGCAACCAGTGGCGTAGCCAGGGGGGAGAGGGGGGTTTGGGGGTTAAGCCCTCCCACCCCCTGGCCGACATGGAATATATTTTTATATGCAAAATACAAATTAGTAAATTTGAGCTTATTTAACAACAATTTTGAAAAAAAATAACATCGATGGACCGCGAATTGTTAAGAATTATTATACATTTAAGTCGAGGCGGTCATCCAAAGTTTCCTTTTTAATAATTTTTTAAAATTTCCGGATTTGTTATGCAAATATGTGATTTTTTTTCGTCAAATGTCAAATAAATAAGACAACATTACAACTTTTGAGCGATTTAACCACAGAGCTTAGAAGCAAGAGCGAAATACAAATGACTTGTACAACATTTTTAAACCCTGTACTCATTGAATATGGGTGAAGGAAGCCTTTCCGACCCTATAAAGTACATACATTCTTGATCAGCATCAACAGCCGAGTCGATTTAGCCATGTCCGTCTGTCCGCCCGTCCATCTGTCTGTATGAACGCGTCGATCTCAGAGACTATTAGTGATTGAGATACAAATTTTTGCATGTACATAGGTGTATACCGTACGCAGATCAAGTTTGTTTCAGATTTGCAAAATTTCCCCCCCGTAATCCTTGAAAAACTGTCGGAGCCACAATTTAAAAGTTACAACATCGTCGCTTAATACATATTATATTAGGCCCCAAATCTATCTATTCTAAAACGCACTATGTGATCTGAGCAAAAACACCGAAGTTATTCCCCCCTACGCTTTGCGTGCGCGCTGTTTGCTGCTTGCGCGTGAGTGCGTGTGTGTTTGTTTGCGTATGTGTGAGTGTTTGTCAATTGTACAGGGTATTTTGAAGTCGAGCTACTCGACTGCAACGGTCTTACTTGTTTGATTTGAAAATATGTTATGCTTAAAGGTAAAATTTTAAAATTTTCTCTACACATCTTGCAAAGTTTTTCAATGATTATAAATTGAGGGCCCTGCGAAATATTGCCCCAATGAAATGAGCCTAAACAATTTATATAGGAAACAAAATCCACTATTTTTGATCAAATTTGGGGCGTTTTTTCTTTTTTGGGGCATTATTTCCTAAGTAAAATTTCAAAATGAAATAAGTCCTCAAAAGAAGAAATGAAAAAAGACCGTAAAACTAATTTTTAGGGCCCTTTTTAATTTTTATAAGGAAATAAGACGCCAATTTTTAATAAGGATTTTTGGGTTCTTATTTAATTTTCTTATTTTTGCTATCTCTATCTCACGATTTTTTGTATCAATTTACCTTGTTTTCATACTTCAACACCCCAAATTTGGGGCCTTATTTCATTTTATATTTTCGGGACTTATTTCCTGCTGCCTTAATTGAGCGATTTGTTCATAAACTCATAAACTTGTTACCACGCGCGTTATAAAAAAATTCAGAATTTCGTTTAGCTGATTGACAAATTGAAGACGCAGTTAATTTATATATTTTTCAATTCATGTTGAACAAAAAATGGCTGAAAGATATGGAGGAAATGAAGTGCTGTTGAATTCTGAGGTTACTAGAAAATTGTAATACTACGCAAAAAAAATAAATATATATGAAAGTAGAGCCTTTGTTTTCGCCTTTGAACTCTACCCCCCATCCCCACTACCAAAAAAAAATGTTGTTCTCTGTCGACTGTGCTACGCTGGCATCTCAGCCCGGGCAACAAAAGGGTTATTTGTAATGATTCTATCTGAAAGCATTGACCCATAAATGGTTGCTTGTAATTCTCTAGTCTTTATTCCACATTGAATCGATTTAAATAGCGCAGTTAAAATTGAAACCACATATCGTCAATGTCTTCCTTTTATGTTACAAATGCGATACCTTATGTGTTTTGTTTTTGTACATCGCCAAACTATCAGCAGGCTCTGAACTCAAACTATCGCCAAACTCACATTTTGACGAGGGAGATGAGGGACTCGACAAAATGTTGGCAGGGTAGCAACTAAAAGATCGTATCAGAACCAAAATTAAATATGTGATTACCATCAATGAGAAACTCACTCTACCAAATTTGTAATCTCCTAGTTTATCCAGTCTCATATTTATTAAAATGAAATGGAAGTATATTTCTAGATATCCACAAGACACAGTCAATATGCCCTACTTTAGTGAGGATGGGAAAACTGTTGACAAGAGAGTGAGGGAGTCTGTGGACAACAATTGTTGTTTTGCATATTGACCAGTTGGCTAGTTGTTTGAGTCCAGCTTTTGTTTTCTAACACCCGCTGGGACGCGCACACACACACACGCACACACACACGCGCGTAGGGATGAAGTCAGCGTGCAAATATCATTGCATACGTGTGGGCGTAAATGAATAAAATGGCTCGAGCCGCCGAAAAACGATAAATTCAATCGAAAATCGTTACATGTCAATGCATTAATCGGCCATAATCCCATTATGGCGCAAGGATATGCCCGCTCCCTCTTTCACGCGCGCGTGAAAAATATTGCCACGCATCCTTTTGTTCTCGTTGTTGTTGTTGTTGTCTGCGTGTCGCATTTTGTATTCATGCACGCGCATGTTTTGTTGTTGTTGTTGCTGTACTTTTTGTTTGCCTGTTTGATGTTTGTTTTGTGCTTTCCGAACGGTTTTATCTGCGGCTCAGAGTCGCGCCGCCAACGATGGCGACGCATTTGACAAATGGCTTCTGTTTGGCCAGGACTTCGATCTGGGATTGGTTTTCGGGATTCATTCGGGGGGCTTGTGGCGGACACAAGCACACAGCTCTGCTGGCAAATGCATTCAGGATGTTGTTTTTGTTTTATATTTGATAAAAATTGCATCCATTGTATTATGTTTACCTTTGTCATTGTTCATGACGCTGTTGATGTTGATGTTGCCCAACAACAATAGTTGACATTAAACCCTGTCCAATGTGGATGCATGGCGGGATGTGGGGCAATGCAAGGGGATTAGGGTTTTTTCCAAATTTCATTTATAATCATATCACGATTAAGGAGAGAAATGTTTGTGATAGAATTTATAAGTGAACTAAAAATGGAGGGTTGTATTTAAGTAAATTCCAAAAAGAATTCTTTAAAAAGTGCGCTCAAAATGAGATATAGGAATCCTAATACCATATTAAAATAACATTAAAGGGCTAATTATTAAAACTAAAACCTAAATGTCAGAGACTAGAATAGCTAGAGCAACCAAAATTTGCAATAAACACTCTCATTCTCTGCACTGAAGATAGCCACACTCCGAAAATTTTTAAGCCTGGGGCAGCAGGGATAAAATTTAAAGTTGTCCAAAATCAAAATGTTTGGTAATGGAATAATAGGATACATATTCAAGATTCAAAATATGTAAGCAATATTGTTCTACGGTAGTTTGTTTGTTCTTGGCAGAGGCATACCTACACTTACCTCTTGCTTGTATTAATTTTTGACAAAAAAAAATTTGAAGAAACAGCTCTCAGAGATGGTAAGAGATAGAGGTTTGAGGTGTATGGGACGAATGCTTCTTATACTTGCAGGCAGATCAAGTTTATTTTACATTTTTGCCACGCCCTTTCCCGCCCCCGCAATTTGGAAAAAACGTTAAAAAAGAAATGATAAAGATCAGGTGAGCGGTTCTCAAGTTATGAGCAAATAAGTAAACTACCTTCCCCCCATCCCCTCCCACACAACTAACACCGCACAATCTTAGAGAGAGAGAGAGAGAGAGAGAGAGTTAGAGATGAGCGCAGCACCAGCATTGCATTCAGCTTCTATTCCAGGTACAGAGTATGTTATAGTCGGGCTTGACCGACTTTTTCACTTGTTTTAAATTAGGTTTGAAAGTACTCCCAAAGAATTGTTAGCAACTTTGACCAAACTTCGCAGATCAGCATTAAAACCCATTTTTCGACCGATCATTTCTATGGCAGCTACAAGAAGTAGTCATCCGATTCGGTTGGTTCCGATATATTCGGGTGTGACTCAGAAATCTCTAGAGGTTTTCGTATAAACGTAAGCATTTCATATTAAAGCTGTTTGAATTAATATTTTAAGAGGCTCAAATTTTCCTGGCTACTAGATTAGGTGACTTAAGTTAAGCGATTTGAAACCGCCTGTTTAAAGCCAAGCAGATTTGATGCGTACGGATTTCCTTCCACATAATCTAATAGGCGGTCGGATTCTTGGCACTTCGTAAATAAAGTAGTCCCAGTTAAGTTTTAAGTGCTTCGTTTATACGAAAATTTCTAGAGATTTCCAGGGCATCGCTGATTGGCAGCGTGCAGACAAAAGAAGACTCTGTGCAAAATTTCAGCTCGATAGCTTCAAAACAGAGGGACTAGTTCGCGTAGAAATAGACAGACGGACGGACGGACAGGCGGACGGACAAAGCTTAATCGACTCAGCTCGTCATGCTGATCAAGAATATATATACTTTATGTGGTCGGAGATAATTCCTTCTAAGCGTTGCAAACTTCTGGCATATTATAATAATTTAAGTGTATAAAAATCTTTTAAAATATTCTAATGTGAACGGCAGCTGTATCATTTTTAACAAACAGGATTAGCCCATATATTGATGTTGCTCATGCGTTTTTTGAATTGGACTGTATTTTTGCCGATGTATGTTGAGTCCATCTTAGGGCTTCTCAAAATTTTAATTTTGAATCTACAGATGCCATGCAACCGTGCACCGACTGACAAACAAACTGGTCGAAGCGGGGTTCCTTATTTCGAAAGCTCGTTTATTCTAGGTGAAAGTGCAGTGTTTGTCATAAGCTTTGAAAAAGCTCCAGTTTAAACAGTTTGTCCTCCAAAATGTTATTGTTATTCTGCAGTCTTGTTGTCGCATCCTGCTTTTATTTTCTATATGTGCACATGACCCCTAAAATATCTATACGGTGCAACCGTTTCGTTTCCTTTGCCAGAAGTTAAGATTAAAATATTTTAGTTTTCCTCCTTCCTGTCTGTCCCAATGTGTAAAATATTGCACGGTCCCTTGTGCTAGCAACGAGAATCTGGTCCACGCTGATACTTGTTGTTCCTTGTGTTGTAATTATTTATTATTATTATATATTAATTTTTGTAATAAAATAATATTTAGATAAAGAAAAGTTCATTATTACTTTCTTACCATCTTCCTTTGAGGCGATCGATTTTCCGATTTTTTTTTCCAATTTTTGCAGCATATTCAAATAAACATAATTTCTAACTTGACGGTCTGACAATTGAATCAAATAATAATCTGGGGGAAGAATATCTAGAAAATTCGTAATTATTGTACTGATTTCTTTGGGTGGAAACTTAACTCTTTTTTAAAGCATCGACAACAAAAACTGCGGGTTGATTTTGTTTGGGAATCAGTTTTGAAAGCATTCCATCGCATCTGCACACTCTCAGCGGGAATTTTTTCTTAAATAAAAAGTTTCTGCAAAAATCCTGGCTCTAAAATCTAAATATTTAACTTAAAGTAATGATAAGAAATTGTTGTCAGATCTTACTATTTTACTTTGAACATTTGGCAATAGTTTTGATAATAAGTTTGAACTACTTCAAATCAATTTTAGAGCAAAATCGATTAAGTCCGCCAGTAAGTATGTGACAGGAGTGTAATTTAAAAGTTGGCTGTACCATTCTTAATTTAGTTTTAACTAAAATATTCTTCTCTAAACATGTTGTCTGTAAATATATTCTTCACCTGAGTTTAAACTTTAAACTCATTAAAAAACTTTCAAATGTCGGTTTTATTTGTTTCTAATATTTCGAGAGGTTAATACTATAAAAAGAAAGTCAAAGCCTCTGCATCTTCAGTGTCTTGACCGGCAGTGTGCTGGCAGCATTTGGCAACAACACAAGAAAAGAATTGAAATATATAGAAAGTTAAGACATTTGTACGTTTTCAATATTAACAGCACACACACACACACCGAAATTTATTACCTGCAACTTGAACTTGCTTTTCCCATCCTCCATCAGCCTGTCTCACTCATGTGTCATATTTCAGAAATCATAAGCTCAGTGCGACAACAAATAAAATAGAAAAAAATAGCATGAAATTGTAATAATTCCAGCAAACCGACAAGCGTTTCAGAAGGAAGAAGAGGGGGACACAACGGATGAAGCACGACGACATTTGAACGCATAAAAATGCCAGGGAGCTGGGCCTTAAGGCTGCTTTTTGCTACTTTATATCCACTTTATATGCTCGCAGGATGTCCCAATTACTTTGAGGCAAACACACACACACACACATGCATGCAAGCTCATACGAGTGTGTATGTGTGTGCGTGTATCGTATTTCAAGTCAGCCATGTGCGAATAGAACTTAATCTGCAACAAAATGTCGCCAAAGGTGGTTGGATGTGGCGGTATCCCCCCTGTATGCGCTCTGTAAGATTACTTTCTATATTTTCCAACGTCTTTTTCTATATACACTGAGAAAAAAAATCGAGTAAAAGCTGGGACAATAGTACCTAGTGGAAAGAAAATACTTTACCCAAGTATGAAACTCTTTTTTTAAATAATAATTTATTTTTTCCAAAATCATAAGTCCTAAGCAACTCTGAAAGCTGCGTCGGCATCGTCTGTACGAAAAACTCATTCAAATTAAGAAGACCTTTTTAAGCTCTCTGCCCGTACTCTGTACATGTAAAGCAGAGAAACATTATATGGACAACAATTTGCTGTCTCTTCACCGAAATAACAAGGACAAATTCAACAGACTCGCACACTCTCTTCCACGGGCCATACAAGCAATTGCAGTTTCTAAGGCACACACGCAACACACATACATACATGCGCAAAAAACGCTTTCTGCAGATTCTGTCAACTAAAGTTACCCAAGGAAACAAATGCAGAGAAAAATCGCGTCCGTGGTAACTGTTTTCTGAAAACCTGTTACAAGGGATCACTTTTTGCGAGCTTGTAACAGTGACAACTTCTCTACTAACATAATCGATGCCTGGCCTAGACCTTTTCAGGATATCAACAGCTCTGTTCCGAATTTTAAATCGGTTTCTGAGTAAATGTGGTTTTTTCTTATTTAAACTAGATATGGAAGCTGCGAATTATACCACATCAAGTCGTTTTTTTTTGACGAATTGATTGCACTTGACATTGCAACTGGTTTCAAGTTGAAAAAAAATGGAAGAATGCCAAGGTCTTTGTAGATAGTTCGGGTTGCACCGAACATTCTGCGCAAGATTTGGTTCTGAGTCGTTTCGACCGCTTAAATGAAGGTGTCACAGGCAGACACCCCACGTCCTGGTCGGGATTAGTTTTGACTTAAATATTAACATCTTTGCGCGTAATAAAAGCCCACATCTCGGTTTAAGAAGCCAGTCCTTGTCATAAGTGACAGCCCCAGCTCGTTTATTGTAGACAGACCCAGGAAGTCTTCTATCCAGTGTAAAGCCCAGGTCAGGAGTGTTGCCGCTCTTTTTCTAAGCTGGAGCGACCTGCGAGAAAGGATCGCAATAAAACAAATTCCTCAGTTGGGAAGGAGGAAAGCTGGCCGTCAAGCCACACGCGATCCATAGCTTGTCGAACGTCCACAAAGACAACAGAGCAGTAAGAGTCCACCTCCACAGTCTCCAGGATGTGATTGCAAGCCCTCTGTACCTTTTCTTAGGCTCCATGGACACTGCAGAATCCAAATTGTGGTTCTGGAAGAGCCTTTACCACATCACTGACTGCCAATGTAGGTCTCAAGAATACTGTAGGCAGCAGACTTATTGGGCGATTTCAGGGATGTTGTCGGCCTACTTCCCCATTTTTTCTGATGCGAAAAAATTTCTCGCCATCTTTCAACGGTCTATAAATCCTCCGCAGAATCTTTCGCTCGATAACGTCAATCGCCGCACTATGGAATCAAATCCCAAAAGGCTGGTCAAAAGTAGAAAAAAACTTTTTTATATTCTGTATTCTGACCGATAATAAGAAGGAAGTTTCCCCACCTGGCTCAGGTATGAACTCCGTTCGTGAGCGTCAGGCGTACCTCATAGTTTACTCGTCATGAGTCGAAAATAACACAACGTTTAGAAGCGTATAGAATTGCGAAAAGAGAACCGATTTGGATTCTGTAAAATGGATTCTACTCTTGAAAGTAAGAAAGTAAAAGCATTAAGTTCAAATTGTATTGCTTAGGGCCGATTTCACATCTTCTTCATAGAGCTATTTGTCACATAAACTAACAAATAACAGTGTAAAATCGATGACTATCTGACACATAGCAGCTATCTGAGAGAACAGAAATCGGCCCTAAAAATTTTTATAAACAATGAATGAAGTAGTGAATCGTTAATAAAAGTATAGGTTTTTTTTTGGTAGCATTCTGAAATTTAAAAAGCTTTAGAAAAAGCAATAAGTCAAAACTCCCATCAGATCCCACTCTCAAACAAAATAGATGTTGTTTTGACAATTCTTCAGAACATAGCCAAAAATTAGCTGCGGATCGCTGCAGATTCAGTCTCGGTGATGATTTATTGTGCGACAATTGTCGCCACATAATATAAATATACTGCTCGACAACACTCTTCCCCAAATCACCAAACCAACTTTTTCTAAAGTATTCTGGTTCGCTGAGCACGAAAATCGACTTAAAAAAATCGGTCTAATAGTTATCGAGTTATTATCGAAAAACGAGTTTTTCGATGTTTCAGCCAAATCAAATACGTTTCCGAAGAAATTGTCCGCCATATGGGATCCGCCATTTCGTTCTTCTAAATTGTGACTTCGGAATCGTGATCAGCTACCCCGAAAACCCCCAAGAACAGACTTTCAGCCAAAGCAAAAACTTTTTCGACTTTTGGCCGTGATATTGGGATTTGGGACCTTTGTGCGCCGCCCAATCCGCTGATGATATTGACCATACCTCTGCACCGACTTATACAGTGCTATTTTCGTTCTTCAAGAAAATGCTCTGCTCCGCTTCCGCGGATTTTACATACTTTGTCTTGCCTACGTTTACCGCTAAACCCATCAGTTTATACTGCCTCTCAATCTCTGAAAACTCCATGTTTACCGCCCGTTCTGTTTTGCCGATAATGTGAATATATATATGTGAGTTCGAGTGTATATTCACTTCGAACAGTTAAGTTTATTTTATTATAATAGTTCTTGTACACTTAGTGTTTCAGACAATATCAGTATGCTTATTATTATTTGATTATCTCTATATATATAAAAGAAAGTGTCCTGACTGATTCATTGATTCACTGATTCACTGATTCACTGATTGGCAATCATCGCACAGCCCAAACGGTAAGAGATAGAGGGCTGTAATTTTCACAGGAGTTTCTGTTGGTGGTGAAAGTGCGTACTAAGACGGGGTTTTGGAAAATTCCACCCGGAAAAGTCGGAAAAGCGTCGGAAAAGTTTGTATGGGAAAAATGTTATTTTTCATCCGATTGACTTGAAACTTGATTTGTAAGCTTAGTACGCGAAATAATTCGACACGTGTTTTCCCGATTTTGGAAAATCCGCCCACGAGGAAAATTCCCGGAAAATTCGCATGAAAACAACTATTTTTCATCCTATTGGCTTGAGACGCGGTTTGAAAGGAAGGTAGGTGAAATAAATTGAAATGAGATTTTCCGAAGTTGGAAAATTTGACCCAACGGTCGGAAAATTCCCGGAAAATTTTGCTGAAAAACACTATTTTTCATCCGATTGGCTTGAAACTCGGTTTGTGGACAAAATACGAAATAATTTGAAAAGTGATTTTTCAATGTCGGAAAATCCGCCCACGGGAAATGGCTGGAAAACTCTGCATGAAAAATCTATTTTTCATCCGATTGGCTGAAACTCGGTTTAAGGACGAACACGAAATGTTTGAAATGTTATATTCCGAAGTTGGAAAATTTTACCAAACGGTCGGAAAATTCCCGGAAAATTTTGCATGAAAACACTATTTTTCATCCGATTGGCTGAAACTCGGTTGTAGGACAAAAACGAAATAATTTGAAATGTGATTTTTCAATGTCGGAAAATCCGCCCCGGAAATGGCTGAAAACTCAGCAAACACTTTTTTCTCCGTTGGCTGAATCGGTTTGAGGACAAAATACGAAATGTTTTGTGATTTCGTTTTTACGGTCGATTCCCGATTTTCATGAAAAAACTTTTTCTCCGTTGCGAACGTGGCAATCGAATTTTTGTGTTTTCAATGTCGAAAATTCGCCCCGGATGGCCGGAAATTCGCGCAACACTTTTTTCATCCGTTGCAATTCGGTTTAGGACAAAATACGAATTTTAATGTATTTCCGGTATTTTACCCACGGTCGGATTCCCGGAATTCGCAGACACTTTTTCCCGTTGGCTGAAACCGTTTGCAAAATCGATTTTTGTGTTTTCAATTCGGAAAATCCGCCCGTGAGTGGCCGTCAAACTTTTTTCATCCGTTGGCTTGTTTGGTTTCAGTCAAAATCGTTTTTTTGTTTTATTCCGTGTTGGAAATACCGCCGGGATGCCCCTGAAGTGTTGGGTAATGGGTTTGGGTGGTGTGAATGTAGTGTGTGGATGTCTTGAGTGGGTGGATTGATGAAATGGTGGGATGTGCGGGAGTGGGTGTGTGGGTGGGTTTGACGGTGTGGGTGGAATTGGTGGGATTCGCTGTGTTGGTTCTTGGCTCTGTTCACCTGCTTCTACACACTCCCCGTCCCGCCTAAGATGTGTTTTCCGTGTTTTATCTTCTGTTCTGGTTTGAAATTCCTTCCCCTTTCTTTGTTTTCATCGTTCACTCTTTTCGATCCCCCTCCTCTTCCGAATTCACCCCCTTTAAGTGGGTCGTTTGCGACTTTTCGCTTCCCCTCTTTTCCTATTTCTTACCGTTTTGAAAAAAGACCTCCGTTTGTCCGTTTTTCATCGTTCGTTTTTATCTTTTAAATGTTTTTCGGTTGAAAATTTGACCTGCGGTCGACAAATTCCCGGAATTCTCTGAAAAACTATTTTTCATCCGTTGCTTGAAACCGGTTTTCAAAATACGAAATAATTTAATGTGTTTTTCCCCCGCCCACAAATGGCCGGCAAAATTTTTTTCATACGTTGGCTGAAACTCGGTTGTAAGGTCAAAATGAGAATTTAGTTTGTTTTTAATTTTTCGATGTTGGAAATCGGGATGCTCACTGGAAGTGAATGGGATGTGGGTGGAAAGTTGTTTTGAAGTGGATGGAAGTGGGTGGTAAGTGGATGTAATGTGGGTGAAATGTGCGAAGTGGGGGATGTGGGTGGGATGTTAATGGAAGTGGGCTGGAAGTGGACGGGGATGCGATGTGTGTATGTGGGTGGCTTTATGGGTGGTTGTAGTCGGGTTTGGCGTGTGGATTTATTGTAGTGTTTTTTTATATGTTAATGCGTTGTGGGGTGGCGTGTGTGTGGTGGGGGGGGTGGGCGGGTGGGGCGTTTTTTACTGTTGGGCCAGCGAAGCGTGACGGCTTTTGCTATTATTTATATGAGTTGTTTGATGACAACTTTGGCTCCAATAACATTTATTAAAAGTACAAAGAGAAACGATGTGAGCGAAACGAGATCTTGCAGCAGAATGCCTATTTCGTCATGACCACAGCATACACATAAAATTAATGGCGCTGCCAACTTGCAGAACTTTTCAAGAGAGAGACCAAAGCTGCGAGTTGTTCTAGATGGCTCGCATAAGCGAGTAGCATAATATCCTTAATAAAGATGGTACCCGAAGTGTTGGCATTTGGACACTGGCGCAGTATATACTACATCAGCAGATCTAAAAAGCCACCCTGCCTAAAACCTCTTTTGGTATCAGAGGTTCCTTGTTATCTCGAATTTTCTGTTTGCTTTGTAATCCAAGATATGAAAGATATTCAGTAAAAGAATCTTTCGAAATATTCTTTTATATAAACAACGAAACAAACTGAAAAACAGTATAAATACCATTAAGACAATCCTTTTATTTCTCAGTGTAGTTATGCATGTGTGTGTGTGTGTGTACGTGTTCCATAACGTAGGCTACATAATTTTTTCCCATGCCCAAAGCGAGTGGAGTTTGCCTTGGGAGGATTTGTGACGGGATTTCCTTTTCTATTATTGGCATTAGGCATGTCCTGTGTGTGTTATGCATTTAAATTGCGTATTTTTCTTAGCGATTTGTCTGCTTATCGTCGGGTCGAAGCCGGAATGGGGCGTGGCCAGGTCTTTTAATGTTTATGGGGCAACGTTTTTCATTAAATTTTCTTTTTCATTTTTTCCCCTTGGCTTGGTTGGTGACCTGTTCTAAGGCCTAGCTCTAAGTAGTTTACGATGTCGGGTAAAATTATGCCAGTAAAATGTGCTTTTAATATGGACGGGCGAGTCCTTTTTTCCGGGCAATTTTTATATAATTTTAAAACAAATACTCGACCCAATGAAAATCCCGGCATGCAACATTACACACAGAGACACTGAGAGCGTGGGCGAGTGTGAGGCACACCCGCATTAT
Organism: Lordiphosa clarofinis; assembly: GCA_018904275.1. NCBI lineage: Eukaryota > Metazoa > Arthropoda > Insecta > Diptera > Drosophilidae > Lordiphosa > Lordiphosa clarofinis. The sequence goes on from JAEIGQ010000250.1 coordinate 27,478, forward strand.
CCTTTTATCCTGCCACAGCTGACCAACGCTGCTGGCCATGTTATCAGCAGCAGCAGCGACCACAGCAATTTTCAACCCTTCTCATTAGAGGATTTTGAAGGATAAAACGCGACGCTCGACTCTTTGTTGTTGAGTGATACTTTGCCTAGTCGCCAGGAGTAGGAGTATTCGTCCTGGCCTGTGGCCATTTGGTCAGCATTAGTTTGTATCCAGGCCGTACACAGTGCACGAGGGGGTTACATTTCCGTGTTTGTTTATTCAAACGGAAGCAAAGTCGTTCTGTTATAACGCCAGAGAGCATCAGAGCTAACCCTAACCTCCACCCAACTACAGCTACATCTACATCCTTTGCACCCTTTGTTGGGCATATCCTTCCACAACTCCTTGGCTTCAGTGCTGTTACTGTTGTTGTTGTTGTTTTTGTCGTGTGCATGCAGGCGATCAAAGCTCAGGGCAATTAATCATTTTGTTTGCCCTTTACACCCATTTATTCAGCCTGAACGCCCCAAAGTTGCTGCCGTTGCCAAGGGTAACACAATGGGTTATTCCCCGAGTCTCTCGATATGGACAGGCGGCACCTAAGCTGCTTGGCATCAATCCCGTGCCTGAGCAACATTTTTGGAGCTCATTTCGCTGGCGCAAACAAAACCCGCACTTTGCCATAGTTTCTCATCTTTGGGCCCCAGCAAAATAGAGCTCCGCCTCCATTGACTTTCAGGCGTGGGCATGGGCGTGGGCATGCTTTTTACACTAATGGAGGCGTGGCAAGGCATTCGTGATGCTGATGCCATAATGAGCTCAATTCCCAAAGAATGCTGTTACGTCTCCTGCCACAGAAACTCCTGCGGAACGTGAACTCTCGCTTCAGATTGCAGAGTTTTGGCATCGAGCTTGAGACCAGCGCCATCAATGGCGTCAATTATTTCATTGTCCTGTTCGTGAGGTTGTTTGTGTTGTCCTGTAACTGATGACGCTGCTTATTGTTGTGTTGAAAATTTTGTGCTGATATTGCATTAAACGATTTTGATGTCAAACACTTTTTCATACACTTCGAATGGCTCTTTTAGCTGTGGAAGAAAGTTTGTCTGTTCAGTGTTCAAAATTTATGTGAAACTCTACAAAACTGAAATTCGATTTGAGGAAGTGAAATCTACTCTTTAGCCTTTATTACTATCAGAAAGATTTTGGTTATTTTGAGTTATTCTAGAGGTACGACATCCTCCTCTGTGATAGGTACTAAGCCTTCGCCCCATACCTCTTTACTCAAATTGCAGCTTACGTTAGCCAGCAGCTCGGGGTCACCACTCGGAGCTGGGAGTCGACATGAATATTCATGTTGTTATGTGAAGATTTTCCCTAATGTCTTTCTAATTTAGAAGTCGTGCTTTCAAAACGAGACGATGGTCTCTGTTTCCCCCCGGGGGCGAAGACATATCGCTATTTACACGTATACGAGACGAACGCATGTCGAAGCTGAGGAGAAGAGAGCAAATCAGTCAGTTGAACGCCTTTGATGCGGTCAGTTCGAATTAAATTCACGGAGCTTTATTTGCGTACAACAATACAGATTTTACGTTCAACGCAATAAGATTTGGAAAATTAGAAAGTAAATAAGTCACAAACTTGTCACAACGTCTTACCTGCAATAATCTCTCATCCCATGAAACCCGTTCGCTCGCTGCTCTCTAAGCAGTTTCTTTAAATTTAATATTATTAACAAATCTCTTTATTATTTAGGTGCTTCACCGCCGTCTAACTTATCTTACAGATAAAACAAACAGATATTCTCACACTTAGAAAAGGGCATACACTCTTCACTTAATATTTCTGTTTGATTCTCGTTGATTGGTGTATGTAATGTGAAAGTTGTCGTTGTATTTGCTACGCAATTTGATAGATCTAAAAGCAGACCAGTAAAAAGGACTTACAAATAAATGGGCTGTAATTGAACAAATTAAGGGAAATGTGTAGGCAAAAACTAACATTAGTCATGATAGAAAACAATCGAAAAAGATCGAGAGTCTTAAAGAGTGCCGATTCAGAATTAAGCTTAGAGAAAAATATGGAAAACTAAAATCAAACTCTAAAAAAATTTATTTGAGCTTGACCCTAGGGTAAAATTTCTAGTACGATTCGTTCTTTGTGGTACTTGAATCAATCATTTCAACTACGGCTCCTACTTGCAATTCAAATATTCCAGCATTGATATCAAATAAAAGCACGGAATTCCAAAAAAACGACTGCAAATTCGAATCTAGTCTAAGAAAATCTCTTTTACTAATACAGGTAGACTAAAAGGGTACACACACATACTCATTTTAATTTGTCATTTCGGTTTTTTGCACCTATGCATCCTTGGGATTTCTCACCAGTTATAGCACACTCGACTTCTTTAACATTTTAAACATTTTGTAGAAACGCATTTGTGCTCCATTTAAAATTTAAAAAATGGAGACGCAGTTTATTTACATACTTTGCTAGCCGAACCCGCCGCAACTTCGTCCGCCTCCAAGATTATAAGAAAATGTGTTGTTATATCTTGTAGACAGTCTCGAGTTCTGCGTCATGCCGTCCTAAAGTTCCAAACCAAATTTTCTAGGCGCTCGAAAATTCTGGAATCATATCTGGCCGTGTGTGGCCCAGCGGTTAATGTGCTGGACTGCTAAGCGGGAGGTCGTCTAATAAAAATTTTTTTCTTTCTTTAGAAAAATAACTTTTACACATCCGGTCACCTCCACCAGCTATTGGCGCCAGCTGTGAAGTAACTAGCCACAAAAAGACAAATTCTCAAACTTTGCCGTTCGGATTCGGCGATAAACTGTAGGTCCCTCTCTCTTGAGCGAAAAGTTTAAAGCACACACACCAAGAGATTGAGAGAAGATTGACTTGGACCCTTTGGGCCTGTATAGACAATTTTATATTTTCATATGTAAGTCCCTGCCACTCAAGTGTAGCTTAAAACCTACTTTTCCCGCACTACAACATCTAGCTTTTATATGAAGACTGCTCATTTCAAAGCAGCATCAGCACTCTTCAATTAAAATTCAATTTAAATTGACTTTCCTGTTCTTCCCCACCCCATCTTCACGCGCTCACCGCTCTTTCCCCATCCTGCTTTCCATCTTCCACCGCTCTCTACTCTTTACCCTACCCCGCATTCTAAAACATGTAGCAGCAGTCATCTTTTTTAGAGAGCCGAAAGAAATGAGTGGCATATTTGTAATACCCACATGCCTAGTTTGAGTGAGTGTGATCCCCTCTCATGCTCACTCTCTCTCGCGCTCTTAGAAAATCAGTTTAGTCCAAAAAATTAGCTGAGCGTCACTGTTCCGTTACTTTTTTTGGCTCCATTTTTTGGCTGCTAGCTTTGTGAAATTCCAACTTCTTTATTTTGAATACGGTAAACATAATTTGAAAGCTGTTGATGTGTCTTAAGTTTAGACTCTAAACACATACTAAATGTGCCGTAAGATTTTATTTAATGGGATGAGGCTTTTCGCTATTTGTTTTTATTTTGTTTTTGTACAAAAAAAAAACTCACAACACACGCACACAGAACATACTGTCACTTAGAGAGTCGTTTACTCTCCCTCGGGCTCTTAAAACAGCATATCAATTGTTTTTTCTTAGTGCGCGTCTGCATAACTAATCGAAGGTCTATGCCAAATCTTACATCTGTAGGATAAGCAGTTTTGGTTATGGGTTGATAACATGTCAGTCAGTCGGGCGTACAGAATTATAAGCAGAGAATTATATGCAAAAAAACCAGTCGAAAAATGAGTATTTTAAGGTAAGCATTTGTTAAACTCTGTTGATTCAGAAGAAGCAAGAAGTACGCTTGGCTTTCTCGCTTTCTTTTTCGATTTTGCCCAACAACCGACCGGTATATAGCAATTTTCGACCACAACTAGTAAGCCATAGTCATGGTCCTGCATGAATGTTCTACCTGTATATCCTCATCTTGTGTCACTTATTAAGTTTATTTCACATCTAAGCTACACACAAATTCCATTTAGATGCCTTACTTCGGCCCTTTGAGTGCTTCATTTTCATTTATTCATGGCAACATTTTCTTCTTTATTTTTTTCACCGAAACCCTTTAATAACTTATAACCCCAGCAGTATATCAGTGCGGCACTTGAGTTCACCTGTGCTAGTGTCACCTTTCAGTTCAACCCTTCCTTCCTTCGCCCCTCTCACGCTTTCAGGAATCTTTTCAAAAACGAAACTGTCACATTTCAACTTACAATTTTATTTATTACATTTATTATGAGAAATTTTGCATGCGCACATACTCAAGTGTTGAAATGCAATAAAAGTGAGATGCCAAGTCAACCCCCCACCCCCCATCCCTTTGCTACGTGCATGAATATTCCTGCACCTTTTTCTCATTTTTATTTTTACTCTTTTTCATACGCAATTCGCATAATTTTACACACGAAGTAATTTCGCAACACCCCTCAGACACAAACTCCTTTTGAATTTTCACACCAATTTTTCAACTCGACAAACCCGGGAGAAACCCCCTTCGTCTCACCATATATGAGCAGGAGGAAAACTCCGCGTCGAAAAGCGGGGGTTATGGTTAAGAGGGCGGCGGTTTGGTTGGCAGGCGACTATCAGCTTCGTTCCATAGGAAACGCACGCTGATGTGCGAGAAAAACACATCCGCCCGACTGAAGCTTCGCGCCAACCCACAATCCCATGGCCAGTTCGTGGGCTGCTTCGTCTGTTAGCCCAATTTGAATGCGCTGGCGCATATATCATTCCAGTTGACAGGACAATTCTCTTATCTGCGCAAAGCCAACACAACAGCCACAGTCCAGAGCTGGAGTTCGTCCTGTTTTTTTTTTGGCAGCTGACTTGAGCGCGGGTCGGAACTAAATGAATATTTTAAAGAATTCATCGGGAATCTCAGCCAACTTAAAGTTAAACGCATTGGGAAAACTTTGGTCAGCTATTAATAGAATGGCTTTTGATGAAGTTCCAGTCACAACACTCATCTATTAGTGTCCCGTACGTGTGACCCATTTATCAGGCCCAACCAAAGACAATCAAAATTAACGCAGGACGAGACGGTCTGGTCAATCAGAATTCCTGACTCTGCCTGTATGTGTGTGTGTGTGCTTGTAATTTGTACAAGCTGCTGTTGTCGTCGTTGTCATTAAAAAGCCATTTCGCCCATATATCATCAGAGCCATCCGCCCTCCCCCCACTCCCCACTCGGCTGCTGGCCAGGCATATAAATTACTTTATGATATTGTTTTGAACCTGCGCGACAAATAATACTGTCAAGCCCAAAATGAGGGCGGGATGGAGGTCATGTCGTCAGCTGGCAGCATCAAAAATTGAAAGTTTCTCGGATTGAGACCTAGTCAAGCGAGCGAAAAGCTTTAACCACACTTATGGCCCATTTGAATATCCTGTGCCCAGGCAATAAAAATGTCACTGGCAACTGTCACACGAACGTTGTGTGTGTTTGGGGGGAGTCTTACTTATCAGGCGGCAGCAGGGGCGGCGAGTGTCAATTCAATTTTATTTTCATTGTGTCATAACAATAACATAAAATTAAAATAACATAAAAGGGAAATTGAGGATGCACAGGATGGAGCAGAGTGGGGACAGTGCAAATCAACGCGGCGTAAAATCGTCCCATCTCGGAGCGAGCGAATCAAAAGAAGGCACCGCAAGACAGCACAGACAAAAGTTGTGCATAAAACAGGAAGCGGAAACACATCAGCGTAACGGAAGTCAAAAAGTCGTCACATTCACATAACAATGATGGCAGTCATGTCCATGAAAGATTTCATTGTTTTGCCTGTGCCTTTTTTTAAGCTCGCATAGGAGGAAGGGGTTTGTCATGACGTAACAACATTTATGGCGTAAAGTAAGTAACGTAATAATGTCGCCAACAGTTACCAAAAAAACAACAAAAAATAGCAAGCGGGTCGCTGCTGGACCATTTCGACAATGGCTGCCCTCATTTTTGTTATCCCTTTTTTTCTGGATGTCTGGCTGGCTGTTGTCAGTGTCATTGTCTTTTTGTTGCTGTCAGGAATTCATTTGGAAAATTAATAAAAATATATACACAACAGAAGCGTCGGCGATGGAGACTAAAAGCGAAACAGTGGGTGCCTCTTATGATGCGGGGCTGGCTTTAAGTGGGTTAACGATTTAAGCAGCTTCTAAGAGTACACCCAGGGGTTAACCTTAACAACGTATTTAAAATGTTTACACTTCAAATGGAACTAACTTTGGTATTAGTACGAAATATTTTCTTAGGGATAAAATAGGCTTGCGCAAGGTTGGTTGTGAATAATACTTACCGTCAAACTTTTTTAGACCCCACCGGCCGGGGTCTACAAGTTCCGATAAACCTGCGAATCAAAATTTGTAAGAAGAGCAAATCGCGACGGACAGAAGCCAGCAGAATAACGCGTAATGATAGTTTGATACCGTTTCTTGATGTACTTAAAGGTGAAATAATTTGATTGAAAATTACATAATCTTGTTTTTTGTATATCTAGTGCCCAGAGCCAGCTTACAGCCGCGTAGACATCCAAACAAAAGATGAAAATATTTCTCAAGCAACAACAACCTCACAACCTGGGGCGTATGTAGTCAGGCAAAGCAGCTGATCGGTTCAACTTGGTGGACCCAGCATGATCCTGGCTTACAGCGTCTCAAGTCGACTCACACTTTGAGGTGACAGAGCGTTGCATCCGCAACGCTGCTGGCTAACGTGAGCGGCGACCCGCCCTCCTCTACAGGGAACTACATATAAGTTAAAGCGTCGGGTTCTCCAACCACCACCGTAAAAAACCTCCAATGAAAACGACAATGGCTGGGATACGGTACCCCTCTGAAGACAACCCACGCAAACGTTTTAAAACATATCCACGAGAGTATGCACCTGGAATGTTCGCATCCTGAGCAGAGATGGAGCTGATATCGATTTGGTGAATGTCCTCAAGAAATATTAATCAGACATAACCGCACTTCGAAATGCGATGGAATAAACAGGGGAGAATGTTGCTAACTGTTTATAATTAAACATGTGACCATACAATATGTGATAATATAACTCCATGAACTTGAAAAGGTCAAACTAGGTAGAGGAAAACAGTCCCTTACGCTCCGTTTTAGGCGATACCTTATAATGTAACTTTATTAATCTTTAATAAAGATGTTATTCCACTCACATATGGCAATGATATTGTCATTATCGAGAAAAATGAACAGGCGGTATCATCAGCGAATTATGCGGCGATTGGATCTTTAGAGCGAAAGAGTTTTCGGAGGATTTATGGACCTTTGAAAGTTGGCACGGATTTTCGCTCTATCGGGCGTATTTTCATAGTCAAGCGCATAAAAGATCAGCGACTGCGCAGGATAAGACATATAACCCTTATGGAATGCGAAAGAGTTGGGAAAAGGTAATGTGGGACGACCAGGAGCGAAAATACTTTCTCACGGATCAGTCTGCGGAAAATTTGAATGTGTGGAACATAACTAAAACAGTGTGATCATGCACCTAAAAGGTGGAAATCAGCTGTATAGCACTGTTAGCTATTTGAATCTTAATAAAATTAAAAATCCAAAAATAATATTTAATGGAGGAAGCAATCTGCACGAAGTAGGTGCTACCAAAGACACTACATATATAGATACCGCATCTCATACAAACTATTTTGTTTGGGATCCAATGTCAGCTCCTGCAATCGCTTTTTTCCTTCCCATGAGACATCTTTAATATCTATAAATCTTTGCTCGCAGCCGAATAGCTAATTTATAAATCGAATAGATAAATTTCAAATTATGTATCCAGTCAAAACGTTCGCTCTGAGAACAATAAAATTGCTTGAGTGCGACTCCTAGGATCAAGAGTCCCATATACTGATACCGCGGAACATTGGCATGTCTCTGGACCGCCGCTTGATCAGGAAAGTCCTTGTGACTCGGGAAGTTGCTACGGCATTAGAGCTCCATAGGCCTCTCAAGCCTCGTAGCGGTGGATCTGGGCAATCCCGTAATGGGGTACGGCATGCTCCATGTCCCTTATAAACTAAGTTCCCTGGTATGTGATGGATTTGCATATGATCTGGCGATACACAGATTAAGCAGGCTACTTCACCGACGACATCTCTCCGACTGTCTTAAAAAAAAAATCCAGATATTGTTAATCATTTTAATTTTTGTGTAAACCCCGAAATAAGTTTGAAAATTTCGTATGGACTTACTTCGCTCAATTTTAGCTTTTAGGGATTTACCTAAGCCATTCGAATTTGTATTATTCCGAATGTGCTTACTTTAATCCCTGTCGACATCATATGTGCATAAATTTAAAAGTAAGAACGAAAATATATAAGACTATGGTGGTGTGCGATGAGATACCGTTCCATTTGTGTTCAGTGCGCATGGTCGTTTGTTCGAATCCCAGTTAAGCCCAAAAATTTATATATTTCATTCTTTTTCTAAAATCTTAATTAAACCAAAAACTGGTGTGGTCTTTGAAGTGTACAAAATTTTCCTATTGAATATAGAGGAGAAAATCGTGCAATCAAATCAATAATACATATCAATCTCAAATTAATGTCTAAAATAATCCAATTTGGGGAGTTATTTCAAGATCAAGTTAGTTTTCAAATTTGGCCTCCGCAAATTGGAAAAACATTATCGGCCATGTTCTCATTCCACTTCCACAAAAGTTTTGTGATTTGGAGTGCACTAAAACCGGTTTTAAATCACAGAATTTTTGCGGAAGTGGAATTGAGAACATGGCCGTATATCTCCCACAGTTTTGTAAGTCGTTCATACCTTTTAGAGATAGTTAGTGAATTAACATTATTTATCGATTTGCCAATTTGACAAAAATCACATAATCGACTCTCAAGATAGCTCGTAAATAACTCTCAACCCAATGTTAAGTTTGCTCTGCTCCCGTCACTGACCGAAAAAACAAAATCAAAACGCTAACGGGCTTTCCTGAACCGAATGTGTGCTACGACCGCGCTCACTGCACAGTGGCTCTGGTTGAACACACAGCAATGATCGGTCTGACATCAAACCCAGTCATAAAATGCGTGTTTCTTGAAGACCGAACTGTAATAATGTTAGTTGAAAAGGTTTCAGACACAAAAGAGCGCCTGAGTTAAGCATAAGAAGAGAGAGAGACAGTGAAAAGAAGACGAGAGATTGCATAAAGTATTGTTAGCCGAGCCTAGGCTATAAGAAGAAGACCCCAAGGTCCAAGACAAACCTGAGAGGAAAAGGAAAATAAAAAATGTGTTTCTTTCATCTCTAAACCAAAGAGAGGCATAGAGCGTAGTAAAAGGTTGTTTCGGTACCTCTATTCAATGTGTTCGCGCGAAAGCGGACGTTTTCTGATGAACTTACATATAACAAAGGGGTTTTCTGATGGATTTACAAACGTTTGGGGGGACCGATTTTTGCGACCTCTGCTTATAAGCAAAAAAAAAAAAGGCCCTCATGTACTTTGAGCTTCCGGATGCATTCAATTGAAGTCTGTAGATTTGGATCGATCGGGATTTACTTTTGGGTACTTAAAATCGGCCACCCTTTTCGAAACCCCCATTTCATCTACAGATTTTTCGACGAAACGCTTGGCGACGCCCAACTTTAAAAGATTTCATTTTATTATTTGAAAATCTAGTTACAAGGTTTGTGTCTAAGATAATGGTCCATACTCTAAAACATTGCCAAATCTTTCTATTTGCCTTCTATAATTCCACAAATGTTATATTGTTTTTTTCCCTTAAACAATTGCCATTAAGTCTCCGCCCATGGAGGTTGTCAAAGCTTTTGTGACCTAAGCTTATATACTTAATGTACTTACTTAATTTGCGCATTGACTATGCCATCGTCCTCCGCTTCCACTCAAACAACAGGCGCATCATTAATGCCCAAACAATCTGATAACCACAATTTACCCCCCAAATCGAGCATCCATCCAATGTATTCCAAACAAACAATTCAAATTTTCTTAACGACAACACAAGGCCACACAATCGGGGACAATTTTTCAATTTCTTTCTCCCCCCTCTCGCAGTCGATGTGCATGCAGCGCGTATTTGGAATACAATTCGATTAGAAATGCTTTGCTTTTCGAAATAATAAATTAAATTTCTTCCCGCTCTGCGAATTGCCAATGCCATTAACACCATCCGCATCCTCGCGCAGTTTTCTACGCGGGGTGCAAAAGGTTGCGAAATTGTGAGGGAATTCCTGCGGCAACCGTCTGGAAAAAAAGAAGGAAAAGCGAATGCGGCAGGCGACGCCGAATCAATTTCCTCCAAACAGAGCAGATCCTTAGAGTCTGTGAGGGCTTTTCTTAAAATAACAAAATTACTTTTTTTATGCAGCAGCGCAGCAACAACAACAACAGCATGCCATTGACAACCATTAATCATGGACGCCTGTCAGGGCGGGTTCGCAGCCACGGGCTGGATGGGGGCGTCTCTGCCTTCCTGCTTTTCTGCCTGGCTGTCTGCTGATTGTCCTGCACTGCACTGTATTTTTTTTTAACTTTGCCTTTTACATGCTAATGCCTGGCACTGGGGCTCAAGTCATGCTCATGCCCATGCACGGACCACGCCCAGCTGCGAAATTGACAAGCAAGCCGAGTGCGTTGTGACATGACACTTGCAAAGGACCAGAAGCCAGTAGCCAGGACCTAGGCGTGGGCGTGAGCCAAGGCAGGCGGCCGGCCGGGCAGGTTATGTATGCCATCATTAGACGTGGTCCGTTTGCCACGCCCGTGCTGTTGCAAATTGGCAGCTCGGCAATGGACGGGCCATCATGTCATATGACAAGATGATGGGGGGTGTGGGTGGGCGGGCAAGTCAAAGTTCAATGCGAAAAGCCAAATTTGCAATTGCCAAGATATGTGCAGCAGCAGGAGGAGGCGGAGCACCAGCAGGAACATTGTCTAATTGCTCAATTTATAGAGGAGAAACCCCGTGACCCTCCCCCCCATCATGTCATAAAGTGCAAATCCCTGCCACAAAATTGTGCCTGCTCTTACACTTGACATGCATTTTCAATTTAAGCTTTAAGATCCTACTCCCGGCCAATAATGAATTCCATTCGTTTTGTCTGCCTCCATCCAATTGCAAATGCATTTCGTCCTCGAACCCAAAGAAATCGTGACAAAGTCAGAGTAAGGGTCCACCAGCACTTGGGTACGATAAAACTTTATGCACTACAACCGGGGGCCCAGCATTGACATTTCAAGTGGACCTCGGGCTCACGGAAACGCCATCAGAATAGTTTTAATAATGCACAAGACGATGGCACAACGAGTCCAACAACAACAGAGCCAGCGAGTGGCATAAAATGCAGGACATACGAGGACGAACCCAGTGTCAGAGCCAGGAGTGGAGAGCGCGCGCACAGATAAGGCCCGGAATGTCCAAGTAAAGTAAAGAAAAAATAACTCGAGCAAACTGCAAAGAGCAGGGAGGGAAGGCAAACAGGCAAAACAACATGAAAATTCAATGCAACTTTGTCTATTCGATGTCAAATTGTATACTCTTGCATTATTTATGCCGGCGCATCTATTCGTTCCTACCATAACCAAGTAACTGAAGACTGGAAACATGAAGACAAATTTATAGAGGCCATATTAAAGGTCTCAGTCAGCTAGCCAATCAAAATAACCAAACTCAAGTTTATGTACACGACTTATGGTTTAAATAATATTATATTTTTATTTTATTTATATAAGAGTTTGTCCTGATTAATTCACTCGCACAGGTCGACAGCATTTTCTCGAAAGCGCCTTACCAACTTTTTCTAAAGCAAACTGGCCCTTTGATTACGAAAATCGTCATAAAAATATTATCGTTAATCATTTTACCGATTTTATGCCTCCACTTAAACTGTCATAACTTGTTTGTTTTTTATCCGTTTTAAAAAATTTTGTGCTATTATTTCTATCGAAATTATAATGCTTGTAGATTCACATTTATACAAAATTGTTATGTTTTATTAATTTTACAGCAAAAACTATTCAATTTACTTTAAAAACGCAGAAATCGAACATTTATTGTTTATTTTATTTAAGTTTTGGTCAAAAACGGCAGACTGACAAGTTTCAAGATAACCGGAGCATTTACAGAAACCAAGTATCCGTGGCCGTGTGTGACTCAGCGGTTAGTGTGCTGGACGCTATGCTGAGCGGAAGGTCGTGGGTTCGATCCCGGCTCGAAAAATCTAATAAAAAAGTTATAATCTTTCTTAAAAAAATAGTTTTTACACATCCGGTCGCCATTACCGGCTAATGGCGCCAGCTCTAAAGTAACTAGCCATGAAAAACAAATTCTCAAACTTTGCCGTTCGGACTCGGCGTTAATCTGTAGGTCCCTTTATCTTGTGCGAAAGAGGAGATTAAGAGCTTGACTTGGCCCCTTTGGAGCTGTTTAGCATATTTTACATTTACAAGTGATCCTTACACTCATGCGCCCCATAATGTTCCCCTGAAGGAACATTACACTGTGACGGTATGATACTGAAATGTGGCGCTCCTTGTTTCTGAATTTTCAAAAATTTCGCTCTTGGAATCGAAGCGAATTCGTTCGCTAATTTGGTTCTTTTTGGCGAAGGAAGTAATGATAATCAAAATTCGAGAGAATAGTGTTGTACGCGCTCTCACAGATAGAGAGACGGACGGCCGTTAATACTTTTTATGTTGAACATTTCAAGTTTCCAAAACTTATCGATTAAAGAACTGAAAAAAACACCTCTTGAAAATAAGCAAGTAAGAGTGTAATGTACCAAACGATTATAGGTCAATCAGAGAATCCTCGTTTCTTCTTAAAACTCTCGAGAGACTTATAGATGCACACCTAGCACACACCCAACATGCTCATTGGAAGGGTAGGTCTTCTAAAACCGCCCTGCATTCCCTGGTCTCAAGGATTGAAAGATCACTTGAAGTAAGAGACTTCTCTTTAGTAGCATTTCTCGACATAGAGGGTGCCTTCAATAACGTCCAACCTAACGCCATCACCTACGCCTTGACACATGTGGGAGCAGATGTGCCGCTCGTAAGATTCATCGAACAATTGCTAACCAGCAGAACGGTGTACTCCCAACTTGGCGGTGCAACTGCTCGTAGATGTGCTTGACTTGGCCCTTCGCAAGGAGGTGTTCTCTCTCCGCTGCTGTGGGTTGTAACAGTTAACCAACTGCTGCGGCTAATGGAGGCGGAGGGACACGAAGTGGTGGCGTACGCGGATGATATTGCCATCTTCAGATGCGGAATGTTTCCTCAAACGCTGTGTGACTTTATGCAGACCGCACGACAACACTTGCTCATGGACAAAATCTTGTGGCTTGGGCGTGAAACCAGCTAAAACGGAACTTGTTCTTTTCACCAGGATGTTCAAAATTTCTGATCTTATCCCGCTTAAAATCCACGGAGTAAGCCTTGTATTTGGTGCCAATGCCAAATACTTGGGTGTCATTCTGAATAAGAAACTACTCTGCAATGACAACATAAATGAACGTATAAAAAAGGCAACCGTTGCTCTTTTCTCTTGTAAAAAGGCCATTGGCCGCAGATGAGGTTTTTCCCCATCCATTGTACATTGGCTGTACACAGCCGTAATACGCCCCATACTACTCTACGAAGCTCTAGTATAGTGGCCAGCACTCAGGAAACAATCCGCCCTGAACAATCTGCACAAAGTACAGAGAGGTGCGGAAATTTGTATTAGCGAACGACACCGACGGAAGCGCTTAATACTATTCTTCACCTTCTACCACTAGACCTCGTAGCTAAGCAAATGGCTACCACAACAGCCTTAAGACTACGAGAATCCGATACCTGGAACAGGGGCAATTCGGGACATGCTACCAAACTCGAAGACCAAAGGGGTATACCACTAGTTACAGACTACGTCCACAAAGGACGTTCGCCAAAGTTTACGACGTCTATATCTCAAGCCGAAACTGTTGGGACAACCTGCCCCACAGCAGAGCTAATGCCATTAACATCTTCACTGATGGTTCTAAGCTCGACGAAAAAGTACGAGGGGGAATTTTCTCTCCCAACCTAGATTTGAACTTATCGTTCCGCCTTCCTGATCACTGCAGTGTGTACCAAGCAGAGGTGGTAGCCATCCAGGAAGCTGCCACCCACCTTAGCACACTCACGCCGCCCTTAAAGCACTTGACTCACATACCAGCAATGCTAAAACACTTACGGAATGTCGCTCATCTCTGAATGAGATCGCACGGCATTTCAGTATACAACTTATATGGGTGCCTGGTCATCGCAACATAGAAGGAAATGAGTCTGCGGACAAACTGACCAGAATAGGTACCACCATCGAGCTCCTTTCAGGGAAGAGCACGATAGGGATGCCAATGGCGACATACAAGCTTCACCCAAATCGAATCGGTGGAAAACCCTTTCTTCCTGTGCAGTTGCGAAGCTTACGTGGCCCACATTCGATCAAAAATGTAGTAACACACTTTTACGTCACAGAAGGAACCACATATCACTTCTGGTGAGGACCCTCACGGGTCACTCTCTTATTGGCGGACACGAAGAAGAGGAGGAATCGGTGCAACACCTTTTGTGCCATTGCCCCGCCTTGAGTGGAATGAGACTCAGCTCTACTCAAATAGAATTAATGTTCACACAATGGTTCAGTAATAAGGACCCCCTCAGTCTTAAAAAGGGTTAAGAGGGAATAAATATGGCATCGCAATGGGCCCAAAGTGGCCTAAGTGGGAGAGCGGCACGTCGCTCTCAGCCATCGCAACCTAACCTAACCTAAGAGTTTAATGTAAAGTAATAAATGGGAAGGCGTACTTGCATATCTTTGGTGTTTTTGCTCGGATCTTATTATGGTATATAGAATAGATAGATATTGGGCCTAACTTTCATATTAAGTCACTAGGTTCAAAAGAAGGAGGAGGAATTTGCCGAACTTGATCTGGGTAAAGTATACAACTAAATACGTGCCAAAAAATTGTGGCTCTATCTATTACAATCACTGAAATCGACGCGTTTATACAGACAGACAGACGGACATCTCTAAATCAGCTCGGCTGTTGATGCTGATCAAGGGGTCGGAGGTGCTTCCTTCTGGCTGTGACATACATTTGCACAACTTTTACTCATTTTAAATGAGTACAGGGTATAAAAAGATTGAAAATATCTCGACTTTTTTTGTGTGCAGCAATGAACATCTTTCAAAAGAAGAAAACTTAAAGAGAGTTGAAACACCAACAGCAAGATCACTTGCTGATGCATTCTTTCTTTCTGTAATTCTTCTTTATTGTGCTGCTTTATTAAGCAAAACAAGAACAGTCCCAAAGGAATAACAGACCGAAATAATAAGCTTTATCTTTAACCAGCAAATAATACCTCGGTTACCTACCTTTAACCTACTTTTAAGTCCCTGTTTGTGTAGTGTAGTCATTTTTTAGTGACTCAGATGACTCACTGCTTAGACACCGTTTAGTCACTATTAAGTTCCCTATAGGGTAACAGCACTCGAACGGAAATATTCTAAGTCAAAAATTGTCAAACAAATATGTAATCATTTAAGTGATTATGTAATCACATGAAAAACCATATTTAAATTTTCCACTGAACTTTTGCAAACTATATTAAATTTTCTATATATTTTCAGGGACATTAATGTTAAATCAATCGATTTTTTATCAACACACTTAAAAATAATACTAGATTTTTAAAGTGTGCTCGTTAATCCGCGAATAACTTCGACATAAGGTAAACAAAATGATTGGGAGAACAATTGTTAAATGAGCTTTTATAATAAACGTAAAGGAAAAATCGCATAACATAAAATAGTGAAACCAGTGGAGGTCAAAATAAAAATCTGTAAACCGCATTACTCAGCCATCGCGGTAAATCACTATAACCCATTAATGAAATATATTATAGTCTTCTCGTCGCTATCAGAATAGGCAATTTATATTTAAATCAAAAAGTCCATTCGCGAGTTATTTCTAGTTAAGTAAGCATAATGATCAATAAACGGTTTTTGGGCCATAACTTCAGATTTTGGGGTTTCCCAAGTATGAGGAAGTGCTATACGCGACCTGATTTACAGCGTACACCATGCCAATACCCTGGTTTTTTCGCACTGAGTTATTAACACCTTGCTTTGCAATGACTTTTGCTTATCGTTCCAGGCCTTTTCATCTCAGTCTCGGTCTTTCCCCCCTAACGGTTTTTTTAAGTTTTTTTTAGTTCCGACTCATTTACTGACTTGTCTTGATCTAAGAAATCATTTGTTTCGAGCTTGATGTGTTTGAAGACATTGGGAATTAGAGCTGATTTACTCGAAGGAAAGCAAATTCAGACTTTATTCTCCAAATGGTTAAGGAAAATGCCTTTTGACTTCACTCTGATACTTTTAATTATTATAATTGAAATTTCTACGTAAGCAATTTTATTCTATTCAATTCATTGTTGAAGAAATGTTGTCCCAATGAATTTAGATACCGACAAAGTCTTTTAGTTTTAATTTCTTAAATTTTATTAATTTATTTTATTTAATTCTAATATTTTTTAACAAAGTGCAACTGATTTGTTTTTAAGTTGTTTCATTTATAAAAGAACAGAATCATAATGTTTAGTTAAGATTAAATTTTAAATCTGCCTTAAAGTATGCTTTGCTAAACACAATTGCAGCTCGAGTCAAGCAACTTCTTTACTTGGTGTTGCCTACTTTGCAGCGGGGACTTATAAGAATATCATACTTATATGTTCCACATATTTATCACCTTAGGTTAGCCATAAAATCGATTTCTACTTACACATTCCGCCACTATCAAGTGTTGTTCCTTTGCGGGCAACAGACAAGTGTGCTTCACTTGCTCACTAAAGCCAACGTAATGTTGGTGTAAAAATACGTTAACTTGAAGTGGTTGTAATGCACTGCAAAGGACCCTCAAGTAAGGACCGGGCCACTTGAAAGTCGTTTGCCACAGCAGCTTTTATTTGTCATATCACTCGCCGCGCTCCACAAACTTGAACTTGAAGGGTATGTTGGGCGTGACAAAGAACTGAGCTTTGAATGCGTTCTCGATGGGATAATCGAAACCAATCTCAAAGTTACGCACCAACCTGGCAATGGCAATCTCTAGCATCATGTCCACTATACGCTTGCCGGCACAGGATCGTGGACCAAAACCAAAAGGCAAATACATAAACGGAGTGGCGGTCTCACCCACCAGATTGGAGTTTGATTGACCGCGTAGCCAGCGCTCAGGAAGAAATTCACGAACACGTGGCACAAACTTTTCCATATTGGCCATTTGATAGTTGGCCCCAATTCCCACATCAGTGCCCGCCACAATCCGATATCCACTCAAGACCACATCGTGGGGCATACGTCGTAGAGTACCGGGACCAATGGGATAAAGGCGTATGCCCTCTTTGATGCAGGCGCGTAGATAAGGCAGATGATTAAGGCTTTCCATGGTCAGGGTGGAGTTTTTGTGGGGCAGTATTTGTTTGATCTCCTCCAAGAGGCGAGCCTGAGAGCCTGGATTTTTGGCCAAACTGAGAAGAATCCCGGACAGGGTGACCAGGGTCTGCAAGAGATAATGTTGAAAAAGAAAGAACTCATAAGAACAGTTTACTTGAACTTGAAAATATGCTATAAAAATTCATGTTTAGCTACTGCAAGTGCAGATCTATTACAGTCGGGCTTAACCGAGTTTCTTACTTGTTTTTAGTCGACAAGAGGTCAAAATTTCTCAATTTTCAAAATGGTTTCTTATATTAAACGCTCATTGCTTGAACTTGAACCCTGCACTCAAAAAAAAAACGTTTCGGTCTTAATAAAAGCGTTCTTGATTTTATCCTGTTTCAGTCTACAATTTGGTAAAAACGATTCGCTTTTAAATATTTTTACTTTTGATTACGAATCGTTCTTAAATTACAAATTCATACATAAACATAACATAAATAAGTATAGATTATGCTTATTTTGAACTCTAAAAGTTCTTTAAAAAATCCCAAATCGTGCTTATCAAATGCATACAAAACGTTCCAGACATCGTGAAGTTGGGGGTTGACTTAAAACCCCCTTGTATCTAAAAATTCCGTCTTTAACCAAATCATTTTTTGGCTTTTTGAAGTTTTGAAATTAAAAACTGTTGATTTAAGTACGAAAATTCCTGATTTTTCTCTTTGTGTTTTAAAAAAAATCTTTCCATTCACTCAAAAAAAAAGGCAGCGGCAGAGTTCTAGATCAACCGTTTTGTACTTAATCTTTTGAGTATGTTTGTTTTTGGATGAACTTAAATTAAGTACGAAACATTCTAGAATAGAACAAGTAAGACCATTGCAGTCGAGTTAGCTCGACTTCAAAATACCCTGTACAATTGACAAACACACACATACACAAACAAACACACACGCACACATACACACAAACGCGCCCTCACACACGCGGGCGCAAGCAGCAAACATAATGCGTAAAAAGCAAAGCGTGGGGGGAGGGGGGGTGCAAAAATTGTTTTGTTAATAACTTCTGTGTTTTTGCTCAGATTTCAATGTGCTTTTCAGAATAGATAGATTATAGACCTAAGATAATATATATTAAGCGACGATGTTGTAACTTTAAAATTGTGGCTCTGACAGTTTTTTGCGGTTTAAGGGGGGAGGGGGGGAAATTTTGCAAATCTGAAACAAACTTGATCTGCGTACGGCCTATACCTATGTACATGCAAAAATTTGTATCTCTATCTCTTATAGTCTCGGAGATCTACGCGTTCATACAGACAGACGGACAGACGGACGGACGGACAGACGGACAGACGGACATGGCTAAATCGACTCGGCTGTTGATGCTGATCAAGAATATATATACTTTATAGGGTCGGAAATGTTTCCTTCTCCCTGTTACATACATTTGCACAACTTCATGATCCCCTTTTACCCATTTTCAATGGGTACAGGGTATAAAAACGAAGGTTAATATGATTAGAATGAGAACAAACGTCTTACTTTCAGTTAGACGGAAAAATTTAAGATTTAATTAAATTCACCTCCTGGTTCTAACACTTTGGTTTTGGAAAGAGGGTAGATTTCTGACCTGCAGCATAAACATCTATGGATTTTGATATTATACAGAGACCTAGTTTCTAGTAAAAATTGGGAAAGCTTTAGAATTTTATATAGTAAGTATTTTTAGACCAAGAAGATTTTTTACTTAATTTTTTGAGAATTACACAGTGTTACAGCCAAAATATACTTTCGAAATGACCTAGCACACGCTGTAGAGCAGGTCGAGTATAGCATTTCCTTATCCTTGTTTTTTTCCTAACACCGCTTTTTGCTTTTTACCTCACTTAAATAGATATAACTCGCGAATGGACCGTCTGATTGCTCATAACCTTATCAATTCCTATAGCCACAAGAGGGATCTAAAACATTATAATCAATGGTTTGACTAATTTAACGCAATGGCTGAGAAATGCGGCTTACAGATCTGGCATTTTCAACTTTTTTTTGAGAAATTTGTACTTTGACCATCACTGGTTTAACTATTTTATTCTAAGCTATTTTTCCTTAGAGTTTGTAATAAAAGCCCATTTAATTCTCCGTCGAACGGTTGTTGTCCCAATGAATTTGGATACCGTATTACGAAGTTATGCGCGATTTTCTGAGTACACATCGACAATCTAGTATTTTTTTAGTGTGCTAACATATTTATGTTTGCTTTCACATAATTGCCCCCAAAAGTAAACTCAGTTTTGGTTTGGCGCCAGATTCAAATAATACTTTTAAATACTTAAAATGCAAATATATATCAACTTCCATGTATCAAAATTTTTTCGCAAATATTAACGGTCTCTGAATACTGTTATCGAGCTTAAAAATAAATTGAGCTATACTGAGTAGATGTGGGCTGCAAGTGGTTGTTATTATTTTTTAATGAGCTGAAATTGGCATGTTAAACAAAAGTGCCGTGCACGGCAAGAATTGTCTACAGGTAGGCACGGTTAAGGCTTGTGAAAGGCAGATTGCTCTCGTGGCGTAAGCCTTGGCCACGCCTGGACACATCTGGTCTGATGCAGAGAATTTAGCTGCGGGTTCTATTTAATGATAAACCCCATTGGTACCTAAGAAATTACTTTTCAAGTCCACAAACAAGGCCCAATGATAACTGTCTAACCACGATTGTAGAGAACCGCGAAAAATACCATGGATGACCAATGATGAAGAATATAAAAACCACTATAACAGGATGGACGAACCATTAAATACCAAATAAAAAACCAAAGTGGACCGCGCCAAGTAAAAATGAGAAGATAGTGACATCAGCTTGCACTTAAGCAGCAATGGGTAATGCATAGCTCGCTTCGGCCGCGACGCCCGGCCCGTTATCCTGTCTAGAAACTCAGCGCATAATAAATTGTGTAATTGGCTCGATTTAAAGTAAGTTAAAACAAATAAATCCAAGAGTGTCAGCACGCATAAGCACACAGCGCAGCAAGTGCAGTATGGGCGACTTTAACTCGCCTATAAGTATACAGTATTTATTTTCAATGGTTGACAAAATGTATTCAACAGTTTTCTTTTTAAAAGTACAGATGTTAATAATATTTCGCCAGTCTTCAGCAATTTAGCAGGAATTTTAGCAGCACCAGCTTATTCGGACCGAAATTTATATCACATATGCCTGACGATCTCGGCCACTGCTATTACTGCCCGACAGTCGCTTCTGTTCCGTGCGAGCTGGCGACAGTGGTTCGTCCATCCTGTTATAGTGGTTTTTATATTCTTCATCATCGGTCATCCATGGTATTTTATCGCGGTTCTCTACAATCGTGGTTAGACAGTTATCATTGGGCTTTGTTTGTAGACTTGTAAAGTAATTTCTTAGGTACCAAAGGGTTAATCATTAAATAGAACCCGCAGCTTAATTCTCTGCATTAGACCAGATATGTCCTGGCGTGGCCAAGGCTTGCGCCCTGAAAGCAATCTATTTTTCACAAGCCTTAACCGTGCCTACCTGTATACGATTCATGCTGTGCACGGCTCTTTTGTTTAATATGCCAATTTCAGCTCATTAAAAATAATAACAACCACTTGCAGCCCACATCTACTCACTATAGCTCAATTTATTTTTATGCTCGATAACAGTATTCAAAGACCGTTAATATTTGCGAAAAAATTTTGATACATGGAAGTTGATATATATTTGCATTTTAAGTATTTAAAAATATTATTTGAATCTGGCGCCAAATCAAAACTGAGTTTACTTTTAGGGGCAATTATGTGAAAGCAAACATAAATATGTTAGCACACTAAAAAAAATACTAGATTGTCGATGTGTACTCAGAAAATCGCGCATAACTTCGTTATACGGTATCCAAATTCATTGGGACAACAACCGTTCGACGGAGAATTAAATGGGCTTTTATTACAAACTTTAAGGAAAAATCGCATAGAATAAAATAGTTAAACCAGTGATGGTCAAAAGTACAAATTTCTCAAAAAAGTTGAAAATGCCAGATCTGTAAGCCGCCTTTCTCAGCCATCGCGTTAAATTAGTCAAACCATTGATTATAATGTTTTTGATCCCTCTCGTGGCTATCGGAATTGATAAGGTTATGAGCAATCAGACGGTCCATTCGCGAGTTATATCTATTTAAGTGAGGTAAAAAAGCAAAAAGCGGTTTTTTGGGCCATAACTTCAGATTTTGGGGTGTTAGGAAAAAACCAAGTATGAGGAAATGCTATACTCGACCTGCCAAACAATATGTACTGGGTCTCGTGAAAAGTATGTGCAGATTTTTTTTTTTTGTAACACTGTGTTATTTGTTTCAAAAATGTTTTGTGGTAGACTTTATTGAATAAATTAAACTTCGATGAACAATATTTTGCCCTTATTTTGATAGTAATCAGGGAACCAAACCGGAACCATAATGGGAACCGTATACCGAGAACCGATTAAAACTCGGAACCAGAACCGGAACCGATATGTAAAATTTTTTGTGAATCCGGTACACTTTCGGTTCTGAGCAAGAACTAGACTGCAAATCTGGCACTTAGTTTTTGGTGACTTCAAAAAAATTTAGTGGATTTGCATGCTGTCAAAAGAAGATTCTGGTTTAGAAAACCTTTTGCAACGCATAGAAATATTCAACTTTGACCCCATAAACTGTATATATTCTTGATCAGGGCGACGTGCTGAGTCGATTGAGCTTTGTCCGTCCGTCAGTCTGTCTGTCCGTCTGTTTCCACGCAAACTAGTCTCTCAGTTTTAAAGCTATAGAGCTGAAACTTTGCACAGAGTTTTCTTTTTACTGCACGCAACTAATATGTCGGAACCGGCCGGATCGGATGACTATATCTTATAGCTGCCATACGAACTATCGGTCGAAAAGGGGGTTTTATTTAGAAAAATTGTTTGTTTTTAATGCTGGCGTTCCTCAACTCTAATGTATTAAAACTTCGACAAATACAAAGTTTGCTTGGCCTTCTCGTTGAAATATTTTTTGGTACAAAATAAAGCATATTTTTATACTCTGTACCAAAGGTACACAGAGTATATTAAGTTTGTGCAAAAGTATGTAACAGGAAGAAGGGGTTTTTTCCCCCCCCCAAAAAAAATATATTTTGATCAGCATCAACAGCCGAGTCAATATAGCCATGTCCGACTTCGTGCAAAGTTTGGTTAAGATAGCTTTAAAACTGACGGAGGAGATAGCATAGAAACAGACGGACAGACGGACGGACAGACGGACATGGCTATATCAACTCAGCTCGTCATGCTGATCAAGAATATATATACTTTATGTGGTCGGAGATGCTTTTTTTTTAAAAAAAAAAAATATGGAAAATTTATAAAACCCCCTCTACAAGGATCAAAATAATGATGATTAAAAGTGATTATTATAAAATTAATCATTATCGGCGAAGAATATCGTAAAAATCATTATATGTATAATCATTATATGTATAATCATTATAATGATTTTTAAAATAAAACTTATAATGATTACGGTCCCTGCTTAAAACAAGTAATTCGGGATTGAAAATGTCGTACTTGAAATAAAAGTTTTCAACTTGAATCAAGTATTTCCGTACTTACTGTCCTATTGACTCCGTTTGTACTTTATTCAACACCAAAGCTCTTAGTTTTTTTTTAGAGTGTTACATTAAAAAGTTTTAGGATTAATCATTCGATTTGGCACGGACTTTATAGGCAAATTTTTTTTTTTCAGAGCGAGTCAAATCATTATTTTTATAAGTATACACTGTACACTATTGGCAGTACTTACAGGATCTGTTCCAGCAAGAAGGAAATCCATGGCAATGATGACAGCCGTCTTACGGTCAAAACGTGCCAGTTTCTCCAGCAGACTCGCTTCCATGCCCAACTCTGAGTTTATTTTACCCGCCCGGGCATCCTCTTCAATGCGCTTGAGTGCCTGCTCTATGTGGGCATAACAGATGTCCGTAATGGTGTCTAGTGCTTGCATCAATTTCTTAAACTTGGCCACGGGCAAATACTTCCAAACGGGTGGTAACATATCCAAATGGAAACCCAATTCGAGTATATCCTGCAGAGCCGCTATAAGTTCTTTGGCTTCGGCGCTTTCACGCTGCTCACCCAAGAGACCCAGGTGTGTATTGAGAGCCACTGAACCAATGGATTCCAAGACCAAACGGCGAATATCTTCAGCAAAGTCCTCTGGCATTTCCTGTGTATGCGGATCACGTATGGCACGTATACTGAAAGATTAGCCGGGATATTACACAGTAGTGTTTCATTTTTTTTTTCAGTGTATACTCACCGTTCGAGAAATTCATCATTGACCTGCAGCAAATTATTTATATACAATTTGGCATTGCGAGGCTGCAGCAATATGGGATTAACCGCCGTACGCATTTTACCCCAGGCTGGTCCATTTCTAGCTCAAAAAAAACTCCATTAAGTAAACCTTCACTCTTCCTTTTCGCACCTACCCAGAGGTTAAGCCATCATTGCCCTCAAATATCTCCCGTCTGTGCACCCTCTTGAAATAATCGAAAGTGGCAAAACTGCGTCGATATGGCAACGGACCCTCGTTTCGAAACATGGTCTCATAATCCACTGGATTCATGGTGAGTACCATGTCCACTCCAGTCATACTGGGCATGCGAAAGATGCTGCCGTAGCGTCGATTCATATCCAACATCATTTCATGGACGGGTAAATTGTGATAGCGACCTGTCGCCCAATTGGCCAGTGATAAGAGAGTTAAAGAGAAGCGATCAGAGAGCAAGCTTTTTTGAAAAGCTCTTCTATCAGTTACCGCCCGGCAGAAAAGCTAGCACCAGTTCCAATTTACTTGGTCCCGGCACATCTTTATAGGGCTTGGCCTCTTCCAAACTGACCGAATTCTCTGGAGGAGCAGACTAAAGGGCAAATAAGCGGATGGCACCATTTCTATTTTATCAACTTACCCTAGTGGCCAGGCCCCTGTACACTTGAACGATCTGTCTGCGTAGGTGTAAATTCAGCGACAACATTGCGAATACTGAAAAAGTTTCACCACACAAATTTGTGTTATTAATTTCAAATGAGCAAGCTTTCTGGAAGCTTTCTTGAATTCTGCCTCTCTGCCCCTCTCTGCGTGAGATTATTTGAATAAATTTCTAGACTTTTGTTTTGTTTTTTATTTTTGTTTTGCTTTGCTCTGTTCCATTCTTTGTCACAAACGAAAACATTCACTTTGACCTTTGTTGAGTAAAGTGATTGAATATTTAAAAAATGTTGGTTAAATATTTGCTTGTAGTAAATTAACATTCTCGCATAAGAACATAGAAACTACAAGACTGCTTACAAATCCATTCAGTTCTTAAGTTAGCAATTCAAATATTGGCTTGCCCACGTCTTGGAACAATAACTTAACTATAACTAGTTTGAAAATATGTGTTTGTTTAGCCAACTCAATGTCAACGGTTGATTATAATTGATTAATCAACACAAATCAACAAAGATATATCTCAATGGATATATCTCAGCAATGGTTTGCCTGTATAGTACTGTTTCAAGGGCTTCCCGGTGTTCAGTAGTGTTGGGTAAAGGTTGTTCTTTTCGCTCACCATGTTTACTTGTTCTTTTTTTCTAAGTGAGTCAACTCACTCAAACCGCTCACTTGTTCATGTTCATTTGTTCTTGTTCACTTGCTCTTGTTCTGTTGCAGCGAGACAAACAAACAAACTCTCAGAGCAAGAGACAGACTGAACAGCTCACAAAGGGAGAGACTGAACAGTTAACAGAGCAAATCAGAACAACCCTCTGAGCAAAAGAACAACAGAGCAAGAACAGAACAAGAGAACAACTCAGAGCAAGACAGGGTGAACAAGATAGACTGAACAAGACTCACTGAACAAAAATTAACAATTGAAGAAGAACATGTTCGCTTGCTCAGTTTAAAGACAAACTCAATTTTGTTCACTTACTCATGAGCAACCCAACACTAGTATTCAGTAGATTTATTGCCATTACACTTCATATTCAGGTGAACAATTCTTTATGGTCGGATACGAAGAATGCAGAATCGTAAGATATACCGAATATACCACTTAACATTTTGCCTTACAAACGCTGCAGTCAAATATATAACAACGCCAAGGCGCTCGGGTCCTAAGAATAGTGCCCCGCTGCACTTTCGCATATGGGAGAAATTCGACCACATCTTCTTGCCCGACAATACGTTTTTCCATCTTTCCACTATCGCACTGGTTCTCGGAGCGGACGTCTATGGGGATGTGGGAAGGCAACACAGGCCTTCCAGAGGCTCTCAACAGCGAATTGGGCTGGTCAAGTGGGCAAATCAAGTTTCTTTTCAAATTTTTGCCACGCCCTCCCTGCCCCCATAATAAAAAATGTTGAATAGCTCCCATCATTTTTTAGATATCGAGTTAAGGCCTCCACTAAAGTCGTCGTAACTTACACTCTCGGTTATTAACCTATTTGAGTTGATATGGTTCCTTTTTCAGAAACATTTTAAACTCAATTGGGGGGAAAAAATGTATTAATTTTGGACTAGGTGTCAGCGAATTCCTCACAATTGAGAGGAATAGGGAACGTGTGGACAAACCTCTTGAAATTGAAAGGTAAAGGAGGCAAGAGGCTTCTGGATATACTCTGCTGCTTCTGCCATCCAAATATTTCATAAGATGAGAGACATCGCTTATACAACAAACTTTAACGACCTGACTCGACTGATTTAAGTTGTTCTGAAAAAAACTTGACCGGTAATTGAACCTGGTACCTTATGCACCTAACGCGACAAAACGTTCAGTCGTTGCAGACTTATGCAAGCTCACATCTATAGGGCTGAGTTAAAACAAAACGCACAATTTATTATTTAATTAAATAAAATATAAGAGATGAAATACAAAAAGAGAAAACATTTTATCTTCGCTCTCCCCAAATTTATTTGCTTATGTGTTTTGTATTGTGTCTTTAGATTTTATAAAATTGCTTGAAATAGTTTGGCTCTCAGCATTTTTGCTACATAAAGCAAATATTGATTGATTGGGAAACAACTTAACTCATTCCAGGAACATTTTGAACATTTGTTGTCAAGAATTTTGACAACATCTGGTTCTTATTTAAAGTAGAAGGCAACCTCTTTTCTGAACCCGTCTTTTTTGTCTGTGTAGCTTAAGTCAAATGTTTATTTATTATTTTATATTTTGTGGCATAAATCATATATAGCACATATATAATCAATTCATACGCGGTTGAATCAATCCCAAACGGTAATGATAACAAGATAGGTTGAGTTGATCATGCATTAATGCGTTAATTCCCGGGTATTCTTAAAAAGATTGAACTAAGCATAAAAATTCATAAGCATTTAATCGAGATTATTTTGAGCTCGATACAGCCACCATATTCAACAGAACATCCTTACACACTTGAAAGACCACGCAGTTTTGGTTTATTTAAGACTTCTGAAGAACAAAGATGATTAAAATTTTTGGGGTTCAACTGGGATTCAAACCAACGACCATGCACACTGAACACAAATAGAATGGCATCCCTACCACCAACGGCATGTCTAAAATACAACTCGCTCTCTAATTTATGAACATGTGATCTTGAAATGGATTTAAGTTAGCACATTGGGAATAAAACCAGGTCGAAAAGCTTAGACCAGTCCTTAAAAACTTGAATTGGGCCGAATATCCAGTAAGTCGAGATAAAATTTAAAAGCTTTGATTAAAAAGATTGAACACGTTTTTGTTCTGTGGTCTTACATAAGAAACGTAAATATATGAACACTTAGTTTTTACCTAAAAAATTTCCTTTCACTCTCAAATCCATCCACAAAAGTCAATATCGCATACTACTTCCCTCAAAAAATAAAAACAACCCCATTTGTTTACGTTTGCAAATAGAATTTAAAAATAAGTTTACCTACTACAACTAAGTCCGGCAGAGAATTTGAGCCTGTCACAGACAGAACAAGCAGCAGCAGCACCCAGACAAAAATAAAAGGCAATATCAAAGCTGACAGAAAATCTATATAGAGACGGGCCAGACTGACGTCTATAATAAAATCGATTTTTTATGTTTTGGCAACTGACAAGGACGCGTCTCGACCAGCGGGCCCATAAATATGCCCGACACACACACACACACACACAGGGACACAGACATCTGATGATGGGCATACAAAAGTTGACCTCGACTTTGAGCTGTCAAAGCCAGCAAACTAAACTGACCTAAACCAACAAAAATCGACTTTTGCAGCCTAAACACAAAGCCGTAGCATGATGGGAACGAAAGGGAGAGTGAGCGGGTGGCGTTAAAATACAAAATATCAGCATGACGCAATGATTTCCGGCCCAAGTGAAAATGAAACCTGTTGGTGCTGTTGGCAATATAAACAAATTCAATTTGACAGCTGACAGAGACGGCGGTGGCGCACACACACACACACACCAATACACCCGAAGCCGCAAGTAATAAACTTTTACGATCTGTTTTACGGCGACGCGGCACGTGCAACTAGGCCCGTGATATTGCGGGGGAGGGAGAAGGTTGCAACATAAATTTAATGAAGCTAAAAGCACCGCACAGCAACAATGCAGACGAGCACCCATACACACACACACACAGCATCCATACGTGTACAAGTCGAGACAGCGCCGCAATGTAGGCAATAAAAATAAAATAAAAGTAAATTGTTCAAGGACAACAATATTTTATGTTATTATTTTACAAAGCGCTCGGCAAACCAAGTGAGTGCGAAAGAGAAAAAGAGAGAGAGCAGCGACGTTCTTTTTTGGGGGATGCTTCAACCCCCGTCCCCTTCGCGTTTGCAGCACTCAAAAACGAAACTCGCCTCTGTCCTTGCCGTAAATGCCATTGATGGATGATTCTGTTGCCCCGTCGAGTGTCGAAAAATAAAAGCACTGAAACTAGCAATTTGTATGGAATACATCAGAAACAGGAGCAGACTCGCCAAGTCTCAGACATGGGCCAGAAAGAGGCGGCATGATAACAGAACTGGTTCCTGAGTTATAGAAAGCCATAACCTGCACTCTCCCCTCGTTGCCAAACGGGGCAAGTTAAGTCTCTCACTCGCTCCATCTCTCTCTCTCTTTCTCTCTCTCGTGCTGGAGCTGTCGGGGAGGGGGCGAGCGCGCTTTATGATTGCCAGGCATAAATAAGCGGCAAAAGCACCCCAATGATGGCCAGGGTGTCCTGGCAAAAGTGCACTTCCTGTGTCCCTTCAGTGTTTTGCCACCAATTGCTGCCAGCAACAGCAACAAGAAGAAAGCCCTGCTGCGCAGCTCGGCTCGAGTTCACCTGCTTTACATTGTCAGTTTGGCGTCCTTTTCCATTCTGCACTTTTGTTTTTTGGATTTTTTTCTCCTCGTATCCAGCTAGCATTGGCGCTGTCAACGCCGTCGACAACTGGATAAATGTGTATGCATGTATGTGGGTCTGGCGAGCTAACTGCTCTTGGCTGGATCTGCTCAGCTCAGCTCTGCCCCTCAATCCCCCCGCTTGCGGTTGTCTGCGCATCTTCTCTCTGTGTACTGGTGAGCAAAAGTAGCAATTCATCATAGAAAATGGCGGAAGTAATCGTACTTTTATGGGGGCGTAAGCATGTGAGAGTGTGTATCTGCCTACGACCGCACTCGACGACTTGAACTTAATCCATAATGCCTGGGAAAACATTTATACCAAGGATGGTGCATAACTTTAAGGAAATTAACAAAAACAATTTTAAATCTAAATTTGAACTGTAAGTCAATGTACAATGAGTTACTCATTGTTCAGAGACTAATTTTATCAACTACTTGTTCACTGACTCATTTGCTCAGTGCCCCGTTTTTGGTTCCCTGACTCATATTCCAGTGCCTCAGGTTCTGTGATTCACATTCGAAAACAGAACAAATAAACATGTTTAATCCCTAAAGATGTAAGAGTTCACTAGTTGAAAAAGATTGACTTGATTATCGAAATTTCCTTTCCGGAATTCTTGTCTTGAACGCCCCTTCTGCTCAAATCTATATATATAAATCTGTACGCCCGACTGACTGACATTCTGACATTTTATCAACCCACCGCCTTAACTGCCTATCCTACAGATTTAAGATTTGGCAGTGACCTTCGTTTAGTTTTGCAGGCGCGCAGTAAGAAAGAAAATTTGGATATTTTTTCCACGAAGTGTATGAAAAGACCAAAGAAAAGTTGTTGCGGACTGTTGTGAACAAATCTGTTTTGCTAAGAGCGCGAAAGAGAGAATAAAAGTGTGCTGTGTTCTGGTAAAAGAAATAGCGAAAAGCCTCATCTTATCAAATTAAATTATATGGCACCTACCTTTCATATCTATTGCTTTAAAAATATTTCCGTATTTCTAAATAAACAAGTAAGACCATTGCAGTCGAGTTAGCTCGACTTCAAAATACCCTGTACAATTGACAAACACACACATACACAAACAAACACACACGCACACATACACACAAACGCGCCCTCACACACGCGGGCGCAAGCAGAAAACGTAATGCGTAATAAGCAGAGCGTGGGGGGAGGGGGGGTGCAAAAATTGTTTCTTGAATAACTTCTGTGTTTTTGCTCAGATCTCAATGTACTTTTCAGAATAGATAGATTATAGGCCTAAGATAATATATATTAAGCCCCGATGTTGTAACTTTAAAATTGTGGCTCTGACAGTTTTTTGCGGTTTAAGGGGGGAGGGGGGGGGGAATTTTGCAAATCTGAAACAAACTTGATCTGCGTACGGCCTATACCTATGTACATGTACCATTGTATCTCTATCTCTTATAGTCTCGGAGATCGACGCGTTCATACGGACAGACGGACAGACGGACGGACGGCTAAATCGACTCGGCTGTTGATGCTGATTAAGAATATATATACTTTATAGGGTCGGAAATGTTTCCTTCTCCCTGTTACATACATTTGCACAACTTCATGATCCCCTTTTACCCATTTTCAATGGGTACAGGGTATAAAAAGTTCAAGTTTCACTCACACAATTTCGTTCTCAGAGAGTCTCTTGGTACTTTGAGACAGATGACAGCTGCTACCTTTATACGAATGAGGGGGGAGGGGAAAGAGTAGTGGGCGGGTGAAGAGAGGTGTGGAAAAAACGAGAAAGCCTGTTTAAATTTAATTAAAATTGAAGAGTTCTGATGCTGCTCTGAAATGAACAGTCTTCATATAATACCGCTAGACCAGAAATTCACTAAGTGGTCGTGCGGCAGAAGTATGTTTTCAGCATCCACATGACTGGCAGGGACTAATATATAATTCCGGAATTTTCGAGTGCCTAGAAAATTTGGTCTGGTCCTTTAAGACGGGATGACGGATCTAATTTAAGCTTGCTTTTCCAACCAAAAAAGTCCTACCCAGAAAAAAATATTCCAATGTCCCCAAGTTAAAATCAATCTCAAACAATGTCAGAAGTCGGTGTATTCCAGATTTTCTTAAACCAAGTACGAGAATGATTGGTTTGAGTTCGGATTTTTCAATCTTAAAAATCACTTCTTAATCCCGACCTTGGCTCGAGAGATCTTGTCTTAAGCTCGATACAGGCTTACTTCAAAAACACACGGGATGGACTTATCTTGTTAGTCGAGCTCAATTTGTTCCTTCAGTAAGATCCAATGAAGAAGGACCGATATTTTAGATTTAAGCTCGATATTCGTCCGTAATTTGATCTCGAAATCGGCTTTCGATATTTCCAAAAAAAAATCTCAGTAATCGACAAATTAAAAATAAAAATGTTCAATATCGATATATATCGGGTCCAAAAAACATCAATATTTCGATATATCTTTTTTTTCTAAAGCTTAAGAAACCTGAAAAGTTTTCAAGGAACGTCTTCACTTAAGACTAGTGAAGACCAAAAACGAAATCTACGGTAAATTCTAAGAAAATTCGCCAAGAATCCATTGGTTTAAAATTAATTCCTAGCCCGCGCAAATCGACCTCAATATGAAGTACATTTAAGGATTTTGTCCTTTCCAACAGGACTGAAAACAGAACCTTTTTTTATTTCGCTGAAAAATCGCTCTTCTACGAAAAAAAAGGGACTGGTGCTCAAACGTGGTAATTTTATATTTCTAAGTCATTACGAAAGTCAGGATTGTCCAGCAAGTACCATAAATATGTAAATGTAAAATATTTCCTCCAACGGGGCCAAGACAAGCATCTCCCAATCTCTTGGCGTGTAAATAAGGGACCTACAGTTTAACGCCGCATCCGAACGGCAAAGTTTGAGAGTTAGCTTTTTCATGGCTAGTTACTTCACAGCTGGCGCCAATAGCTGGTGAAAGTGACCGTATGTACAAGAGCCATTTTCTAAAGAAAGAAAAAAACTTTTGTTATTAGATGTTCAGAGGAGGGATCGAACCCACGACCTCCCGCCCAGCAGTACAGCACACTAACTGCTGGACCACAGACTGATATAACGTTTATAAAAATCGGAATAGATCGATATATCAATTTATCGATATAATATTGACAACCCTACTCCGCGGCTTCGGTCGAGTCAACACCTTGGAGTAGCAGATCATCAAGTAGGTATCAACTACCTCAACTTAAGGTTCTAAATCGGCTGCGCTCGGTTCCAGGTGTGCGGTTTCGCATCGGCATCTTCGGATAATTGGCCTACTAATAGCCCAGACCGAAACCCATTGGATTTATTACTACAAATTCTGTCAAATTTATAAGGCTTAAAGTCAAATTGCCAAGAAATGGCATAATTCTAAAAACCCGTCTATTGATGTTCCAAAATAACTTGTTACCTGTTTTCGCCATTTTTCACTTGAATGCTTTGATAAATAAATTTATGCCTGCCAAGCATGTTTCCTCATTAATAAACATAAGCAACAGAATTGCTTAAAACAACAAAAATCAAAACCATTTACAAGCCACAAAAAATGAATGAAATTTGGGCCCACTCAATGGGGAGTAGGACGCATTTGATGGTATAATATTTGTAATCAAACGCAGTCAGAGTCATAATAATCAAGTCGTAAAAAACAAATCCATTTTCGCGCTTGGATAAGCACAAAAAAAAGAAAACGGAAGCATAGAGGCCAAGACAAAGCCAGACAAAACAGTAAAAACAATAATAGTAATGGCAAAAACATTTTTACACCTTCCACAAAAAAAAAATAAGGGAAAGGAAGCAACAGATCAGGGATAAGCAAGACTACAACGTTTGCCACTCGATAATCAGACAGAGGACATTTTTGGTCATAAAAAGACACAAATAGCTCAATGGTTCGGATTGAGTTTTACGATTTGGTTGCTTTGTATGTACTGAACACATAAAACAAATAAAGATATTGGTCGAGCTCGACTGTAGTATACCCTGTATTGCAGTAGCAGTGCTGCGGCAGCGAGCTATCTTTTGGTCATTGCTTACCGCCTACCAACAAACCTTTTTATACCTTTGCAAAGGGTAATACAATTTCGCCCAGAAATTTGCAACTCATAGAAATTATCATTTCCGACCCAATAAACTATATATATTCTTGATAAGGGCGACGAACTGAGTCGATTAAGCTTTGTTCGTCCGTCTGTCTGTTTTTACGCAAACTAGTCTGTCATTTTTAAAGCTATCGAGATGAATCTTTGAATTTTTTAATTTTATGTTAAGGTTAAAGGAAAATATTTTATGGGATTAAAAATAGAGGCAAGCTAACTTCGGCTCGACCGAAGTTTATATACCCTTGGAGCTTGATATATGCCTGACAGTTTGTATGGCAGCTATACTATATAGTGGTCCGACTTCGAAAAATCATGTTGAAATTATGTAAAATCATTGAAAACGAGCGTTGGGAGCGATATATTTGAAAACAAAAAAGTTTTTCTCAATAAGACTTTTTTTTAGACCTAACTTTTGTATGGCAGCTATACTATATAGTAGTCCGATTTCGATAAGTTTTGGTGAAATAATGTAAAATCATTGAAAACTTAAAAACACGAGCGTTGGGAGCGATAGCACTAAAAGCAAAAAAGTTTTTCTCACTAAAACTAGTTTTTCAACCATCTGAAAAGTATGCAACATCGACTCGGCTGTTGATGCTGATCAAGAATATATATACTTTATATGGTCGGAAATGATTCCTTCTGCCTGTTACATACATTTGCACGACTTTAGTATACCCTTTTTATTCTACGAGTAACGGGTATAAAAACTTAAATCGTAGATTTTTTGAATTTTTCTTATATGTGCCACTTTTCTATTCAGAAAATAAAGGTAACTTAGTGTTTTGATACGATTCTAAGGTACCCAGGTTTGAGTCCCAGTAAAGATCGAACATTTATTTAAAATTTGTTCAATAGATTTTAGTTATGCAAAGAAATGTGGTTAAAAGATATAATTTTCTTTCGTGACACTCAAAATATTAAGTTTTACAATGAAGAAAAGATTCTCTCTCCCACGTAAGATATTAAAATCGGCCCTTTTTGGTTATAGGTAAAACTAGCAAAATGCTAAAAGACTTCAACACATAAGAAAATTATAAAAATCTCGGTTAAAAAGAGAAGCTCAATTGAAACTGTTTTAAAGAAAGATGTTTTTTACCTAAAAATTCACCAATTTAATCGCAAAGTAAAGAAAGCACAAAGGAGCAACAAAATCAGCAGTTTTTATGTGGAAACGCCTATGATATCAGTTGTTATACCCGTTACTCGTAGAGTAAAAAGTAAAAAACCAAGCAAGACTACTTGAGACTACTTGAATATTAAAGTATTGGCTTGCAGATTACAGGCATGGCTTATTTGAAATTTGAAAAGTTTCTTAATACTCCTACCAAGAGTTGAACGCTAGATTCAAGACCAAGAGTGCTACTGATTACACCATATTACCTTCATCTGTAAGTTATTTTTTCGACACTTTTGTAAAATGTCTCTGCCTACAATGACAGTTCAAAGATAAGCAGAGCAGGGGCCGGCAAAACACGCATGCTCATTTTTGCGTTGTTGTGTTGTCTAAGCTCGTATACTATCGGTGTGTCGACGTAGCTGCCGCGAAGCGCTGTTGGATGCACATTGGATAGGTAAGCGCCGGACTCTGGTACGGAGTTATTCTTACCGATAAATTAGGCTTACAAGCATAAAAGTAATAGATAAGATAATTATAATTTTTAGATGTTTGTGCAACTGGGTTCCGAATATTTAATAGCAATTAAAAGCAGGGATTTGAATCTAAACAATTTACGGTATCGGTTTCGGTCGGTAGTTACATTAGCACGGAACTTGTACAGGGTATTCAGAGTTCAACTCTTTTACTTGATTGACGGTAAAGACATCCTGCAAATTTTGCGCTTTATTTAACACAAGCAGAATGACAAATCTGTGTCCGCCCATTCTTCCCCCCATTTAATGATCATAAAAATCCAAACATCAAATGTTGTAAATTATATTGTAATTGAAATATAATAAGCAAGTGCACCAGCTCGGCTATCATCGTAAATTTGAGCAAAAAAGGGTCGTAAAATGACTGACAGGAAGTGCTAAATGAAAATCCTGGCGCTAGTTTTCACACCAACCCATCAACATCATCGTCATCATTATCCTTATGCACAGGAGAGGGACGGATGCAAAGCTCTTGAGTGTTTTACAACTTCCGTTAAGTTCGCTTTGGTCATAAACCGTAATCTTCATGTTTTTATTATCGGAGGATACGGATGCGGGTGGCAGATGTCAATGGCGCATTGAGGACATCAAATGAACAGCGCTCCTCGGAGTCGTAAAACTCACCCAGCTACTGTCAGTGGTCCTCGTACATATGTTGCTAGTCCTAACCCAAGGGGAGGGCGGGGTGTAATGATTGTCACCGGCTAAACAATTAAATTGAGGTTAGAATGAAACATAAAAAGCGCATAAAAACCACATAAACTCGGTGCCCAGACCAAGTGACGAGGACGGGGACGATGACGATGTCATCAACGCATCGTAAACATTTTAAGCTACAGTTTATTTTCATTTCGCCAAAGGGATAACAACAACATCAACCATATGACCCGCATGCGATCTGTGGCCTCGTAAAACTTTGGTGATAAGACACACTCGTCCGTTGGTAATGATAATAAAATTATGCCAACCCTCAAGGACTCTGGCTCCTTGGAGCACTTTGCTATGTGAGAAATTGTAAATTGCGCTAATAAGCATTTAAAATTAACTAAATGTTTGACTCTTAAGCCAAACTTGATGACTTGGCCTTTGGTCTGGATGGTTTTCCGGGGCGGGTTATAAAACGTGAGAAGATTTGGTTAATGTTAACGTTGTTCCAGGGACATAAAGTGGATACGAGATGCGTTTCTCATGTTTAAGTGAAATGACTGAGGCATGTGTTTTGGGGTCAATTAATAGTTGGGATGCTTCTGATAAAAGAGTAAAGTTTAAGGAGAATTTTAAGGAAATGCGACAGACAGGACGAGATATGAACAGAAACTTTAAGAAGAAACGTGTAGAATATAAAGACAGAGACATCGCTACACAACAACCCAATCCAACTTATCTGTTTGATTAACGTATTTCAGAAAAACAAGAAAATATTATTTGCTGATTTGTCTGGAGAGCATTCATATTTAGAGTTGAAGACAACTTATTTCGTGGACAGCCCACCTCCCGCCCCATTTCAGCAAAGTAAACAGCAGTCATGCGACTCGAAATCTCTTTATTATTTGTTGTTACGGACCAATTATGGTCTATTGTGCCCCCTTACTGAGTATTCAACTCTCCTAGACCTGTGCAAAGGTCAGGATTTTAGTGAGTTCTAGCTTACTGATATCGTTTGTTCTTTTGGAAGCAAAGAGTCCTCATTTGTCCCCGGTGGGAGGTGCCTCTGTACTTCAAAGAAGGTGTTCCCATTGGGGATGGGGATGGTCCCTCTTCGTTCCCAAATTCTTCCATTTGCCTCTCCTTAAACTGTCTAGCGACAGTGGTTGAAAGAATATCTTGCTTATATTTAAATGCGTTTTCTTCATGCCTTAAGAGCCGTTTTTTGGGGCTTCCAGAAGGTCGACCACCGGCTAAAGCCCACCAATGGCAAGGCTACTTAGACTATTTGTAGCGCCCTGAAGCAATAAGTATTAGAGAGAAAATTTACGCTGCCTCCCAATAGTGCCCAACAAGATACTTTATTGTGCCAGTGGGAAACCACTGTGGTTAGAGCGAGACGGCCATATTCACAGATGTATCCGAAGAGCATAAGCGACAGCGAACAGCTGACTCAAAAGTACCTAGAGAGCGTAAGTGAGAGCGAACAGCTGACTAATTTCTGAATAAAGCGGTGTCGACTGAGCAAAGTTTCTCTCTAATACTCATTACGCGGGCTTAAGAAGCTTTTGTCCCATACATGTCAAACCTCTCAGCTTAGGCGATCTGGCTTAAGCCCCATTTACACGTCCTGATCTGTCGTCAGTCCTAAACTCATCTGATCAACTCAGTTTCGCTTTTACACATGCCTGAGCAGCTCAGATGAGCCAGTTGCAGAATAATTGGTTCATTGGAATCATTTGGTTCATATGAACATTGTGACGTTTTGTTTATAAAAAGAACATGACAAGCAAAATAAAAAGGGAAATGATTAAATGAAAGTTTTAACGAGCGATGTAGAGCCTTGACTGGCTTCGACGCCGAGATGTGGCCTTGAATTTGTTGTGTGAACAGTTGTATATCGTCGTGTAAAAATTGGCAACGCCAGTACACTGCAATTAGTTCACACTGCAAATCGATAGATGCCACTCAGCTGAGCGGTCAGGTCAAACGAAACCGGTTCTTTTCCTTCGTCTGATCGCTCATCTGAGTAGCTTCATGTCTACTCCGACGCCTTTTTACACAGTCTGACAGCAAACCAGACGAAAACGACCCTTAATGGAAACAACGGCCTTAGCGCGAGGTTACAATCGACTTTATTACAATTCCAACTGCTCATTACAGCTAGCCACAGAAGTTCTGCTTTCAGAATCTACAAGCTGCGGTTCCTGTCAAGAAACCGTAAGCTGGCCCCATAGAATTTTCCACCAATCCTACAGGATCAGTTTTGTTGCCTGCGCTGTCTGACGAAGTCACTGAGGAGGGGGTAGATGTGGCGACATAGCCTTTCTACACTATACTCAAAGAGTCATTGATAGATGACTCTAGAGTTTAGACGTACACATATTCAGTTTGTTATGATAAAAAATATATTATAATTAACCACAACGAACCACAGAACCATATAAGCAAAAGGTTACTTTTTGAGAAGTATATCAAACGCAATTCCTCTTTGGTTTTGTACTTGAGTTTTCAATTCTGAATGAAATTGTTCTCTTATTACTTTTTGCAAACCACTGGACCAGCACTAGATACACAAGAATCGATCGAAAATGGAACAGTCGGAACTGAGAGAGACTGATTTTGAGGTTTCACTCTGGACACATTAAACACATAAAAAATTTTTATAAATCAATTAAAAATTAGAATGAAGATTCAATTTCACTAACAATTTCTAAATTGATCACAGAAATAGGGAAAATTTACTAAATGCTCTTCTAGAAACTGAAAGAGTGCGATATTTGGCAATTAATTTTTATTCCACCAAAAAAAAACATAAATCAATTTCACTTTCGAAAAGTTGCGGTGTAAGTGGAATTTAAAACATGCCTAAATATGAGCTGTTTCCTCATTAAAACAGAAAGGTACCGCAATTACATAATTTACATTTTCTTTCTGACTTCTTAATTGGATAAGGGATTAATTTTTAGAATGATTCCAGGTAGTCACAGGACAATCATCTGGAACGAATTCCTCCTGAATGTCAAAACTTCTGTCCATGCAACTAAAAGTCAAATTGATTAAATTTTAAGCAAAAATCTCAGCAAGAAAAAAAACCAGCTTACACTTTGACATTTTGCTCACAAAAAACTTTACAGAATTGACAATATTTTTCTTGATTGCATTCACTCTGGACACGGGAATCTCTTTTGTTTGCGTCTTGCATTTAAAATCAGATACATCCCAGCCCAGCCCAGTCGCCCGGGTGAAACAATATAAAGAAACAATTTTCCTTTGCCACTAAGGAAAAGTGCAATAAAATAAAATTAAATCTGCAATTTTGAGGTTTTTGTGTGAGGGCCATAAAAAGTGTCTGCGTCTGGCCCCTCTCTCTATCGCACCTTTGACCCACCTAAGTGGCAACCAAGCAAAAGCAACTTTAGCCAGGAGTTTAGCTTGATTACTTTTGTTGGCTGCCAGGCGCTGTCAATGGACGCGTTATGGAACTTTCACTTTACGCTGTCGTTTGGACTCGTAAAATTATAAAAGATAAGTGTACGAAAGTCAATTAGATTGTAATTGAAAGTGTGACTAAATGGCACGGAGCTAAGCCTTTGGCTACGTATCCTCGCATAATTTGGCATGAAAATTCAGAAACTGAAATTCAAATTTGTTTAGCGAGCTGATAAGAAGTAAGGCGAGTGTGGTGAGGGTTGGGCCCCTTAGCCTACCATGGAAAAAAAGTCAAAGAAAGTAACCAAACACTTGCCACTGGCAGGCTGTCTCTAAAAAGGGTTCTTTCATACCATAGTGCCATGTCTTCTTATCGGGAAAAGACAAAGGCTTAGGTCATGATGAGTGATGGTTGCTCCAACCGCCCGCAAGCAGGCTACCCAAGAGATAAGATTACCTAAGCCACCTGGCTGGTTGGCAGTTCCAAATGAAAAATGAGTTAATTAAAGCCACGTTCTGGAATGCCAAGGCGATCAAAAGTTTCACACCCCGCCCCAGCCTGCGCACGAGATAAAACTGCAAAATGCTAAACATTTAAATTCACGTTTCGTGTTGTTGTTGCCGTCCAAGTCGCTTATTAAATCAAGTTAATAACTTTTAGAGCCGCAATAAAAGTGTCAAAGATTATAGCATAGTTATAGGGGCGGCCCTTGGAATGGCGGCTAAAGCAATTAAATTCGGTTTAATTACGACGCATTTTTGTTTCTCGCCAGGATGCCAGAATGTTTGTTAATTTCAACGCCTCCTGCGGCTGAGATAACATGGCCGGCCAAACGCGCAGAGCTGGAAAATTTTTGTGACCAATGCCATCGTCGTCGTCGACGTTGTCCTTTGCTCGTTTTGCTGTACACAGCAGTTTTGCTTGAAGAGATTGGGTGCGGAGTGCCTGCCTGGCATGTTTATCTGCACGCAGACAGATACACCGCATGTGAAGGAAGGAGGCCGCAGCCGGGTAGTGTGTGCAAATGTTGTGCGAGCCATTAATCACACGATTTCATGAATACATCAGCCACTGAGGGATGCCCCAGCAGCAGAAGCAGCAGGAGCAGGACGAGCAGCACTCACAGCAAACATGAACGCAACAAAACGAAATGACTCAAAAATCTTATTTTCAGCTCATGTTGTGCTCGTTTGTTATTTTTTGCTGTCGCAGAGTCACCCAAAAAGGGTTAGGAAGCGGCAGGGGGGAGGCTAACACCCAAAAAAGTAAGCGAAGGACACGCTAGCTTTGTAGGTGCCGAAGTTTCTATACCTTGCAAGATCAAAATTTTAAACATTATTCAAAGTTAAAAGGCTTAATTTCAAAATAATTAAACAATATAAAAATCAGCATCAGCAATCTTTCAAAAAGATTAAAACTAAAAGGGGGTTGAAGTACCAAATATCTTCATAATTAGCACCGTTAATTCACTATTAAGTAACTCACTGTTTAGTCACTGCTTTAGTCACTGTTTAATCACTGTTTAGTCCATGTTTTGTCGCTGTTAAGAAGCTGCTAAGTCACTGTTAATTCACTGTTTAGTCACTGTTAAGTCACTGCTTTGTCACTGTAAAGTAATCTGTTAGTCAGTCACTGTTTAGTCACTGATCCCCACTTTACCCCTTCTTTCACACCTATATCACAGCATCACGTGACGCCGACTCCTACACAGGGAAAAAACGTGTTCAGAAAATAAGTTGCCTTCAATTTAAAATAAGAACAGAACGTTTTCAAAATTTTTGAGAACAAATGTTCTAAATTGCTTTAAGCACCAACAAAACCGGTTTTCAGCAGAGAGATAAACAGGAAAGGGAGCGAGTGAGAGCGAGTTAGCTCTCTTTTTGAACTCTTTCTTGTCTGCTCAACAAAGAATAAGTAGCCCTCTAGACGTGCATCTGCAAAACTGTTCAACAGCTGATTGTCTAGCGCGTCATTCCATCCGTTAAGTGCATAAGGTACCGCGCTCAAATCCCCGTCAAGTTCAAACCAATTTTTCTGTGTTTTTCTGTAAAACTTGAATGAAATTTTGTTTAGAGACAAGGCACATTTCTGGTTAAATGGTTGCAAACAAAATTGTCGCATTTGGGCAGTAGAGTTTCTCTAACTACCGTTACATCCACAAAAATTCCCTGTTTGTTGCGGTTTATGGGTCGAATTTCCTTTCCGGTCATTAGGCCGAAAAGAACATAACCTGCGATAGCGAGCGCTTCTGCACCATGATAAATAACTTTTTTTAACCGGTTACCTGAAACCCTGCTGCGGCAACGAACATTCTTTTGATCATAACTTGAGTATCATATATCCGATCTTTATCATTGTGTCGGAAAAACGATAAATAATCTTAATTACTTTATCTTTTAAAGCTACGAAATACATCTCTACAAAAGCGTGGCAAAATTTGAAAACCAACTTAATCTGCCTGCGAGTATAAGAAGTTTATGTCCCATAAATGTCAAACCTCTATATCCTACCATTTCTGAGATCTGCTCGTTCATACGGACGAACGGACGGTCAGGCTGATCAGGGTCGCTACTGATTTCTTCTGTCTGTTACATACTTTTGCACAAACTTAATAAACTCTTTGTACCTTTGGTATTAACTTAGATACTCAATTTTACACAACGAAGTGTACTTTTGTGGTCCTCCAAGGAATCTATTGACGTACTTGGCATCGCCCAATTCAAGAAATGCTTTTAATTAATATCAACGACCTTCATCAACATTACAAACTTCATAATTCCTCTTGATTGACAACTCAATCAAAAGTTCTCTACCTTACTCGCTCCATTTTCGACGGTGTAAGTATCTGTGTAATCAAAAGATGACAGTCAGCGGATTCAGCCCATCGCCTTGAACAAGAATATATATAGTTTAAATATGAATATTTCTACGCGTTGCAAACTCCTAGTCATAATCATAATTCCCCTTGCTAGGGTATAGAAAGCAAAACACAAATGCAAAGCATTTCGGTTTGTCAGGCGGGTTTAGGCGAGTGTGTGTGGCTAGCTTGGAGCTGCATTAATGACATCAGCCAGGACCAGGGACCCCACCGAGACTGGGACCAGGATGAGAACGCAAAAGTCGAAGTCAGAGCCAGTCACTCAAACTGCGGCTACGGCTGTGGCTGTCACTGCAACTGGAGACAGGACGCAGGAGGCAGGAAGAGGTTTTCGTTGTTTTGGACTTAGGCCAGGCTGCAGTTTTTTTCAGTCAGCCAGTCTGGTTGTTGTTAGAGAGCGTTTCGTTGTCAGAAGCAAACCATTAAGCTCTTGACTTGTCGCCGGCGGCTATTTTGCTTAGCCTCTGCCTCTATTTTCTAACTGGCTCTGTGCATGTGAAATGGGCGTGTCCAACGGGGCAGCTGCGCTTGGCATGTGTGTGTGTGTGTGTGTGCGAATGTATAATGAGGGTTAGATAAGGGATTGCAATGTTTTGAGAAGTGGTATCAAAAAAAAACCGCTGTGTCGATTTACATAATTACTTTTATTTTTAGTTCCCAATTTACTCTTCTTTGACTGAATACGTATTCTCTTAAGTTACATCACATTACTTTTGAGTTACTTAAGTTAAGTTGGGTTCAGTCATGCTATTCTTAACTTTATATTACGTAACGTTACCTAAGTTATTACGTAGCTAAAAATTGGTGGCGTTGTACTTCTTAACTTTACATTGCACCACGTAAGACTACGTAAGTTCAGTTAACTTCGGATAGTTACACTTTCTTTACTTTAATTTAAGCTAGGTTAGGTTACTTTTTTTACTTTTGTGAGTTTCTAACTGAAAAAAGTTCTGTAAAACTTCAAAATTATTAAGAAACTAGAAAATAACTGAAAAATTGTAAGTAAGGCAAAGGTTACGAATTGGTTTGTGCTGCGCCTAGGCTGTAATTTTAGTTAATCGAACTGGAACAGTAAAATTTATTTGACCTAACAAGGCACTTTATTCCGTCTCACCAGACAGCAGGTTATCAAGGAAAATCACGCTTTTTAAAGGGAAGGCAGTTCGATTAATCGAAGTCTATGCTAGTACGATAGGAGATGTACACAGAGAAAACAAAATTGGCTACACGGCGCGTGTAGAAACGTCAAACCTAAACGCAACGTATTTCGCCCTGTTAAATTGCACACGCTGCGTGTAGAATTTAGAAAGCCACACGGACCTGTGGAAAAGCTACACGCGACGTGTAGGAATTAAAAATCTAAATGCAAATGTAGAAAAGTTGAATGCTGCGTGTGCAAAAGCAAAAACTACACGACATTTGAAAATCAGCTTGTTTTCCTTAATATTTCTACATTTTCATGCAGCAATCGATTACAACACCGACGTTTAGGTTTTCACATTGACGTTTAGATATTGAAAGTTACACGCCGTGGAAATCCTAAATCAGTACTGAATTCTAATTTTCGTTTAGCAAACTGGTTGCCACACGTGGCGGTGGGATTTCTAAACGAACGTTTAGATTTACAAAATCTTAACGCTGCGTGTTAAAAATTTACACGAGTCGTGCGCAAATTTCGTTGCCGTATAAAATAGCGATTGCGTTGAATTAGAACGAGAATTACAAGCAAGCAAATATTGGATTGTGCCTTTAGCAGATTCAATAGAAGTAATGTCTTAGAGGCCTTGCCTTACACGCGTGACGTGGCGGAGACGTCTAAGCCATCATTCCAATCGTGTCCAGTCCAAGGGCAGGGTTTTCAAATCTACCAGAGTAAGTAAAAAAATATAAAGTTAAAAAAAAAATTAAAAAGTTACACGAAAATGTAGGATTTCTACACGTTTCGACCGATTTTCACCCACTGGTAGCTTTTTGCACGCCGCATGTTGAAATGACAAAGCCACACGCGCGTGTGGAAAACCTAAACGCGCCGTGTGGAATTCAGAAAGCCACACGCGGCGTTTAAAAAAGCCACACAAAAATAGTGGGTTGAAAAACCCGGTCGAAACGTGTAGAAATTCTACATTTCCATGCAGCTTTTGAATTTTTTTTCTCTGTGTATGTTTGGATTCCAGTTTAAGGCTTCAAGGGTGAAAATCAG
This sequence comes from Lordiphosa clarofinis, assembly GCA_018904275.1. Classification (NCBI taxonomy): domain Eukaryota; kingdom Metazoa; phylum Arthropoda; class Insecta; order Diptera; family Drosophilidae; genus Lordiphosa; species Lordiphosa clarofinis. Next base: position 71,298 of record JAEIGQ010000250.1, read on the forward strand.
AATTTTTTTCTGAATTGATTCGAATTAGTCTTATTATATAATATATGGTTATGCGAAGACTAGATAGAAGACATGTTATTATTATTATTATTTACAGATAGACAAGTTTATAAAACTAAGTCTAACTTAAGAACTGTAGCACTAGCTACATAGAAGACATGTATTTAAGAACTGTCTTAACTGGAATCGCCATCAACTGCTTAATGACGTAAGGATCTTTAGTCCATCTCTTTATACAGCCAAGATCACCCTTAGCAATGTCTGAAATAGTTGCTGTATGAGGTTAGGTTAGTTATCGTAAGTGCAGCTAAGAAGGCTATGTTAGATAAGGTTTGGAAACTTTAGGTTAGGCTTGGCTAAAAATGCTTAGATACGTTAAGTTTAAATCAGGTTAGGAAAAGTTACGAAAGTTTAGATTGGGTTAGGAAGGTTGAGTTTGGAAGGCCACGTAAGGTGTCGTAAAGTTACGTAAAGTAAGGCTAGGTAAGGTTGGGGAAGGTTACGTAAGGCTCCGTTAGGTTTTTGTCAAGTTAAGTTTGGGTAAGGTTAGAAAAGGTTCGGTAATGATACGTAAGGCTAGGTAAGGTACGGTACGTTTAGGTAAGGTTACGTAAGGCTACGTAAAGCTCGCAAAGTTACGAAAGGTAAGGTTGGGTAAGGTTAGATAAGGTTAGATAAGGTTAGGTAAGGATGCGTATGGCTAGGTAAGGTTAGGTAAGTTTAGGTAAGGTGAGATAAGGTTAGGTTAGGTAAGGTTACGTAAGGTTTCGTAATATTACGTGGGGTTGGTTTAAGTAAGGTTAGATAAGGTTAGGGAAGGTCACGTAAGGCTACGTAAGGTTTGGGTTAGGTCAGGTTAATATTGGTTACGTAATATTAGGTTACGTAAGTTGAGGATAGGTTTGCTTACGTTAATTAATATTCGGTTAGGTTATGTTTGGTCAAATAAGGTAGGGCTGGTTAGGCTAAGTTAAGTCACGAAAGCTTAGGTTTGGGTAGGATAGTTTCGATAAGCATGTTTACTCCATCCCAACAAGTGTAACCTCGTTCGCATAATTTCTCGCTCTCTTAGCAATAATTCAGCAACTACTCAATCCTTCGGAGTTTGGAAAACCCAAATCAAAATTGAATACTACATGAGGGAACCACTGTTCAGTTTTCAATGGAACTGCTTATACTATTAAGTATTTTCTAACTTTGCCAATTTCATAGAAACGATCGGTTAAACCCTTTTTTTTAATGAGATAAACTGTTTAGTTCTTCAAAGCCTCCAACCTGCTTCATAAAATGTTTACTTAAATATTTAAGCCATTTTCTTATCTACCTTTTTTCAGCTTTATGTCACCTCTGGCATTTGCAATCCAATTCTTATGCCGCAAAACTAATTAAGCACACAAAGTTTCCAGCTTTCTCCATGGCCACCACCTCAGACCGGTTTTGGTGCAAAGTTATGCCAATTTGGCAGCTCATTTGCAAAAATCCCCTTTTACACATTTCGAGCTGATAAACATGCCAACGAACTTTTAAATATTCCACAGCAAGGAGGCAACAATCCTTTAGCATTATTGCCCTGCAACGCAAACAAACACGCACACATACGAGCACAGTCATTTCCGCAGGAGACAAAGTTTTCTTTGGCGGCTTTAAAATAAAGTTTTTTATATTTTTAATTAGATGCACATGAGGTTTTACTTAACAAAACTTTTGACATCTCACACTCGTTCATGCGGCAGGGTTCCCACACTTATTTCCACTTTCCTCAGTTATGGCATCTTTAAGGCCCGGCGGTAGCCAAAACGAGCTTTTGCACTTTGCAGGCGACAGGCTACGCCCTCCCACCAATCGCCTGGTTTTGCATGGCTGCAACTTCCGTGCCCGTTGCGCCAAAAAACTTTTCCAGCTCCAAAAACTCATGCAACAAAAGCCGTGATGGCATTTTTACACACACACATTCTGACACATTTTGGCTTTAGTTTAGTTTTTTGGGTACCCTTTGTTGTTGACCCTTTAAACTAATTATGTTTGACAGATTCACTCCGCTTTTGCTACACCACAACAATGAAAAGATGAACATAAAAGATTTCCCCTTAAAAGCTTTGCCAAGTACAGGGTATATAGAAGTCGGATTTGACTTGCATATTGGCTAAGCAAGAACCAAAGTGGAAATTACTTAAAATGGGCTTAAGGAAGAACTTTCGTTTACCACGCTGCGGGTAAATGTCAAAATTGATGCAACTCACAAAACAAAAAAACTTTTTTTGCATGTCCAAAACAAAAGTTTCTGCTTTGTTCCCCAGCTGACCTAACCAGGCACAATTAGCCCTAGCCCGGGCTCAGGATCCCGCAAAGTTGGCCCAGTTGGCTTTAGGCCTGGGCTTAGCCTAATTAAAAATAAGAAAGTCCTCGTCATATTCTGTGGTTGGCCCTCAGGTAGCAGGAGCTGGTTGGAGGGGGGCAATTTAAAATTGAATCAACTAAGGTAGGTAGGTATTACCGGCTGGCCCCATGTAGGGGGGGGCCACACATAGACCTTACGGTCCTTAGTGAGGCCGGGTGCTTTATGGTACCATTTCCTTTAGAAATCCTGTAGGATTCTTGACGTTTTGGCAAATGCCAATAGTTGTTTGGGGGAGCTCTTGGCTGCCTCTTCCAGAGTGGTGAAGCTTGGGGAGTGCAGATGTTTTAATCTTGTCGTGGCGATTGCTGGGCAGCTGCAGATGAGGTGTTCTAGAGTTTCTGCTACTCCAGGTTCCTTGCATTTCCTGCAGGTGTCTGCTGTCGTGATGCCTAGCTTTATCGCGTGAGCGGCTGCTAGGCAGTGACCAGTTAATATGCCTATAAGCAGTCTGCAGTCTCTTCTTTGGAGCTGCAGCGTATAGTGCGTGAGTTTTTTGTCTCTCTTATTGCACATAATTTTAGAGATTCTGCAGCCGGTCGTGTTCTTCCACTTTTCCTCTGCTTCTTTCTCCGCTATCTCCTCCATCTTGCTGTATAGCGTCTGTAGGGAGATAGGTATATTTAGTGTTGCTTCTCGGCTTAGTGCGACCCCGGCTTTTGCAAGAGTGTCCGCCATTTCGTTTCCATCGATGCCCTGGTGGCTGGGAATCCAGTAGATTTGCACCTTGCTGGAGGTGCTGAGGGAATCTATTGCTTCTCTGCTTGCCAGAACATTTTTGGAGTTGATGGCGTGACTCTGCATTGCTTTGATTGCCGCTTGACTGTCTACGTATATGTTGATTTGATCGTTTGGTGCGTGTAATTCTGCCAGTTCGGCTGCTTTCCTTATGGCGAAAACTTCCGCCTGGAATATAGTGCAGTGGTTTGGCAGTTTGTAGGAGAGTTTCAATTCCGGTTCCTTGCAGTACACGGCGGCTCCGACTCCTGAGGCCATCTTTGAGCCGTCCGTGAAAAGGTGCATTGCTTCCTGAGCCAGCCCTGTACGCCAGTCTTCTGGTCCCAGTAATGCTGATGCGCCTGTAAAGTTGGTTTTTGGGATCATGTAGTCCGTGCTACTGTTGATCTCTCTGCCCACTGTGCTGTGTCCATAGCTTTGTAGAGCCATGGTGCCAGCCGCGCAAAGACGTTGGGCCGTCCTGTGTGCAGTGAGGCGTGCTTGGATGTCCAGGGGGTTGACACCTAAAATGTGTTCCAGTGCTTTTGTTGGAGTAGACCGCAGCGCCCCCGTTATGCAGACCAGTGCCTGCCGCTGGGCCTTTTCCATCAGCTTTAGATATGTGGACTTCTCTGTGGCTTGCCACCATACCAATATACCGTGTAGTAGTATCGGTCGTATAACTGATATGAAGAGCCAGTGTGTTAGTCTTGGTGATAGGCCCCAAGTGCTGCTTAGCATCTTCTGGGATGCATATAGCGCATTGGTTGCCTTTTTCACCCTTTCCTCCACATTGAGTCTCCAGGATAGTTTACTATCGATTACTACTCCAAGGTATTTTACGTTGTTTTTTGGCGTTAGCGGTGTTCCATTTATCGTGGGTGGAGTCCATTGCGGTACCTTGTATCTCTTGGTGAAGAGAATGAGGTCCGTCTTCTCCGCATTGATGCTAAGTCCGGCTTCTGTGGCCCACTTTAGTATCTCTCTGAGAGTAGAGTCCATGATTGAGCTGACAGTCGATGGACATTTTCCCATAATAATTATGCTTATGTCGTCGGCATATGCGGTTATCTTGGGTGCTTTCCTGCGAAATTTTTTAAGTAATTCGTTGACCACAAGGTTCCATAGAAGAGGTGACAGGACTCCGCCCTGGGGCGTTCCGCCGTGTGCCTCTCTTGTAATGGTTGTGGTACCCCACTCGGCTTGTACTCTTCTGCAGCTCAGCAGGTTATATATCCAGGAGTCCAATGCCGTGTGTATTGCTAGGGCTCTTAGGCTTCGCATTATTGCTTCTGTAGTGACGTTGTTGAATGCACCCGAAATGTCAAGGAATGCTCCCAGGGCAAATTCTTGATGGTACAGTGCCTTCTCGATGGTGGCTACTAGGGAGTGTAGCGCTGTTTCCACCGATTTCCCTTTCGTGTAGGCGTGCTGGTTTCCCTCCAAGGTCAGGTTCATGCCTTCTCTTATGTGAAGGTCCAGTAGCTTCTCCATTGTTTTGAGCAGGAATGATGTGAGGCTGATGGGCCTGTAGTCTTTTGGTTGCACGTGACTGCATTTCCCTGCTTTGGGCAGGAATACAACGCGTGCTGTCCTCCAGGCCACAGGTACATAGCTCCACCTCAAGCATGCTATAAAAATGGATCGTAGCCATGGGACGATTGCGCATTTGATCGTTTTTAGCATGGCTGGGAATATTCCATCTAGCCCTGGGGATTTATAACTCGCGAACGAGTCGATCGCCCATCGGATCTTTTCTGGAGTGATGATATCGTCTGGGATGCTGACTTGTTGCGTGTGTAGGTCTTGAGGCGTATCTGCCTCAGTGACTGGAGTGCAGCCTGGAAAGTGCGCATCAAGTAGAGCACATGTCGCTTCCCTGCTGCTTTCTGTCCAGTGTCCGTCGTTCGTTTTTAGCTGACTCTGCATGGGTGGCTGCTTTGAAAGCAGTTTCCTGAGTCTAGCTGTTTCGGAGACCTTCTCTATGCTGGAGCAGAAGTTTCTCCAAGAGTTCTGTTTTGCCTTCCGTACTTCTTTTTTTGAAGACGCGAAGTCTAATCTTGTATTCCTCCCAGATTATTTGCTCATCCGCTTGTTTGGCGAGTTTGAAGCATTCTTGCACGTCCTTCCTCTGCTCTTTCAGCGCTGGGGTCCACCAGGGGGGTCTGGTTCTCCTTTTGCTAACTGTGAGTTTGCAGGAGGTTTTGTATGCTGCGGTTAGGTTGGCTGTGAGCGTCTCCACGGACCTCTCAATGTCGCCTACCGAGCAGATACTCGTTGGCTTTGGTAGTTTTGATTCTACCGTTCTAAGGTACTTCACCCAGTCTGTGTTCCGGGGGTTCCTATAGGCGTTTCTGGTTTGGTTGTGGTTGAACTCGATCTTAAATTGGATGTACTTGTGGTCTGAGAAGGAGTTTCTATCAAGGACTCTCCATTCTGATGCCTGTGTACTATTCCCTAAGGTCAGAGTTAGGTCTAGGACATTGGCCGATGTTGGTCCCACATATGTGGGCACATCTCCAACGTTTTCTATTTTAAGGTTAGTTTGTAGGATAAAGCTTAGGAGTGACTCACCTCTGTCATTGATGTCTGGACTACCCCACACGGTGTGATGTGCGTTGGCGTCCGTTCCGACGACGAGTGGTTGTTTTCTCCTGCTCGCCTCAGCCGTTAAGTGTTCGAGCTCGGGCGGTGGCGACTCTCGCTCGTGTGCCATGTAGCAGGATGCCAATAGTATTGGCTCATCATCGCGACCTTCCAGGGCCACAACTGTGAGGTCATCCGTGCTGTAATTAGACATAAGGTAAGCATAGATGCCTTTTCTTACCAGAATGGCCGTCCTTGCCTTACTTACTGCGGTGGGATAGAAAACGTTGTAGTTTTGTGACCTTAGCCCTGAGACCTTGTTCCCTGCCGCAATCCAAGGTTCCTGAACTAAGGCCACTTCGGCGGGCCCTGTCTCAAGGGTTAATAGGAGCTCCGCCGACGCAAGCTTGCTTTTATGCAAGTTGACCTGGAGGACCTTCAACTGCATGGTCGTTGTCGGCGTCCCCAGGCCTGGATGGGTCAACTACCATGGTTGCGTCCACATCCTCATCGTCCTCCATACTGGGTGGGTCAGCTGCTGTGGCTGATTCCTCATCCCTTTCGGTCTCTACCTCCGTTATATCGAGGCTGCTGGCTTTATCGACCATCTCGTCGATGCCTAGGTCTTTCTCGACCTCTCCAGCCTCTAGCGTGTGCTCGTTCTTGTCTTCGGGATGGCGCTTTTTGAGTCGTAGGTGCACGCTTCCTACTCCCACGCCATCTTCCCGAATTTAGGGTAGAGCAAATCATCGGCCTCCTTGTTGATCTGGAGGACCATGTGCTGCCCGTTCTTGTCGGGCTTAGCAACATGCAGTACCTTCCAGTCAGCTGTTGGCACGTCTGGGTTTTGCCACCTTAATAGTTTCAGCGCCTGCTCCTTTGGTACAACCCTTGGGAAGAGTACTTTCGCTTTCGGCACTGACGGAATACAAGTTCTGTCAACTACTTCCAGCTGGGCACCCTCCCATGGGCTTCCCATGTCTGCAACGACGCTGGTGACCCACTTGAGGGTGAGGTCGTCCTTACATTTAAGGATTTTGACTCCAAACAGCCAGCCTGCTCCGTCAAACGTGACAGGTTGCGCTGCTGGGTCGTCCATCCTTTTGAAAATCTCCTCGAACAGCTTCCCCTCCACTAGCTTCCACTGTTCCAGGGTCATTTTGCCGAAAGGGTCGCTTTTGTCGACGAGGGCTACGGTCAGATGCCGTTTCGCCACGTCACTGGCTGACTCCTTTCCCGGCGTTTTTCCCTTTGGAGTAGAGCTTGGTGGAGCCTTGCTCTGCGGTCTTGGGCGTGGCCTTTTGCTCGCTGGGGCCTCCGCCTTCGCTGGCTCAGTTGAGCGCTGCCGCTTGACAGCCAAGCTCTCCTCCACTTTGTTGGCGTATAATGCGGAGGTGGCTTGCATCGCCTGTCTCTCCGCAAAGTGTTTGCGACCCTCCTTGATCTTTTGCTCGGCCCACGCCAGCTTGTTGCTCTCCTCTAGGGTGAGCTTACCGCTGCCATCGAGCCTCGCTTTAATCTTGAGGGCCGCCTTATATTGGGCCTTCGCTCGCATGCCTTCCTTCGTCCTTTTGGGCCTTACCTTACAAGAGGTGCTAGAACCCGACAGGACTGGGGAAAGCAGCAGCTTTTCCTCGGCCTCCGTGTTTATAGAGCCGCCGTGCGACTCGCAGTCCGAGTCTGTATCGACTGCGGTACCACGCCACACTTTGGCTTTTGACGTTGTGGCAGTAGGCTGTACAACTGTCTTGGCCTGCTCCAACCGCGACAGAGGTGTGACCGCTGGCGACACGAAGAGGGGATTTCTCCCCACCGTGCCCGCCGGTGGTAGCAGTCACGCCTTCCACCGACGTTTGGGCTGATATCCCAGCCCGAGTTTGGTCCTTTTATGTTGTGCATTTTTGGAAATGACCATGGTGGTTGCATTTTGTTCTTGGGTACCACCCCATAGCATTTTTTGCCTTGCCAGGCACCTCGTAACCATGGCTCTTGCTCAACTCTGCCCAACTAAAGCTGGACAGAACTGGCCGTCACCTTAGCTAGACACTGCATTTCTGGCCGAGCTGCAGTGTCCATTGCCCAGCCGACACCCTCGGGGAGGGTTCAGTTAGAGGATTTCCGTCAGCCTTGAAGCAACTAAAGTTCTCATACATTTTTCCAGAGGATTTTATACTTTTTCGCTTGCTGCGTCACTTGCAGCCCCTTTGTTTGTGGAACGAGTTTGATGCTGCCACTGGCAGGGTGCAAAGTTTTTGGTAAGCTCAATCAACAACAACAGCAACCACTTTTGGCTGCAGCATCATATCTATGCTCCAAATGCTAGCGCTTGTTAATTGCAAGTTTCTTTAGAAGATTTCCCAGAAAAGCCAATTAAGTTGTCAGTCAATCAGCAGCTGTGCCTCTTGCTGTTGCTGCTACCAAATTAATTACATTTACATACCTCTTCAGTGTACTCTACGCCAACATTGCAACAATTTAAGGTAATAAAAACCCAAAACAAGAAACAGAAAAAAAAGCAAAGGAAAAACAAAGCAAATGTTGACAACGCACACCGAACCGACGACGAGGCACACAGCGTGTCGCGTGGTAATTTAAATTTTAATTTTGATCTTAATCTCTTAATGCGAAATAAAATGCCGCACACTGGTGCCCCAGAAGCCCAGGACCAGGCACAGCATCCGCAATCAGCCGGGGCCAGTGTATTTCCACTTCCACTTTCTTTGTTTGTATGTGCAACGTGTGTGTGTGTGTGCAATGATATACTTATGTACACTCTTATCTACATAGTCACAGTGAGCTTATAAGTTATTTACTTTTTTCTGCGCCACTTTCTTTATTGCCCCTGAAACAACGTTAACTTACAATTAAAGGTTATCAAAAACATGGAGTTAATTTTTAATGCTCCACAAGAAGGCAATAATTCTACAGAATGAAGGACTGAAAGGCAGATGAGCCTCAATTAATAAAATTGAGAAATTCCCCCAAAAAAAGAAAGGATAAAAGGTTTAAAACCTTTTTTAAAATTTACCACTAAATGAAGTTAAACATGCAGGCTTCCACCCAAAGTTGCTTAAAAAAAGTTTTTATATCACACACAAACCAATTAGAAACTACCAAAAAAGGAATCTTCAAGAAGAATCCGAGAACAATGGACTTAAGATGAGCACAAACGTTACCAAAAACATTGCTTGAACGGTTTTTCTCATTTGCAGTATTATGTTGCCACCCCAAGAAAAGTTTTCCATTTTTATCCATTTTTAAGAACTTGATTTGAGTTAATATTGTTCCGTTTCCGAAACAGGAACAGGAGTGAGCGGATTTCTAAAAACGAGTGGACGTACCTCTTGGGATGGCTGCTTCTCCTATCCATATAAGTAAGATCCGTAAGATCGGAGACATCATCGCTTGTACAACAAAATTCAACGACCCCGCCTACTCCACCTGAGTTGTTTGATTTAAGTTGTTCAGAAAAACACAGAAAAAATTTTTCGGGCTTGTGCATTTAACGTATTGTAACACGTGCCAACACGTTCAGCCGTCGCAGACTTTTGCAGATTCACATCTAGAAGGCTTATGCTTGTTTGAACTGACAAGAAGTTGAGTTAAAACAAGTAAGAGCGTTGCAGTCGTGTGGCCCGACAAAAACACTCTATACAATACATGACTCAAAGTATTAAGTTTCCCGAGAAGATGGAAGACGCAGAGACTGGTTTTTATCCCAAAGGGCGATAGCCAGTAGACAAGCCAGCCTCCCATAGTCCGCTCTGCGGACAGGAGAATCAACAATGCTACCTGTCACCGATGCAATTGGGCTTTCGGAAGAAACGGTCTACCATAGATGCGGTGAGCAAAATGTGCAAAGAGACAAGGAAAGCAATTTTAGGAGACCGTTGGCTTTACGGCGCAAAGGAATACCGACTAGTAGCGACTCTTGATATAAAGAATGCGATTAACACAGCTAAATGGAGCTGCATACTGAGTTCCAGAGTCCCAGCATACCTCAACAAAATAGTAGCCGACTACTTCCATGACCGGATGCCACTTTATGATACCGACCTTGGCTTTACTACTTACAGTGTAACTGAAGGAGTTCCCCAAGGATCTGATGGTGTACTTAAGCTGCAACTACCACAAGGTGGAAGCCTTATTGGCTTTGCGGACGATATCGCCTTAATCGCCGTGGACAAACAACTTAGTGAAATGGAGCAGACCTGCAATTTAGTGGTTAACATAGTCAGCCAATGGTTTAACAGAGCAGGACTATCAATGGCGGCCTACAAAACTGAAGCTGTGCTGATCAGCAGTAGAAAGAAGGTAGAGACCAGCAACCATAACCTCGATCAATTGCTGGCCCATTGACGGACTATGGAGCAAACATAACCACACTGGCAGAACCGCTGGAAAAACATTACATACGGGCGCTGCACCTATAGCCTGATTCCAGACTCAAGAAGATAGCTGAACAGAAGACATGGCCATATCGGCTACTGCCTGACACAACTTTTGACGGGACATGGGTGCTTTAGATCTTATTTACATAGCATGAGGGTTTGTAGTAGACGGAACAAAATTGGTCAGTAATGCTCAAATGAATGCGCAGCGCTGAAAGACAGCGCAATGTCTTAAATACAAGGAGAGAATCCTAGAGACGCCTTGGAATTTCCCCCTGGCGAAGTAATAAATCACGGTGACGCCGCCGGGAATCGGGAGGGCGGTGGGTGAGCTAACGCAAGTCCTACAGTTCGCTAACCAGTTCACCGTGCCGAGGACGCTTTCAATGAGTTAAATCCCCCTTAAAAAAAATACCCACACAAAACTTGAGAGTCACGAACTCATGCGGAGGCTTGAGCCAAGAAACAAAACACATTTTCAATCGCTCCCTGCTTTTTAATGCAATAGAGTCGACGCAGATCTGCGTGGCAACGAAAACACACACACAAATATATTTTGTGCTTTAGTATTGGTTTTAACGCGCACCCCTGCTATTTTTGTTAAGCATCAAAAGCCGAGTCGATACAGAGTCTGTCCATCTGTCTGAAAAAGCAGTTTTCAGAGATGGTTGAAGGCAGAGGTTTGACAAGTTTAGGACATAATCTTCTTAATTTTGCAGGTCGATCGAGTTAGTTTTTAATTTTTGACACGTCATCTCCCGCCCCCGTAATTTGGATATAGATGAGTTAAGCCTTTTGGAAACACTAGCAAATCACCCGTCGCGCTTCGCTGCGCCTTTAACAGTAAAGAACCAACGCACACCCTAATCCCACCAATTTTCCACCCAGTTTCCCCCTACATCCCACCCGCATACCACCCACTTACCACCCATATCCCACCCACTTCCCATTCACTCACCACCCACATTCCACCCACTTGCCACCCATTTCATGTCCACATCCCATCCACTTACCATTCACATTGCACCCACTTACCACAAAGCAACTTCCCACCCACATCCCATCCACTTCCCAGTGGGCATCCCGGCGGTATTTCCAGCATCGGAAAATGAAAACACAAATGAATTCTCATTTTGATTTTACAAAACCGTGTTTCAAGACAATCGGATGAAAAATAGATATTTTGCATGCAGAATTTTCCGGCCATTTTCCTCGCGGGCGGATTTTCCAAAATCGGGAAATCACGTGTCAAATTATTTCGCTTACTATGCTTACAAACCAAGTTTTAAGTCATTCATTTCCCTTACAAACTTTTCCCACGCTTTTCCGACTTTTCCGGATGGAATTTTCCAAAACCCCGTCGTAGTACGCACTTTCACCACCAACAGAAACTCCTGTCCAAATTACAGCGTCCTATCTCTTACCGTTTAGGCTGTGCGATGATTGCCAATCAGTCAGTGAATCAGTGAATCAGGACACTCTCTTTTATATTTAGAGATTTAGGAATCAATATTATTAATCGGCTTGCCCAAAGAATGTTTAAGATCGGATGAACGATATTCAAGTTATGACCAAAAGAAAGTTCGCTGCCGCAGGTCTTTTGCTGGGTTGCCAGTGCAGGTACAATGCAGGTACAGAGTATATTACGGTCGACCTTATTATTTGATTTTTTCCATTAAGGCAGAAAGAGAGAAGAGAAAGCGAAAAAAGGCATTAGTAAACAAAAATCGATAGCTAAGTACTTGAGAGCTGCACGAGTAAGTATAATATAATATATATATTCTTTAGCATTGGTCATCTATGGTGTTTATCGCGGTTTAGTATTGTCATAACCATGGTAATACGCCATACTTTTTGACCAAACCTCGCATAATAATTAAAATACTTGATTAACTTTTTAAACGATGCTTCGAACATTACTCAGAAAATACTCACGATTAGTAATCAAAAATACTTGCAATCAGTCAAACGATTACATGATTACCTACTCCGCATCGTTGTACTTACAGGTTTTTTGGCTGTCGAGCACCATCTCTTAGGGAAATGCAATGGCCCATTATACCATCATACACAACGATTTTAACAAAAATCTACTGTGCGGTTTTAAAGATATTAAAGAATGAAGGTCTAACCCCTTCTGGAGGTACCTTAACCGTTTGCGCGAATTAAGTGAATTTTTTATATGTCGTTCCCAATGACCCTGTCCACATTTGCTGAATTTTGGAAAATTTTATTTTAAGCCATTAAAAACTAAGCTAAAATTGTTGTCGTTGTGTGTTGCAAGTACAAAAGTACTCATTAAAAGCGAACCGAGGCTTCATTTGAAAAACTGGCCATGAGGTGATGCTTACAAAGGTATATTTTATCATAATTTATGGGTCTTATGCTGGGCTTTTAAAAAAAGTTGGATTTTGTCAAACTGTGTAACTACTAAGTACCTTAGCTGAATCAAGATGAGTGGATATGTTTACTTTTAGATAAAAAAATGATCCTAAAAAAAATATCTCAAAACTACCACATTTTTTAAGCTGGTACCAGCACTCAATTTGTTTGAGGCTTCTTCGTTTTACGAACTCGTTCAAACCGCAACTAATAACAATCTGGTTGTTCCGCCATTTTATCCAGGCCCAGCCAGCCCTTAGACACCGGTGGCTAAAGTCACTCTTGTACTTCACACAGATACGAGCCGAGCATATAATTGACACAACCTAAGAGCACAGAAAGCAAGTAAATCGGCTGAAGTCTTTCGTGCTCAGCAACAAATGCATGTTTTGTAGTTTTCTCCATTTGTCCGATCCTGCTATAATCGTAGCGTTTATTGAAAATTCTCTTAAGTTCCCTACGTGGAACTCACAAAGATGAGTAACGGCCATACAAATAAATGTCGTGGAAATTTGAGTGGTAGTTTGCAAAGTAGACCTAAGATTCCACATCTTAGATACATTTACAGTCCGTTTGCAAATTTATTTTTGCAATTTCATTTGAAAGTTCTCAGCAATCAGAATGACTGATCTTGTCATATTTAGTGAAACAATCAGCGTAGAATTAAAGTGCCAATTAGTCTGCTAAAAGCAATCACCAGACACTTGATCTAAGGCTGGCAAATTTTCTTTTGGTAAGCGTAGGCCTACCCAAGCCCTCCTCCCACACTCCATGACCCCCTGGACCAATGGTTCTTTTCGAGTCCGAGTTAAGCTCGAGCACTTACCAAACTGACAATTAAACCCAAAATGTCATCCATTCTGCATTCGAATTGCGACCACAATAGCAAAATGTGAAAACCAACCACTGGACTCCTTGCCGCATTCCCTGGTACGGAGTTTGGACTATTATACAAATGGTCATATTTAATTCGTTCTGCTGGCAATCGAAAAAATGAAGCACACACACACATGTGTGCGTGTGTGTGTGTGTGTACATGGTACTAAATCCCGTGTCTAATCTGTGGCAATAATGCTGCATATAAAAAGATAAAGTTTCACAGTGGACAATGTAGCTAAGGTGACCATAAACTTGTATGATTTGTTTTATGGCCAACAAAGGACGTTATTATTGCTAAAAGGCACGCCCACTCACCCCTCCTTGTACCTGGCAAGGTGGAGGAGTCCTTTGGGTATTGGAAGTTAGAGCTGGATGCAGGAGCAGGAGAAGTCAATAAAGCATAATGTGAGCACGTTTTTAATTGGAGGCTGCTGAAAGCTGTGGGCCCTGCTGGCTGCTGACCAGAAACCAATTAGCGGCAGCACCAGAAGGTAGCCAATTTCGTGTGTGTGAGGGTGTGGGTGAGTGGCAAAGTCTAATTACGCTTCAATTGCGCCACTTGCATATATATCGCTAAATTATGGAAATTTTTTGCAAGGCGCATTTCTTACCACGTCTGTGTATGTGTGTGTGTGAGGAGGGAAATTTTAATTTCAAATTGACAAAGCGCAATTAGGTAACATTTGGCTGGGAAATCTATCCCCCCACTCACCCTCTTCCACAGCCTAATATATTTTATTGACATGGCCGAGGTTATTGCATTGGGCATAAATTAATTTCACGACGCGTAAATTGAGCAGTTTTTGACACTGCAACCCCACCTCATCCCCCACACACACAAAGCCAATTACATGGAGCCACTTTTTCTGAGCCTGGTGACAATTTTGGTCTGCTTACCTAAGATTTTCGTTCGTCGTAATTGTGTGCCACACTGCAAACCATTAATTCTCGTTAGCGTCCAAAAAAGCAACAGCAATAACATTGAGGGTTGACCCGAAAAGGACCCCGCACGGGAGTTAGAGAGCGAGGCGGGGGTAGCCTGGTCAGCAACTTGGCAGCTTCTTTGGCTTGGTTTTCATATTAATTTAGTTGATTTTTTTTGTGTGAATTAATTAGGCAAAAGGTGAAAATGAAGATGAATGTTTTAATTAGGCTCTGGCAGCGCGGATTTCAATGTGACAAGCGAACCGAACGCCATCTACCCTCCCACACACACCCAGAAAAAGTGGGCAACACTTTAAATGCCTTTAAATAGCGACGCTTGGGGACTTTGTCCTTTGCCCAGAACAGAAAATCCCTGGCAAAGGCTTAAGCAATGTCTGACAAAACACCTGAGACATTCAATTATACCGCCACGAGCAGCGAGCAAGGAGTGGGAGTTGGCCATGGAGAAGAAGACGAAGACCGGGCCGCATTGGCTTATAAAATTGTCATCTGAAAGAACAGAATTTCAAAAACGGAGAAGAGAAAAATATGTTTGCCTTAGACGAATTTGGCATGCGCTGTAATTTTGGGAATCTGGTAAGATTGGGATGAAATTGATACGGTTTTTTATTGTGCTCTCACGCATAGCGTATGGCTAAGCGTAATGCAGTAACAGCTTCATGTGCGTTCTCACTTCTCTTTCTCTTCGGTGTCTCTTGGACTTTTCGAACGCAAGAACAAAAAAGAGTGAAGGCGAGCTTCAATGTAGATTTTAGTGATCGGGGGACGAATAATTTCGAATGTATCAGACACACACTTAAACAGGCAATAGCCAATTTTCTCTTTCTATTTCTTGAGGGTTTTGTTTCTTGAGAAATATTTTCAAAGTTGAAAGTTGTCGACCTTTCCATATTATAGAAATTTGTGTTAAGGCTCGAGGTCAAATGATAACACACAGTTTTCCGTATCCGTTTTGTAATTAAGTCTCTTGTCTATTGGTGTGTTGATAATGTGCACCATCTCGAAAGTGGAATTTTTGCTGTGATAGTTTTCTTGCTGTATGATCAAAAAAATTTTTAAAATAGTTATATATGCCGAGACAGTTAGGGTGTTCACCAGCCCTCGTAAAAGCGTAATTGGTAAATTTACCACACATGAGCTAGTGAGCGCCCCCTTGTGGCTTACCCTAGTTATTGTTGTGGTAAATTAGCTGTTCTGAACTATAGGCTGTTCAAAACAGCTAATTTACCACAACAATAATTTTGCCCTATCTCTCGCCCCCCCCGCTCTGACTCCCCTTTTGAAACTGTCTGACCACACAAAAGAACCCCCGATCTACAAAAAAAGCTCTGAAACGGGAAGAGTTAATCTAATTCTCTGTCATCTAACCGAACAGCACCCCCCTCGATTCCCTTTTAGTCTACTACTGTGACACTTTACTAACACCCGATAACTTGAGAATCACTATGAACTCGAAGTACTTTCGAGCTCTTTATTGTTTGGGAGTGAGACAAGCTCCGTCAAAAACACCCCCGACCTTTTGTTATACACTTTTTCTAATCTGTGGGAAACAACGACTTAATATAACACAACTGTAGACACAACACATATTGATTTTTATAAAACTTTCACAAATTTTAATTTTTGGACTTTTCTACTTAGGAACCGGAATAGCGTCGGTTACTTGCTCAACCCGAAAAAATTTCCTATCATCATCCAAACGTCGGTTGGCGTTTTCGGCGAGTTCTTCATATGACCTTTGATGGGACCCTAGAGCTCTTGGGGATACTCTGAAGCCACCGTTACTTACCCTTGGACAGCTCAGCATTCTACCGCTGCGCGACACCACCCTTACGCCTCACTGCCGTGCCCGCCCCCCCTTTGTGCGCCGCCAATAAAAGAAGAAGAATATTTTCAACGGACTTTAAACTCCTCAGCGGCGAAAGGCACTGTATGTATAACTCATTAACAGCAAATCGAGTGTTCGAACCACGTAAGATAAATTTTTAATTTTTTTTTTTGTATTGTCGATTGTAGTTAAACATCTATTTTGACCTCGGCTATATTTTTGACACTTTTAATAAAACAAGAAAGAAAACAAGATTATAGATCAATCCATTACCGGGACTCGAACCCAAATACAAAAAAATATATGGGGAGAGCCATATCCACTCAGCCAACGCCTATACAGAAAAATCTGTATCTAAATTTCTATATCAGATAAGCTCGGTATGATACCGATACTTAGAACACATCAAGTTTTTACACTTTTACGAGCGATTTCACAAACTTACCCCAGGGCAACAAAAAGTTGGTAATTTTTGTTTCCTATGTATTTTGTTATTGTGTCGTAAACTTTTGGAGTTTACGCTTTTACGAGAGCTGGTGAACACCCTAAGTATGTATTTGAAGTATTTCGGCATAAAAAACTCGTACTTAAAACAAGAGTTTGGTGCCTTAATCAAGTATTTGCGAATGCACCGTACTATTGAGAGAGCAAAGTTTTTTTTTTTTTTTTATTCTGGGCTTTCCTAAGTAATTTTCCTCTTGCTTTCATTCTTTCCACCTTGTAACCACAATTTATCAAACACTTCTACACAATTCTCTCAGCTTTTATAGCGCACTTAAAGTCTCCACCTTATACTCTACACTTGGGCTACAAGTTGACAACGAAAGGGAGAAAGAAAAATAATAATAATTTGCTTTGCGGTTGCAAAATTTTTTTAACTGCACCCAAGCAAAATGGCAGCAACTTGAAGCGGGGATTTCAATTTAATAAGCAGCAGGAGCGCCAAAAACAGATGCGCTTTCTTTCCTTTTGAGTAAGAGCTAGCCCATGGGTTGCGGTGTTAGTGGTTAGAGGAAGAGATGACAGTCATAGTAATAATAATAATATTTTGCATATTTGGCAAATTTGTGGCAACAAAACTCATTTGATGACCAATGATGAGGTCGGGCCCTGCCCGCCTTCAATGTACCTGTTACTCAGCGAAAGAAATGTTAACTAGCCTTCCGTGATTTTTGTTAATAGATCATCACCTTTTAAATAACTGATAAAGTCCAAATAAATGTTAAAATTTATGGCCCTTAAGGAAGGCCTAAAAGCAGGCAACACATTTTTATTAACAGTCCAAATATTTAAAAAAACCCAAGTATTATTTTCAACCCCTTTTGATGATAAAGAAACAATTCATTTCATGTGCGACTTAAGGATGACAATATATAATTAACTAAATATAAAGTCTAATAAAGTCTAAATCGTCCTTTATATGTGAAGCTAGAAAAGTATATGAGAGCGCAATGCTCGTTGAGTGCGAAAGGCACCGGGCTCGAATCCTAGACAAGTCCAACCAAAATGGTTATTTTTCTGAAAGACTTAAATGATCCAAGTCGGATAGGGTGGGTGGTTCGTTTAAGGTTTTTGTTCGCCACAGTAAAACAAAGGTTAAATAACTCCCACAATTTTTCTGATATTCGCAAGATCTATAGAAAATCGTAACACATTTTCTATACAAGGCGTAATAATTTGTATACACTCAGAGAAAAAAAAACCAATTCTGATGTCAAAAGTACGGAAATAATCTTGGATCCAAACCGAAGACACTGAAATCAAACGTGAATCTTTGATATTGAAATTCTGGTTTTAAATTAAGTCGGCTGCATATATGGTTTTAAGCGAAAAAGTATTGATTTCAAGCATAGGTCTTCTTAAATTATGTACAAAATAGAAAAGAAGGGGCGAATGAGAGGAGACACGATCGACCAAACACACGAAAGCTGTATTTAATATTAAGTTAAACAAAATTTTTGTACTTAATTTACTGAGACTTGAATTCGGGACCTCAGCCCAATTGCATCTTGCCACTCAACGAGCAACAAGAGCCATAGTTGATTGGACTTGACATTCGCTTAGAAAAGGTTGAGGTCGTGGGTTCAAGCCCCCGTGGGAGCAAAGATTTTTATGCTCTTGTAGAGAGAATATTAAAATTGTCCAAAAGTTTG
Source organism: Lordiphosa clarofinis (assembly GCA_018904275.1). NCBI lineage: Eukaryota > Metazoa > Arthropoda > Insecta > Diptera > Drosophilidae > Lordiphosa > Lordiphosa clarofinis. The sequence continues at coordinate 89,574 of JAEIGQ010000250.1, forward strand.
TAACGCATTGAAGAAAGCATCTCCGCCCAAATAAAATATATATAGTCTTGATCAGCATGACCAGCTAAGTTGATATAGCCATGTCCGTTTGTTTCTTAACCAAATTTCGCACAAAGGCTTTGGTACAAATGCCATAGGAACGATAGATCTTCAACGCAATCTTCTAAAACCCTCGTACTTATAAGTTTTGTATGCTTTGGCACTGAAAAGAAAAAGAATAGTTTTTGATGATGCTCAGAATATTTTCGGTATCCATTTGGACTGGATAGTTATGTGGGTTTCACAAAATGTTTATTTATTCGGGAATAATAGGAATACTTCTTAATGGTAATTACAGATAATCAGTTAAAACTGAAACATAGATGACTTCACTTTAAACTTAACTTCGACTACTTCTGCTCTCAACGACGACTCGATATTCTCCGCCTCCCTCTGTATAACACACGATCTTCCTTCTCTCACACGCTTGCTTTAGTGTGATCAACTTATTTTCGTTTAAAAAGGATATAGCAGAAAAAAGTAAAGCTCTTCATCTTAATTCTTCATCTTAAGGAGAAAAAATTTTAAAAAAAACTGATCTTAAAGTGAATATTCCGACTATGCATTCAACGGGGAATTTTTATTTTCTGTGTATGGATAGGTCTGAAAAAAAGACTCAGTAAGAAAAACTTTCTTGTTTTCAACGCTAAGGCTCCCTAACTTGTTTCTGATCAGTATTATATACTTCCACATAATTTAGGCAAGTTTGATCCAATTCGGATGACTATAGCATATACCTGCCAGAGAAACGATTCGTCGAAAACGTAGTTCTTGTGAGAAAAACTATTTTGATTTCAATGGAAGCGTCTTTATAGTTTCCAGTTAAAATGATTATCGGATTCTACACAATTTTGGGGAATTTGTTTAAAATCTGATGATCTGGTTCACACATCACTAACAACTGTCGACGCTTGAAACTTCCGCCTTTTTATATCTTACATCTCTACTCATAACTCACGCACACTCTCTGCCCTAATGTTACACTCATTCTTACTGGCAGCACGCCGCCTCCAATGATCCGAGTATAAGCCTGACTAAATAAAGTATAAAAAATAAATAAAAAATACATAAAATGCATAAAATAGTTTACGTGGCATAGGCACATAGTTAAAGTAGTGGCGCCATCTATTGATGAGTTTGGGAGAAATCTTAGCTGAGAATGTTCGAAGAAAATTGTTTAAAGTTATGTGAGCTGCAAGGGAATACATATAATCTTCTTCATTTAATATAATTTTTATTTTCAGTGTTTTTAACATTGACTATATTTTACACAAACATTTTTTTTATTCAATCCCGAGCAGTTATCGTCTTGAAAAACCAAGAAGATAAAATCTAAGTTAAATCCTATTACAGCCAATTCGAGCTAGATTTCTACGAGTGTAGAGGAGTCATGCTTCTCATTCGATATTTGCAGAAATATTGAAATCACCAAATCTAGTTGAAAATGGGTCTTAAAATACAAAAATTTTAATTGTTTCTATACAAATCACCCATAACAACGCATGTCAGAAAATGCTTCTCCCTGTAGCTTAGTCCCTTTAAATTTCTAGTTAAGTAATGGCTTGTACCAAGATTAACGTAATGTTTAAATGTCAAAAGTAAAGTTTTGAAAATTAATAGAGCAATTGTGTGCCGTAACTAAGTTAAGTTTATGTTTAACACTCCACAAACAACAAAACTTAAAGCAACCAACCCCACATAACTCTGGGTAACTTCCCCCTACACATACATATACCAAATGGTCCAAGCGAAAAGTGTCCCCAAAAAGCTCATTCATACAACATTTAAACTGTAACGGTGGCCACACACACACACACACAGACACGCATGTCAACCTTTGGCAGTCAGCGTAATCGCTTTCAACCACTTCAACGGCCATTTTGGGCAACTGTGTGAGTGTGTGTGAGTATGTGTGTGGCTCAATATAAAACCAATGTTGTTGGGGACAGCAAGGCAAGCCCAAAGATCCCATCACACACACACACACATACACTCACACCAACACTCAGACATACCTTTATCGCTTCAAAGCACAGAAGCCGTGCTGAAGAGTGGAAGATTTATGGCGGATGTTGGAATTTAATGAAATTGCAAAACGAAAATGTAACAAACGCACACACAGAGAGACAGAGTAGAGCCAGAGAGCACGCACAAAATGGCGGCAAAGGACAAACAACAGCTGCTGCTGCTGCCCCCACCCACCTCCACAATAGCAACCCTTTTCCTTGGCATTCTTTTTTTTCCCAGTTGTTTCTCTAATTTGAATTGCTGCCGCTGTCAAAGTGCATTGGCAGTTGGGGTCTGCTTTAAGTTGACATAACCCCCGGGTCCTTCCCCCCCGCACACATGGAGTGCATTAACACGCACTTGAAAACTGCAATCTGGCCGCAATTGGAATGAATACCCGGCCGCGAAATGGCGGCGCGTGATAAAACACGTTTTAATATCAGGCAGCCCCACAGACCTATACACACACAGGACAATGGACCCAGGGACACACTCTCGCTCTTTGCAAAATGTTGCACATAACGTTTTACAAACTTTCGGTCGGCATGCAGGCACCGTTAAAATTCAATGAATTGAAATTGTAAAGCGCGTTGCGACGCGACAGGATATGGGGACACAGACATAGAGAGAGTCCTGTGCTTGCGTCTGGCAACACCGGTAATTACCACCACGTGACAATGAAAATTACCAACCAACACCGCAGGCAACCAAAGCGTATCCTTTAAATTCATGTTCGAGTCCTGCATAAATATTTAAGCATTCAGCAGGCTGGCAGTGTCAAAAGCCATTGCTCCAAAAGATCTACGGCCCAGCGCCTAAATGACTCCACGACCAAGTCAAGCACACTTTATGTAAGTCACAGTCCATAACAGAGAAACAGGAGAAGGAGCGAACAAGGAGATGAAAGAGCTGCAGCCTGTTCGATGCAATGGACATCTCGACCAATTGACAGAGATGGAGAAAAGCGAAATTGTAACTAGAAATTGGTGCACATGAGTGAAACAGGGCTGGAAAAGGAAATTGTATTTGGCTTCACGTGCAATGACTTCGAGAGGAAGTAAAGCTATGAGAAACTAGCCCGCTCGATATTTTCTCCCGAATAATGATTTTCTTTTAATTTTCAATTTTAATCAGGGAATCAATCCGGTGCCGTACACCGAAAAGAACCGATTAAAACTTGGAACGAGAACCAGAACCGGAACAGATATTTGAACCTATACTCTTGGAACCGAAAAGAACCTTAACGTTGTACCAGTACAGTTTCGGTTCAGAGCAACAACTAGAGTGCAAAGCTGGCATTTGGTTTTGGGGGACTTTTAAGTAATTTGATATAAAAAATGCGAAACCAGTCTATGTAAAAATGTTGCATCCTATATTCTCTTTAATTCCAAAGAAGAATTCCGAAATTTTTGAGAAAAAGCATACTTCCAGGCTTACTGTTTAAGAAAACCTTCTTAATTTCAAATGCGAATATAATTTTAAATACGATTTTATAAAAATTGAAAGCAAAACCGCGCAAAAGCGCACACCTACAGCTATAGTATATTATTCAAAGATAATAATAAACAATATTGCAAGCATATTAAGAGAGGTACTTTTGGGTACTCTCAATTCAAAGTTGCAAATTTCCAAAAAAAAAACCCTCAAAATGTTAGATTTTTTTAATTTTTTATGTTAACGCTTTCGAATGGAAACTTCTCTGGTACTTTTTTATAGCAATCTAGTGCGAAGTCAAAAATAATAAATCAAATTGCTGCAGCTGTTGCTTTCTTAACTTTGACTGTAATTTTTTTTGCAATTTATTTTATGAAAAATCCACTTTGAACGGCTGTTATTCAAAAACTATTTTGTAAAAAGATTCACAATTTTGCCATAAAATAGCTATATGTATTCAAAATCATTGGCGACCTTCGTCTTATGCAGTTTCACAAACGAAATTTCGGGCTGCTGGGCCAGTGTGCGGGGGTTCAAACTCCTTTGGGTTCGCTTTTCAAGCCAGTTTCTCTACTTATCGAACCTAAGGTTTTGGTTTGAAGCTTGGAATAAATAAAATATATTACCTATTAATAAGGAATTATACATACCCAAATGGACCTCAATCATTAAAGGAATCATTCATTACCATGACTTACAAATGTGATTGGACTTTAAAATGATGATTCTATTTAAATCAATAAACGGTAATGATTTGCCTTTAACTAACGGTCAAAATATTGTGATAATTTTAGAAACTGACTAAAGCTTTTTTGAACCGCACCGTTTTCAAACAGAAGAGAAAGAAGGAGAGGTTCGGGTCCTTCTCGGGTCGGGAGGTTCAAAATTTAATGCTTTCAAACATCATATTTTTCCTGATAAATAAACAAAATAAAGAAGATGAAAACTGGACATAGTTTTCACGTTTGTCTTAGAGAAGGGCAGCGTTTTTATGGGTAACGTTTTTTTTTTTTGGAGTGTAATAATTATGTCATCGCTAAAATTTGGATGGACGCAAGACCAATGATTGATACGTACGATTGATCGGTACGTACCGGTATACCGAAATAAAAATCAACGTACCGATACGGAACCGAATATCGAAATAATATGAGAACCAAAACAGAATATTTTACCTATGTACCAGAACAGGAACCGAAACCTATATACGAATCGGTTTGTTTCCCTGATTTTATTATCTTAGGTAAATTGATGAAACTAGTTTATTATAACTAATGGTTTGACTGATTTAACGATGGCATAGAAATCCGGCTTACAGATCTGGCATTTTCAACTTTTTTTGAGAAATTTCTAGTTTGCCCATCACTGGATTAACTTTATTATTCTATACGATTTAATCTTAAAGTCAATTATAAAAGTCCAAACAATTCTCCGTTGAACAAATGTTGATGATGCTATTCGTTAGGAAAAAAAATATGCGAAGAAACAGACAGACGGACAGACAAAGCGCAATCGACTTGGCTCGATATTTCTATGCGCTGCAAACTTCTAGGCGAAATTATAATTCCCTTTGCAAGGGCATAAAAAGTTCGATTTCAAACATGGATTTGATGCATTTGGGTGTAAGCTTTTACAAAAATAAAAAGTTATCAAAATCGGTTAAATGGTTCTCCAGAACTTTGGGTCAAAGTGCGTCAAGACAAGACAGGCATTATTTTTTTTTCCAAATTTTTTTTTTGGGTTATTTTGACATTTTAGATATTTTTTAAAGTTTTTCGACTAAAAAAAAAACATGAAATTACTAAAAATACGAGTGTCGACGAAAAAAATAATAATAATAATAATAAAAATAATACATAAATTCAATCCCGCCTTTAGGAAATAACTTTTACACATTCGGTCACCTTCACCAGCTATGAAGTAACTAGCCGTGAGAAATCTTCTCAGCCTTTGCTGTTCGGATTCGGCGTTAAACTTGTAGGTCCCAGTATGTTTGTATTTTTGTATGTTTGCATGTTAATATGTATGTTATTCAATAACACACAAATGGCTTAACGGATTCGGATGCAATTTAGGCAATCAGATAGTTCATTATCTGGACTTGTACATGGGCTTTATAATTTTTATTTAAATGGTCCGAAAAACCGCGAAATTTGCTAAAAACTATCTATGGTCTGATTGGGAGTTGATGATCTTCTTATATTCGTTAACAAAGTAAGTGTGAATGCTAGCATTTGCAAAGGAGATTAAGTTCCTGATGATAAAACAAGTGAGAATATCGGTCAAGTCAGACTATAACATACTATGTACCTGGAGTAGAAGCTGAATGCAATGCTGGTGCTGCGCTCATCTCCAAGTCTCTCTCTCTGTTTCTCTCACTCTCACTCTCTTTTTTCTCTCTCTCTCTCTCTCTCTCTCTAAGATTGTGCGATGTTAGTTGTAAAATGGTGGGAGGGGGTAGGGGGAGGGTGATTTACTTTTTGCTCATAACTTGAGATCCGCTTATCCGATCTTTATCATATTTTCAAAGTACGAATTGTCTATCTTCAAAACTGTAGGAGATATAACTTTTTTTTTTTTTAAGTGCGGGGGCAGGAGAGGGCGTGGCAAAAATTGAAAATAAACTTGATCTGCCTGCAAGTATAAGAAGCATTTGTCCCATATATGTCAAACTTCTATCTCTTACCATCTCTGAGATCTGTTTGACGACAGACGAACGGACATGGCTATATCGACTCGGCTGTTGATGCTGATCAAGAATATATAAGTCGGAAATAATTCCTTCTCCCTGTTACATACTTTTGCACAAACTTAATATACACTATGTACCTTTGGTACAGAGTATAAAAATCACACTGAGAACACTCTCAACACTATGAACCTTATTAACACTGGCAACCAGGGTTCGTATACAACACGAACTTATGTATATCATGCAATCATCAATGCATAAGAGCAGTTCACAGCTATGGAATTGTATCAAAACCGTTAAAGGACATAAAATTATTATAAAAATTAGATCAATTCCGTTGGTAAATTAGAGGCGTAGATTGAACATTTCAAAGTATTGCGAAATTTTCAAATATTTCATATTATGAAGATTTGATCGATGGTTATGTAGACGCAAAAGTACGAGGGGTTGTTGGTACGATTTAAAAAAATTTGCAAGAACTTATGAAGACGTAATGGAAGGCAGTAGTAAGCGGGTAAATATTGGAAGTGTATGCATATAGACCAAAGTGTCAAAAGAATCACGAAATATTTAAAGTTGTCGATTGGGCTTAGATTTTCGTTGAACTAGCAAAATTTTATGAGTTAAGTTGCGAAATTTCCCAAACTATTTTTTGAGTTGAACTGTAACTGATCAAGCGTTCCATTAATCCGGAAACACACATTTTATGATTAGTACAGATTATCATGAAGATTTTAATAAAAGACGGGCTTAAGGAAGTCTTGGGACTTGCAATATTCGTAGATTAAACGAATAAAAAAAATCCTCAAGTTTTTAAAAAAGTTTTCATCAGCTTAGATTACCAAGAAGACAAGTAAGCGTCACTTCTTCGTTTTGTCATAAAAATAATAAAGGGAACGTACATTTGTGAATGAGTTGTAAGGTTCCTTTCACTATTCTTTCACTTTTTTAATACGCAACCCTGGCAGCTACTGCAGTTTCTGTCCAGCCACGCCCATTCATGTCCATGGTGGACATTCGGACCGGGAGCACATCAGTTTGGCTCGTAAATAAATCAATGAGCAGTTTTGTATTATATCCTGCGCCTTCGAGTCACTGCCAGTGAGAGACAATTTTTTGCCACTGCTTTGGCCCTGTGACCAGCGCATAAATTTGTGCGACTTGCCTTGGACTCGGTCGGAAAGTCAAGCCAGGACCCAAGACTCGGCCTGAGCTCCGGGTACGGGTACTGGGTTCTCCAACTCGTCACTGCTGACGTATGCTTAGCTTGAGTGGATTTTATTGTGACAGCGTCAGGATTTACTAGAGACAGCATCTGGAACTGGCAGCCAGTAATGAGAGCTAACAGCCCCCATCCGTTGCTCTGCCTTTGCATAGTTTACGGCCTGGTTATATGGCCTTTGTTTGCTTCATGCACTCGGTTGTAATTAATTTGCGCAATTTTTGCGAATTTAGCTAAATTTATTGACTGCATTCAAACATTGCGCATACGACATGTATCCCAACGGGACAGTAGAGTAGGGAGGGGCCCACAAAATCAATGCTAAAATATGCAAATTTTTATATCCGCGACAATTTCAATTTAACGACAATGACGCCGACGACAGCGAACCATTTTCTATTAACGTTGGTTTAGGTTTTTTTTTTGCTTTGTTTCTGGGTAGCGAATTACTCTCAGTAGTGCCGTTAACACCGTCAGAAGCTGGAGGGGGGGCAGCTCCTTTAGAGAAACCCAACGATGCGAGCACCAGGAGCTGACAAGGGGGAGGGATGAAGTTTGGGGAGCAAAATGGTTTTTCGAAAAATGTAAATCTGTAAGCAAAAGTTTAGTGGAGAGGGGGGAGCAGGCTCTTGGAGGTTACGGCCACGCATTGAGCCATTCAAAGGCTCATTATGCGTGTGCCCACGTTATGGGGCCTAAATGTGTCGTTGGGTGGGTTTGATTTTGGTTTTGAAGGTGTGGCTCTTGGGATTTTCTATGCTTGTTTTAAAAATTGTGAAAATGCTGTAAAAACTGTCCTCTCAATGGAAGTTAAGGGGAAATCTTTGGTTTTGTTTTATACAGTGCTAACTGAACAATGTAGTGCTACAAACAGTCAGAAATAGCCTTCTCCTGAAAATTGTTTCTTAAACTCTAATATGTTAATTGCGATTTATAGTTTATATTAAATACACAAATAGCAAACTGGTAAATGGACGGGTTAACCGACTGATAAATAGGAAGTGTAGATCAAAGCGTTGAATCTGCGATTATGTGCTCCACCTGGTCGATTCTATAGTCATCATTTGGCAGAAGCATGGACTATAGTGGAAGAACTTTTCGCAGTCCATCAAAGTGGGAAAAGAAGGTACAAAAGTGGTACTTCAGTAAAACGACAATAACTCACATAATTTATAAAACAGAATAAAATTTTCTTATTCAGCACGTAACCGAATTAAATTTTAAAAAATCTTATTCATTTTTCAAAATCAGAATTGATACAGCGTTGGGAACGTTATAACATTGAAAAAAAAAATTATTACATTTCCCTCTGGTCCGTTTCGGTTGAATATATCTTAACTAGGGACGAAAAGTTTTCTCCAACCAACCGCGCCGACACCGCCGGCTCCGCGTATTACAACTTCTAGTTTGGTTACGATTTTAAGAAAGATTTTAATTTTAAAGATTGAAAATAAAAACAGAGTTTGAATATATTTTAAACTAAAACGCGCATTACAAAAGTGGACATGTATCTATGATCTATGATTCAATACCTTTCCAATGATACATCACATGTCCGCGAAGGATCAAGGATAAGAATTAAGGATACCAATTTTTTTTATTGATTCGATGGCGCTGCTTATACATTGCGCACACTTACTTCAAGTCTGTCATAACTCAAAAATGACTAATTTTGACTTAATGATGAAGAAATATTTGCTGTGTTGTGTACTGATTTCTGTAAAATTTTCAAATTGATATTTATATGTTATACTGTCCATGTGAGATGAGAATATGGCTTGGCCCCGTTGGAGGAGCTGTATAGCCAATTTTACATTTTACTGTACGAAATCACAAGTACGGTAAATATTTTGTAACGCACCGACCGAAAAAAGCAAGTACCGAACTTTTTAGTGTTCAGCACTCGTGAGTACTAAACAATTTTAGTTAAGTACAAAGTGGTTTTTAGTTGAGTACACGAAGTGTAAAACGAATTTAGTTACAGACTTTATCCGGTGTGTTAAAGAAATCTCTAGAGGTTTTCGTATGAAAGCTTTTTGAATATATATGTTGAGATGCTCGAATATGCCCGGCTACTAGATCAGATGACAAAAGTTGAGCGATTTGAAACCGCTTGATCAAAGCCAAGTAGATTTGTTGCGTACGGTTTTCCTTCCACATAATCTAGTAGGCGGTCTGATTCTTCGCGCTTAGCAAATAAAGTAGTCCCAGTCTAGTTCGAAGTGCAATCGTTTATACGAAAATCTCTAGAGATTTCTAGAACACCTCTGTATGATAGTTGAGGCATTTAAACCATTTACACTGACTGAAGACTTATTAAATCGCGAGAAAAACCAATCAGAATAGAAATAGTAATTATGAAAAACGTAATTGTCAACCAAGTGGAAAATCATGTCAGCATCAATGCATAGGCGAAATTCGCAGGTAAGGGATCTATCTCAATGGTAACAAATGCTTAAGAAACTGTTTTTCAAGGGCTGTTTCTTTAGAATTTAAGTTTAAATGCCGAACCTTTTACAGAATTTCAGAGGTTTTTAGCCTTAGTTAAGAGTCATTTCTTAGAAATGACTTAAGCTTTGAACTGAAAACTTGATGTGTAGGCTGGTACTATGAAGCAAGCCGAACCAGCCGGCTAAACCAGTTCAAAAGTGAAACGTGTTGATCATAGCTCGTCACCGGATCATCTTAAAAAAAAGGAGAAAGGCAAGGCTAACTTCGTCCGTGTCGAAGTTTTTATACACTTGAAATCGCTTGTCCCAACGGTTAGCGACTTCGACCAAACTTCGCAGGTCAGCTTAAAAACATTAAATATTACCCATGACCGTGATTGAGAGCGGTAATATTGACGAAAAACCAGTTTTTCTCATTAAAACCCATTTTTCGACCGATCATTTGTATGGCAGCTACAAGAAGTAGTCATCCGATCCGGTCGGTTCCGACATATTAGCAGCGTGCAGACAAAAGAAAACTCTGAGCAAAATTTCAGCTCGCTAGCTTCAAAACTGAGGACTAGTTCGCGTAGAAACAACAGACGGACGGACGGACGGACGGACGGACAGACGGACATGGCTATATCAACTCAGCTCGACATGCTGATCAAGATACTTTATGTGGTCGGAGATGCTTCCTTCTATGCGTTACAAACATCTGAACAATTTCAATATACCCTCTCCAAGGGTATAACAAAAAAGTTTTTCTCACAAAGACCCATTTTACGACCGATAGTTCCTATGGCTGCATCCGATCCGGTCGGTGGAAAGGGTGGAAAGGACATATTAGCAGTGTGTAGTAAAAAGAAGACTCTGTGCAAAGTTTCAGCTCCATAGCTTTAAAACTGAGAGACTAGTTTGCGTAGCAACAGACAGACCGACGAACAGACAGACGGACAAACAAAGCTCAATCGACTCAGCTCGTCGCCCTGATCAAGAATATATATAGTTTATAGCAGAGATTAAAACCGAAACCGTAACCGAAAAAAAATTTTTTTATAACCGTACCCATATAACCTTTATGTACAAAACCGGAAAAAGTTAGAGGTTGTGCCATGGGCCATTATATTTTTTAAAAAGAAAATCCCAAAACTCTGAAATTTTTATTGAAAAATGCTGGTATAAAAGTAAGCTATCAATACGAAATACAAAACGATCATCTGCTAAGGTTAGAAAATATTAATCAAAATGTGCTTATTGGGTTGGCATAAGTATTTTGACAACATTTAAAAATTAGTTTATTCTCACCGCGGGATCTCAAAAGCTAAAAAGAATAATTGTTTCTAGAAAAGTGGTTCACGCTGAACCCGAATCTGGCTTTAAAATTCCATATCTCTAATGGAATAACTTTAAAATGGACATAACAATGCAGAAAACGGCTTAGTTACGCTTTTTCCAAAAACCCTACTACTGGTAGGGTTTAAAAAAAAAATTTAATGTCAAGTTATAGTATTGTAATAATGGTAATTGTTTTCTTATAATTACAAAATAATTGTAACTGTAATGGTTATAAAATTTTGAATTACCCAAGGACGACTAACGATGGTACGGGAAGGGTTCTGAAACAGCTGTACACTCGACCAGACTTCATTGTCCTGGTTTGTAAAAAACATAACATGACCTCGAGCAGGCTAAATCTACCTGTTTGATTATCGAACAAATTGTATTGGTAATTTCGTTTTACAGCCCTGCTGAAGTATTTTAATGGAATATTTCTATTAAAACAACACCAATCTCCGGTAACGGAGAGAGGCTAATAGACTATTAGACGTTTGTTCTCAAAGCTCTGTTATTAGCACTCTTTCTCTTAGATATTTGTATTCTTAATAGCATTGGCTCTCCCGCCTTCATTAATCCTGCTTGGTACTCTCCTTTACTTTCTTATTAAAAATATTAATTATTGATGCTTCAAAAAGTATAAACGTATTGGTTCACTTCTTAATTCTGAATGCCATAAGAAGTATCTTGTCCATTGCAAAAATCAATTCCAATGGGCGGTAGAGTACGGCGCAGTGTGATTTTTTCACACATGGTTATAAAAAGGGTGGAAACTCTACAATATTTAATTATAGAGGTATAGCTAAGCTATCCGCTATTTCAAAACTTTTTAACAGATTATAAACTCATCTCTACAGCACTATTACAAATCAACTTTATCACTTTTCCAGCATGGATTTACAAAGGTCAACTGCGACCAAGTTGCTTGAACTTACCTTATTCGTCAATAATAGTTTCCTTTTGAAAAATCAAAACTGATGTAATCTACACCGACTTCAATATAACATTTGTTTCTATAAACCACGATGTTCTTCTCTAGAAGCTTGATCGCTTAGGATTTACTTTCTCTTTTCTGGGGGTGGGAAGTCTAAGAAGCACTACACTGAGATAAAAATGAATAGTTTTGATCAGGGGTGAAAAGTGAATTCTCACCAATGCATTTGTAAATCTCAGGGGGGGGTTTAACCCCCAAACCCCCCCACCCCCTGCGTACGCCACTGGTTTTGATGATCCTTAGGATATTTTCGGTATCCATTTGAACAGGATAGTTACTTATCCATTTTTGGGATCCATTGGATATTTTCGAAATCGGTACATTTTCGCTTAAAAAGTATATATCAGAAAGGAGCTTAAAACGTGAAAAGGATATTTTTAAAAAATGGATCTTACTGTGGATACTCGAGTATCCATTCTACAGTGACCTTTTTTCTCCGTGTCCTTATGTTCTTTCAGTACAGACTACATTTATCCTCTGTTCCTAGCAGCTCAGAAGTTGATACTTATTTCCAGAATTGCTAAAACTTTTATCCCAAATGTATCTCTTGCGCTCAAGTGGCAAGCGCGTGTTGTGGCTCCACATTGTCGGATTAATTGCTTCAACTTAATGTCCTGCCACAGTTCTAGAATTGAATTATGTGGCACATATTATAGTTGTAGTTATTGACAGCTTTTTAAAAATTTATGCTCCACTTTAGTTGGGGGCTAAGCTTAAGCTGCTTGGCGTATGCGCTCAGTCAACAAGCAACCAGCACCCAGCCCCAGCATCCCCTTCCCTTGACCAAAGGGCCAAGATTTATAGCGGCTGCTGACTAGGAGGGAAAACTCAACCCGCAAAATAACTTTAGCGGAAAAGTGCCGACAAAATACAAGAAAATGCCTAACCAACGAAAGCAGAGACTGATACCACTTACTTGGTCGGGGCAACGAAAATGGCAGAACGCTTCGCTGCTCTGCGCCAAGCCAAAAACTTCATGAATTTAATTACCGAATTTTTTCGCTGTAATTACGAAATTCTTTTGGCCGAAAGTGGAATTTTCATTTCATTTTCATTAAAATATTTCAGCTTGTAAGTGTTTACAGATATGCTAGGCGCCCGGCCACGCCCACACATGGACATATGTAAGCATATTTATGGCCGAGGCCATTATTCAGTTATTGACCCACAAAACCACAGAATGTCGTCACTGGCTTCCAAGCAGGTGCATCTCCGGCCTGTCCTCACCTGTGCATTATTAAACTGACCACGATAAGCTCATAATGAGGCCGAGCTAATTTCTTATTGTCAACTTAAGTACACTGTCCCCAAATGTGCGGCCTGTGTTTATCTGTGTAGGAAGAAAGGCAGAAGGCATTTGCCGAAGATTGAAATTATAATAAATTGGGTAAATAAATTGCCATTTCATTTAGCAAATTTCAAAGCGACCATGAAGACGTTCTGGTAATTGTACTTTTGAGCTCTCGCTGCGATTTCAAGGATTGTATACTCTGTACCAAAGGTACACAGAAAAAAGCCATGTCTCCCACTGTTTTGAAGAAAGGTGGTTCGAACCTTCTAGAGATATTTAGTCATCAAGATTATTTGCGGGTGAATGTTACTGACCAAAAGTCAGTTGCAGTCCCGCCTTTTTTATGTATCTTACATCTCTAACTCACACCCACTCACCCCTCCGCCATTCTGTGACACTCGTTCTTACCGACAACACGCCGTCTTCAATAAACCAAACTTCAATTTAATCCGTGTCCTAATAGTTGGCCAATTGCAAGCCACATATGGTGACCCCTTCTAAAAAAAACATAAAATTGGTAGTTCGCGACGAAAATCTGTACCTCTTGATATACATATAAAACGGGTGCCGCCCAATCGGCGTCTCGCAATGGTGGAGCTCAAAAAAAAAAATATACGAACAAAACTCAATAAAAAAGCAAAAGTGAAATGTGCAAAAAACATTAAGCAAATACACATAAAAACTTGCTGAAGGCGTCTGCGATCGCCAAGGAAGCTACGCTCCAAGCAGGACTTGCGCAGGACTGGAACAGCAGTCAAGGTGTGGTTTTGCCCATGGAATTTCTTCTACAAATTATAAAATTTCGACGAAAATTTACACTGCCTTCACACTATTCGACCTAGTAGGCCAGAATTTCCCCTTGAAATTCTTAGAATTTGAAAAGCTTATCAAATTTAAAACATAACAAAAATTAGGACTACTAGAATATAATTTCTCTCTGTAGCAACTCATAAACAACGGTCTCACAACAAAACGATCATCTCTGTAGTCATCCCAAGAACCCTTGGTTCGTTCAATCCACTTAAAAAGCGACCTAGTACCTCAATCAGGCTCACAGCCATTGACATATAGACAATAGAGCCCTACATGAATCGAATCAAAGTTCCCCTTGACTTTTTTTCTGATTTGAATTATCTAGACTTCTATATTTAAAGCTCAGAGCCTAAATGGCCTGAGCTGTTTGTCTGTTTGAAATGATTCACTCCTCATCAACAAATTTTTTTGGGGTGAATTATCATTCATTTCTAAGCAAATATAAACCAAATTAATTTTCTTAAATTTCATTGTTAATTTAAAAATTATTGAAAAAAAATGGAGCAAAATTATGAAGTTGCACTGGACCAATCAGTAAGTATATGTTAAAATTTAAAACGTTTAAAATAAGGTAAAAAAGAGGACATAATTAATCAGGAAATAAAAGCATATACGAACAGTATGAGCAGATTTAGTGAAGACTTTGATCCGTTAAAATTTTTGTAAAACCATAAGGACCAGTTTTCTCTTCTGTACAAAGCTAGATGCAAAACTTTGGCCACTCCTGCAGCCTCATCAGAGAGAGCAAATAGCGCAATTATACTTGTGTGCGTTTTTATTATAGCATGAGATTTGTGTGGGCCGTTCTCTACACCTGCTGGTTTGACGATTGAGATGAGAGCAAACTGGGGGAGTGCCAAAGTCTCTCTAAAGGGTGGAGTTACGGATATACCAGGGGGCAGTTTGAATGGATGTGACAGGCAGTACGCCAGAGGCAGATATATTTGGGCCAGCACGGCTGGCAGCTAAATGTCTTGGGCATCTGCAACCGGAAAGACCGCGGTGCACAGTACTAAAAAAAATTTTTTAAGATGGGCTCAATGTTTCACTTGACTCGATCTATAGAACAACTGGAGCTTGATCTGTTTGGAGTCACTGGAAATTTGAGCTGACTAATTTAAACTAAAAAATTTTTGACTTGATTTACTTGAACCATTTTTTTAAAACATAATTCAAAGGGCCCTTTGACTCCATTCATGCAGGGCTCTTATAGACAACACATGTCCTACCAACTCGGCGACACACAGTGTAAAATTTTGCCAATCTAGGGGGTCTTAATTGAAAAACAAAATTATTTTTAAGGTCAAGGAGCTTTTAGAAGTCAATTTAGAAGTGTTCAAATGTAACTAAAACAAGCGCAGAAAAAACAAAAGTATTTTGATCAGAAGATAACGGTTCTTAAGTCGGTGCATTTGAAAAGCATGCAAAATTGAATCGGAAAACGAGCAAAAGTTAAACTAGTTTAGTCTTTTCAATTGGATCGTGTGGACACTGTGAACCGTCAAATTTATTATATCCTTGGAGAGGGTATATTAAAATTGTTCAGATGTTTGTAACGCATAGAAGAAAGCATATATATTCTTGATCAGCATGACGAGCTGAGTAGATTAAGCTTTGTCCGTCTGTCCGTCAGTCCGTCTGTTTCTATGCTATCTCCTTCGTCAGTTTAAAAGCTATCTTAACCAATCCTTGCACGAAGTCTTTTGGTACAAATGTGCAGTAGATTTGTCGGAATCGGCCGGATCGGATGACTATATCGTATAGGTGCCATAGAAACTATCGGTCGAAAAAGTAGTTCTAGTGAGAAAAACTTTTTTGTTTTCAAAACAAACTGGCAGGCAGATATCATGCTCCAAGGGTATATAAACTTCGGTCGAGCCGAAGTTAGCTTGCCTCTATTTTTTTTCCATAATTTTTGGATCATTATAAATTTTTAGCGGTATAAAGGGACTTTATAAGTGTCATACAACATTTTTTCGTTACGTTCAATCACAAAACAAACATCGTTTGCAGAAAAACATTCTGAATCAGGATCAGAAATAAAATGTTGCCCATATTATGCCCAAAGACCTTCAAATATGCAATGAGTGAAATAACACGTGCAGAGTTTTTTGAGTTGTGGGCAAGCAACGTAAGAACCGTTACGTATTTTACGCCCTTTAAGGTACCACGCCCACTTATACTTTTTGTTTAGAAATTTCTTTGGGGAATATTTCACCATTCAGTCCAAAGTTCAAGTTTATGGCTTTAAAAATTCGACTGCTATTGAATGAAGTCCCCCTAGATTGGCAAAATCTTACACTGTGCGACGTGGTGTTGGGAAGCGTTCTTCTTACTCAAGTATTTTCTGAGTGTGCGGAAAGAGAAATCAACCACACTAACATCAGAAGAGCCGATACGGGGCGCGGGCTCACACAAAGCTTTTGCGACTTGACGCATGTTTCTGATGTCGGATTTTGCTATAAGCCTGGCTTTGAGATTCCCAAACGGTTATAGCAATGCAAACATGAGGCAGCTTTCTTATCACTGCGAGCAAAGAAGATCCAACATAGAAGCACACTTTAAAACAGAGTTCCCCAGCGATAGCCCCGGGAGCACGAACTTACTTGCCGAATGCTTGCCGAAGTCACACTCCATTGTGTGTTAGAGAGAAACACAGTCACGTTTTAGCGCTCTCTGCTTGGGGAACCATGCTGATAAAGAAATACTTCGTTGTCCTTGTGACGATTCACAATTTTATTCAAAATTGTTGTCGACATAGCAAAATACGGTGGTTCGTGGGAGACGAGCATAGTCACAAAAATAACTCAGAGAGCCAAAATTACAGCGCACAGCTGCTTTTTTGCCGCGGGAAACTTCTGTGGAGTCAGATCATGGAGCAGTCGACACCACTTCTGTCAGAAATTTGTCAGCTGTTTGCTCTCACTTACGTTCTCTAGCTCAGAGGCGGCAAAATGAGGAGGCCAGAAAAGTTTGCTTCTGCTCCCTCCCGACTACAGCCATTTTACTTGATTTCCAGTGTTCACCGATTCACACAAGCGTAAGTTTGGCTTGCGTTTGCATAAAAGCAGGACTGAGTTCGGCTTGTGTGTGATACAACTAGACAGGTATGGTACTCTCTGAGTGCGATCTCAGCTCGGTGCACGAAATCCCTTTTCTTTGCCGTCGGGATTTTTAAGAAGTCGGTTTTTCGTTCCTTTTTTACGCACATACGAAGCTATGTGTATGTGCATCTTTTACTATTGCGCTCGGTCTACCTCTCTCTTTCGCGCTCTCAGCAAAAGCGCTTCGTCCGCATTGTTGGCTGAGTGCCATACCGCAAAAGTGCTATCATGAGTCAGCTGTTCGCTCTTACTTACGCTCTCCGGGTATAAGTATCTTTTTGAGCACTAGCAAAATAGCTCCAATTTTCCAATTACTGGCCATCAGAAACAGACACGGACTGATTGATTTTTGTTAAAACAGTAAATTAAAAATTTCCACAGCTCACATATCGTTCTGTAAGTCTTTTCAAGGGCGATGAACTTTGGCATGGCGCAAAACCAATCTCCAAGACTCAAGCTTGAAAATGTGGTTTTTGTCAAAACTAACTAAGGTTGGTTGAGGAATTTGATTTGGATGGTTTTTGTATTCGCTTTGTCTAATTTTATGGTTTTAAAGCAGTGGAGGTTGTAAAGCAGTGAAGAGCTGTAAAGCAGCAGCGGGATGTAAAGCAGTCGAGGGCTGTAAAGCGGTGGCGGGTTGACAAGCTGTGACACAATATGGGTTGAGACAAGAGGGCGCTAAATTTGAAAAAAAAATTTAAAAATAAAAAATTAAATATTACAATATTGTTAAAATAAAATAATGATAAATAATGTGACCTGTCACAAATATTTAGTCCTTGATAATATTAATAATCTTAAACCTTTGAAATCTTTATGATTATAGAATTTTGTAAATTTCTCAATTTTTGGGACTGTTCGGTCTAAGCCTCTCAGTTATTATCTCTACTATTGCCGTCTATTAAATCTTCATAATCAAAAATTTTGCATATTTCGCATTTATTTTAATTGTTCAATTGATTGTTTGATCTACCCTTCTGCATTGCCATTAACGAACATCGCAATATTTTGGACTGTTCAATCTTTCGTAAATAATATAATATAATATATATTTTGTAAATAATAAAATTTTTGAAGTTTCGCAAATTGTTTGACCACCGTTGGACGTTCTCCTCCTCCTCTGTTTTCCCGTCTATCGAAACTTTATAATAATCATAGGTCTTATGAATCATAGGACAAATTGGACAATTTCTTAATAATTTAGTATAATTAATATACTTATTATTATTTATTTTCTCTCTGCGCTTTTGTAAATATTCAAATGGAAATTTGTAAAATTCCGCGGTTCTTTGTCTACACCTTTTAATACGCGTCTTTAATTGCCATCTTTCCAATTTTTATATTTCTTAGGAATTTGAAAATTTTTTGCAAAAATCTCGATTTTCTTGACCATTTGATCTACTCCTCCAAATTAACCGTCGGCTGATTCGTCCTCATGATTATCTAAACTCAAATGAGAATTTTTGAAATTTCGCGCTTTGTTGGCCCGTAATTTGCAAGTTTCGGTATGTTCAATCTTTCGCTTTTGTAAATACTTAAAAGACAATTTGGAAAATTTACCGGTTTTTGGGCTACACTTCTAATATATGGGTATTTCCATTCTGTCGAACGTGACCGTCGTACATATTAAAAATGGAAAAAAGTCAAAATAAAACGAATTTTTAATTCGTTTTTTAAGCTAGGTATTGAGACACTCGAGATTTTGTCTGAGCCCATCTAATTACATAGCTCAGGAAATCCGCTCGTGGAAATATTTAATGCGCATTTCCTGAGCGAGTACGCTTCGACAATAAACATGGACCTGCCAACTCGTTTTCTTGAAAACAGCTGATAAATTGTCGAAGGAGGTCAGGAAATTATGAAACTCTTTTGATAACTGTCAGAATGAAAAAAGTTTAAAAATTATTTGGAGAGCTGCGAGGTGGACAAACATGTGAAGCTGACCGAAGTGAGCAAGTCGCAACCATTTTTATGGAATCTTGCCAATCTTATTCGGTATGCTCTCCCGTTGATGTAGTTGGTTCGCCCAATGAGTGCAAACCACCCGAGTCCAAGCCTCCGTAGCCTCCACAGCCCACTGCCAAACAGCTCTGAACCTTTGCAGTCTCCATAACCCATTACATTGTGCAACACCAAAAAGTTGATACAAAAAATTCTGAAAGGGTATGAGGGTAGTACAAAAAAGTTCGCTGGTCTGGTTAGCTTTCGATTTCTTTTTAATAGCACTTTGAAGTTTTAAGCATATGATTGGGACTTGTAACTCAATATCTCGTAATCTATTTGTAATTTCGCTTTGATGTCTTAAAGGAAATTGTTACTCTTGACTTGGTTTACAAAACATTTCTAAGTAACAAATCAAAATAGTCACATCTTTAAATTTGAAATTGCAAAAATGTCGTATAATCATCATGTTTTCCACTCATTTTGGACTGTTTTTCAACTTTTTCTTGAAAACTATAACGAAATTGACTAAGCAATGAAGAACGAAAAAGTGGCTGGACTAAAATAAACAATAGGTTGGAATGTACCAACTTCATTCGATTGGTCCTTCATAGAGTTAAGGGCACTAATTTCAATAAAAACTCGAAGACTTAAAGTTTTTGGTAGAAATTGTGAAAAATATAACTTAAAACTGTAACTAAAGAAATTTAATTTATTTACTTTTTTGCAGGTAATATTCGTTTTTTTCGAATTTGTATGGCAGCTAATCTGACCAAACCCAGGCAGGGTTTTTATACTACCAACACACCCTTTCAAAATTTTTTGGTCTCGACCGTATCAAATTTTTTGAGTTCAAAAATTTCTCACAGTGTAATAAGTTGGCAAATTTCGCGGTTTTTGGACCATTAACATAAAAGCTATTTAGCATATGTTCAAGTCCAGGCTGTCAACTTTCTGTGTGAAAAGTTTCATCCTAATCTTTTTAAGCAATTTGTGCGTGAAAGCGCTTTAATAAAAAGTCATAATAAATTTGCAAATTTTGCAGCTTTTGGGATTTTGGATCGCTTTCCTGATCGCCATGAATACTGTGAAAACTTCGTGAAGATCGGTTTTGCGCTTCAGACGCCCATTAGAACCAAACGTATAGAATTGTAAAAAGATTTTAGTTTAAGGAGGCAAACTGATTCTGTCCGAACTGAAAATTTCACTATGATATGTGAGATCTACTTCAACAATTAGCTAAATATTAGTATTAGTATAATTATTTCTGTGCGATATTTTAATTTGTTGCTTTCATCAACTTTTGATCGCGCATAAACGCCATCGCTTCAGTCACCGTGATTCGTCCACAGTGGTATTTCCCGGCTTGCGTCGCACGGTCACACTGCGTTGCATTAGTGGAAAAATTGACGGAAAAATTAGGCTATACGAAAACAAAGCGACAAAGAAATTATGGATAATGCCGACGTAGCCAACGTTTTTGTTGCTGCGCACAAGCGGCGCTACTCCAGCAGCGCTACTCCTCTGCTGCCGCTTGAGGAATCGGAGAAATTGCATGCGGAACCGAAGACAAAACAACGTAAAAAAGAAGAGAAACAAACAGAGTCGCCAGCCCTGTCCCCGCCCCCCGAGTCGGCATTCAACCTGCTGAGCTTTTGCGATGAATTGCTATACGAGATCTTCAAGTACCTGGATACGCCATCCATACTGGCGGTGATGCAGTAGGTGTTGCATTGTTCCTTACGGAGTTAAGTTAATTTTTTTTGTTGCAGTACCTCGCCGCGCTTGGAGAATTTACTACTAGATCATCGCTTCTGGCATCGAATAGATCTTAGCAATGGTCCCCTGCCTTTGGGCATACTGGAGGAGATTTTGGGTAGGGCCACCGAGAAGACGCACACCATTAAGATATGCGGACCGCCCTCCTCGCAGCATGTGGCCGGTGAGGGTAAACAGTTCACCTGCACGCTTACCTCTGTTTTCCCCAAGGTGGAAACACAATTAAGAGTATTGGAGCTGCAGGGTGTAAGCTTGGACTTTAATTATGTAAGCAAAAGTCACACACATGGTAAATCAAGACAATTTAACTGAATTTTATGTGGATGCAGATACACATTTCCGAGTTTCCGGCTACTTTGAAGACTCTAAAGCTGAATGACTGCAGCGTGAAGGTGGGGGATTTGGTCACGAGCATATTTCACATGATAGAGCGTCAACTGGTGGAGCTAGAGGTGAGTAATAGTGGGAGCATAGACTGAGTGATGATTTCCTTCCTTGCAGGATTTAAGCATAGAGGACAGCAATTGGTTTGAACCCTACTATGTGATGGCTTTGTCCAAGCTGCCCGCATTACGTCGACTCAGCCTCAAGGGCTGCCAATTGCTGTGTAAATTTGTGCCCTATGCCAGCATGGCTGCCCGTTTTGGCTTTCAGAAACTTGAGGTGGGTTTTAGCTGGACGAAGTTGGTCCTCCACTAATCCCCTCTTTCCACACAGGTTTTGGATCTACGCTTGACTCCCATTAATAACTCGGATCTGCAGAGCTTCAGTGCCATTGAGAACCTTAAGGAATTGCTGCTCGAATCACCACGTAATCTGCCTGCTGAAATGTGCTCACCCGAGAAGACCAGCGATGGCAATGGCAATGACGAGACTGCTGCTGTTGCTGCCTCCGGCTCCTCGCAGCAGCCGGAATCTCTTAAGGTGTTGAACGATGACGAACCGTCCACTTCGCGTGCTGCTTTGGAGCATATGCGTGCCTGCAAATTGGCCCAGGACAAAGAACTCAACGACACGGCGCCCACAGAGGCTCCTAGGCCCACCAATGACATTTTTAGCTCCGACAATTGCAACGAGAGAGGGCCGCCAGTGGCGCACAATCGTTCGGAATCCGATGATGAGGATACCTCTTCCACTTCAGCCAACTCATCGGATAATTGTGATCTGTCCGCTGTCCATTGTCCTGCTCAAAATGGGGATTCTAATGTTCGCTCACCTTTAGTTGTTATCGCTTTGCCCGGTGTGGGAGCTGGCGAGCAGGCTCCTCCTCCGCCTGCTGCTCCTAATGCTGAAGCTGGTGGAGAAGCTGCGTCACCTCCTACTCCACGCGCTTTTATCTACGTGCCGGAGGCGAATGCCTTTGGTGAAAATCAACGCCCACAGCCCTATGTGGCAGCCATTTTGGAGCAAATGGCCTTGGACTTGCGCACCTGGCGTGGTAATCACCCCGCACACAGTCGCTTTCTGCCACGTCGCGATCAGGTGATCTACATGAGTCCCCAGGCCAATCGGGAGCCCAATTTCGCCATGCACACGCGTCGCCTTCGCTCGCAAATGCGTGGCAACTTCGATCAGGTGGTGCAGCATCCCATGTTCTGGAATATGCTGGATCCGCTCGACCGGGACTCGGCACGTCGCCTGCGCCATCGTCCGCAGAGCCAGTGTCCGGTCCCACCGCAATATTATGTCTCAGACCGGGCTATTTACAGCTTTGGAAGAGCTGCTCGACCCGTTCAGCCCGATGTGGTCTGGATACGGAATATCAATCGCTCGCCCGACAATCGGCTAGAGAGGATCTCGCTGCGCAATTATCAACACATTACGAACAACACACTGGAGCACTTGGTGCAGTGTTCACCCAATTTAGTCTACATAGATGTGAGTGGAACGAGCGTGACTCTGACGGGCTTGCGTATGTTCAAGAAGGGCAAACCCGGGTGCCAGGTGGTGGCCACCCATTTGACTGAGACGGCAGAGGATGAGAATATGGAGACGAGCTCTAGCTCCTCGCCTGCGTCACAAGAATCCGAAGACCCATAGATATGCATGTGATTGTATTTTACTCCCCCCTCCCCTTTTCATTCCTTTTTATTTGGGGCCCAGCCTGAAACAAAGCTGTAGCTCAGCTTCTTCTTCATTTAGTATTATGTTCTGAACTCAACTGTACTATATATATATATAATACTTACAACAGCAACAACAAAATACCACCACATCAGGATCAATGCATTTTACTGTATAAAACCAAAAGTAATTCGTTATCTGAAATTGTTTTCGTCTGGGATCGTAAGTATAAGGCAAATTTGTCTAATTGTCCGTCAAAAGAAAAAAATAAAAAGCATTTGAAGTTTCGCATACTGGAAATCAGCTACTCTGACTAAGAGATAAGGCAATCGTTGAAAAAAACTTAAACTGTCACGCACAAGCAATTTTTGTCAGTGTACCAGAACTTATTGTGCTTCTAAGAATAGCTAGAGATCTTAGGAATTGGGTATTAACATGAACATGACATGATATGCTTCCCAATGTAACAACAAAGAAATTCCTTCTTAATGTATTGGCCCGCCCTGGGCGGCAAATACAAAGTCAAAAATGCTATAGCTTTTGGACTTTGTGTTACACTTAATCAAAGATTTTTGGGATTCTTTATCTTCCACTATTTCATCCTGCTTCTTTCTATCACGTTCTTCCAAGATATTGATTATAAACAAAATCTGTGTCAAATATACTGAACAATAACACAGCCCAATAGAGACTTAGGTGTATTTTCATCTGATTATGTTAATATGCATATAAAAAAAGATGTGAGTGTCGCTAGCACTCACGAGTCTTTGATGTGAAACATGATGATAAGTTTAATAGCTTATTTTCAAATCACAAGCTCTGTCAATAGTATATAATTCAGCAAGGACACTCTTTCGAAAGAAGACAAATATCCCACCCAGATCTTTTCCAGATCCCACCCAGATTCCATCCAGATCCACATCCCACCCAGATACCACCCGGATCTCACCCAGATCCCACCCACATTCCACCCAGATCCTACCCAGATCACACCCCGATCCTACCCAGATACCACCCAGATCCCACCCTGATCTCGCCCAGATCCCTAACAGATACCACCCAGATCCCTTCCAGATCCCTTCCAGATCCCATCTAGATTCCACCCAGATCTCAACCAGATCCCTTCCAGATTCCATCCATATATCACACCCAGATCCCACCCAGATCTTGCCCAGATCCCATCCTGATCCATCCCAGATCCCACCCAGAACTCACCCAGATCTCGCCCAGCTCCCACCCAGATCCTCATACAAATCCCACACAGATCCCACGCAAAAACCACCCAGATCTTACCCCCATTCTCACCCAGATCCCGTCCATAACCCTCCCAGATCCCACCCAGATCTTAGCCAGATCTCGCCCAGCTCCCACCCAGATCCTCATCTAGATTCCACACAGATCCCACCCATATCGCTCCAAGATCCCTTCCAGATCGCGCCCAGATAAGATTCCACCCAAATCTCTCCCACATACCACAAGATCGCACCAAGATCACACCCAGATCTTTTCCAGAACCCACCCAGTTGCCCCTCTTCAGCATCTTTCCTACCTATTCACTTCCCCCCTCGGCCCATCCTCTTGTGTGTTTGTTTGCTGCACAAATCAAAACAACACCAAATATGAATGACGTCAGCGTTCTCTCGTTGTTGTTGTGGTAGTTTTCTCTGTTTTGATTTGTTTGACTGAACCAAAGGCAAAGAACTGTAAATGAAATGTTGGGAGTGGGTGTGTGATCTTAAACTCTTCTCTGCATCTCTCTCCGCCCCCCATCACCAATCTTCCCCCTGCCATCACTCTACCACCCGTCGTGTGTGGGTGTGCCCAGCCACTGCATAAAGCAAACACAGCAACAATGGTTGGCTTCGGTCTCACGTGACGCTCAAGCCACTGCACAAAACAAAGACAGCAGCAATGGTTGGCTTCAGTCTCACGTGACGCTCAAATCAGTTTTTACTCCAACCATCTTGCGTGTGTGTGCGTGTGCCGAGCCACTACACAAAGCAAAGACAGCAACATAATATGGTTGGCGTCAGAGTCACGTGACGCTCAAATCAAATTTTACTCCTACTAAAATCGTCCGTCAGCGTCACGTGACACTGAAATCAAATTTTACTCCCACTAAAATCGTCCGTACCGAAATTAAAGATGTTTCACATCAAAAACTGTATAATTGGTTTTGCTCTATCAGCTCTTGTTCCCAGATATGGCGAAAAAAACGAACAAGTTGAATTTTTTGCACTCTAGGATTTATGGAGGCCACACTAGGCACAAATATCTGAGTTTATGAGCTGTTTGCGACAAAGTACATATCAATGCATTTTGAACAAATCTAAGGCTCTATATAAGTACAGCGGAAAGTGTCTAAACTGTCCTCTAAAGACACATTTTTCGATTTTTAGCATTTTTATTAAAATTAATCATTCCGATTAAGCTATAGCAGTTATTGGATTAACAAATTTGCCATCTGAGCATATTGCCAAGCAAATGATCTAATTTTCAACTTGGTGAACCCAGGGTAATCCTGGTCTACTGCGTCTCAGGTCGACTCACACCTCCTCGTAGTGACCACCGGAAGTAGTGGCAATGCACCCGCATTTGCGTCCTGCCCCCCTTCCCTACAGAATATAATATATAGGGTTAGCGCGTCGGGTTTGGTACCCACCACCGTAAAAAATCTCCACCAATGAAAACGTCGACTACAATGCCTCGGATACGGACCCCCTCTGACGACGACCCACGCAAACGTTTTAGGGACCACCCGCACCCTCAACAGAGATGGTGATGATATCGCCTTCGTGAATGTCCTCAAGAAATATTCGTCGGACGGGACCGCACTCCAGGAAATGCGATGGATTGGAAATGGACGCAAGATAATAACGCTACCAAAGGAGAAGACAGAACAGAAAACACCACCCCCTGGGAGATCTACGACAGCGGGCATGCTTCCAAGCACAAGTTTGGGTGCGGCTTTGCAGTGAGTGATAAACTGCGCCACTCTGTCATCAGCTTTACACCAGTTGACGAGCGGCTTGCCGTGCTGAGACTAATATTAGTTTTATCTGTGCTTACGCGCCAACAGAAGACAAGAAAGACCCCATAAAATACGAATTCTATGAGCGCCTAGAACAACTGTACGAGCGATGCCCCGATTATGACATATAGATCGTGCTAGGCGATTTTAACGCGAAAATCGGGAGAGAAGGAGTTTTTGGTTCGACAGTCGGACGATTTAGCCTTCATGAAACAACCTCTGGTAACGGAGAGATGGTCGTAAGTAGTACCAGATTTGAACACAGAGACAATTATAAGGCGACATTGAAGTCCCCTGATCAACGAACTCGAAACCAGATTGATCATGTTGTGATCGACGGAAGGCATTCATCAAGTGTACTAGAAGTGCGATTCGAGGAGCCAATATAGACTCGTATCATTTCCTTGTCGCAGCCAAGGTACGCACACGGCTCAGTGTGGCACATACCTCACGCTCTGGCACACGTCGAAAGTTAAACGTCGAGAAGCTGCAATCACAAGGGACCTCCGAAGCCTACACAGCTTAACTCGCCCAACTGCTCAAGGAATCCTCCCCATTCCCTTCCGATATAGGCGAACAGTGGAATCGTATATCACACTCCATTAGAGCGGCTGCCACGGAGATACTCGGGTACTCTGAGTCCCCTCAAAGGCGGTCTTGGTACGATAAGGAGTGCCGACGCGCTACTGCAGAGAAAAACGCTGCCTACAGGAGACACTCTGCAGTCGAGAGTAACGCGGGCTGCTAAAGAGCGATACCTGGAGAAAAAGAAAGAGGAGAACGCTTTTAGAAGAAAAAGTTGGAGCAGAAAGGCGAAGCGCGAGGAAGTCGGTATCGGCATTAGTGAGACTCGAAAATTTTACCAAAAGATTAAGCAATTAACAGAAGGTTTCAAGCCCAGAGTCGCACAATACAAAGATGAACAGGGGAATCTGGTCACAGATCGCTTAACAAATGGAGAAGTTACTTCTCCAACCTACTGGGAGGCGATGACGAACATGATGCCGCCTCTAGAGAAGTAACGATGCCACCAATCGACAACATAGAGACAGACCCGCCGACCCAACAGGAAGTCTGTTAAGCCATATGAAGGCTAAAAAACAACAAGTCGCCCGGAGCCGATGAGCTGCCCGCTGAATTGTTCAAGGCTGGAGGCAAAGAATTGGTAAGGTGCATGCACCAACTTCTGTGCCGTATATGGGTTGACGAAAGCATGCCCGACGATTGGAATCTAAGTGTTCTCTGTCCAATCTTTAAAAAAGGAGACCCTGCAGTTTGTGCCAACTACCTCGGGATCAGTCTCCTCCCCATCGCATATAAGGTTCTGCCCGCATTATTTGTGAACGTCTAGTCTAATCAGTGTGATTTTAGACCTGGTAAATCCACCACAGACCAGATTTTCACATTACGACAAATCCTGGAGAAGACCTATGAAAGAGGCATCAAAACACACCACCTTTTTGTTGATTATAAATCAGCCTTCGACACACCGATAAGGTCAAGCTTCTTCGAAGCCCTGTCTACTTTGGATATTCCAGCAAAGTACGTTCGACTTTGCATGATGACGTTAAGAAGTACGCAAAGCTCCGTCAAAACCATCGTAGTTTTAGAAATTTTAAGTTATTTAAATTTTTTGGTCAGAAACTTTAAAAAAAATTTATCAAATGTGCGCAATTTTGGAAAAAGTTTTGAAAAAAAATGTTACTTCTAAATTTTCGGAGATTTTATTTTTATACCCTTGGAGAGGGTATATTAAAATTGTTGAGATGTTTGTAACGCATAGAAGGAAGCATCTCCGACCACATAAGGTATATATATTCTTGATCAGCATGACGAGCTGAGTTGATATAGCCATGTCCGACTGTCCGCCGGTCCGTCTGTATGTCTGTTTCTGTGCTATCTCCTCCGTCAGTTTCAAAGCTATCTCAACCAAACTTTGCCCTAAGTCTTTTGGTACAAATGCGCAGCACATTGGCCGGATCGGAATTCTATATCGTAAAGCTGCCATAGAAACGATCGGTCGAAAAAGTAGTACTAGTGAGAAAAACTTTTTTGCTTTCAAAATTTTGTCAAAATTGTGGTGCCATATAAAAAACTGGCAGGCAGATATCATGCTCCAAGGGTATATAAACTTCGGTCGAGCCGAAGTTAGCTTGCCTCTATTTTTTAACATGTCTTAAGGCACTTTGACCCAAATTTCTAGAGAACTGTTTAAACGATTTTGATCATTTTTTTTCTCGGTGAAAGAGTTAAGCTCTATTTACACGACCTGATCACTCATCTGAGTTTTTGACTGATTTGCTGTCTGACCGTGTAAAAAGGAGTCTAAGAAAACATGAAATTACTCAGATGAGCGATTTGGCCTGAGCACTCATCTGAGTGGCATTTATCGAGTTACAGTGTTCGTCTGACGAAAACTCATCTGAGCGATCAGGTCGTGTAAATGGAGCTTTAGCAAATGCACCAAATCCAGTTTTACATTATTTCATTTCTGTTTTTAAGGACTTATGTCATTTTAAAATTTTATTTAGGAAATAAAGCCTAAAAAAGGAAACAACGCCCCAAATTTGATAAAAAATTGTGGTTTTTGTTTTTGAAAAGTACTAATATAACGTTTAATTTCACTAGTTTACAAGAATAAAAAAAATTAATGACCCATTCAACGAAAATATTTTGTAAGTATAGTTTGGATTGGTGTTCTCAAAAAAAATTTAAAAAATTTGTTCATGGCTTCGTTTTTGAAATATTAATTTTTAAAATTTTTTTTGGTAGGTACTCTTACATTTTAAGTCATATCTCACTTTCTAACAGTCAGAGATAAAGAATATTGTTTTTAAATTTTTGAGATAACCATCCCAAACTACACTAAAAAAAATGTTCTTTTTGGCTGTAAACTACACTTCGGATGTGTTTGCAAAAATTATATGTTGTTAGGGACCTCTTGATGAAAAGTACCAGCAAAAGACTGTTGGTGTCGCAAAAGGCTAACACTGTAAAAGAATTATTTAAAAATTTCAATGATTTTTTTTGGGCCTAAGACTTGGCAATCAAAATGTGCAAAAATGATTTTTTGAATTGTGGTGTGGACACTTACAATATATATTAAACCCATCCAAATCGGTTAAGCGGTTCTTAAGATAAACAACTTTTTTGATTTATCTTTCCGCCTTCATAACTCTACTCCAATAGCGATTAGAAGACTACAAATTTATGTGAGTGAGTTTCTCATTGATGGTAGCAACATGTTTAATTTTGCTGCTGATCGGTGTGGGGCAGTTTTTGTATGCTTATTCTACTATGCCCTTTTTCATTATATACATCTGGAAACTGTACGAGTTCGTTATATGGCAATTACTTTTTATTCCACCGACTAAGAATCAATTCTTCCTTAAGCTAGGTACTCCGACGGTCGAAAATTTGCCTGAGTCCAGGAAATTCGCTCTTAAAATTGTCAGGTAAAACAACAATTCCAACTCGCTTTCTCGAAAATAGCACAGCAAAGCCCCACACAAAATGCATCTATGAAAGTGACCAACGCATTTCCCCTAGTTATTTATCTTATTTAAAATAGCCCTAGCCTTAAGCCTAAGCCACCCCTGATTAGGAGTAAAATACGGAATTGTTATTAGAAGAGTTATTAGAAGTTCTCTAACTTGCAGCAATCAAGTACAGTTCAGATATTAAGTTTGGTTTCATTCAGCGTTCCTTTCCTTCGCAAAATAAGACAATCCCCGTTTTTTTTTTAATTGCTGTAACAGAGTTTAAAATGAGCACACAAAATTGTACAATTGTTGTACAATTTGTTAATGTATTCATTTTAGAGCTGATGACCTGAAATGTTTATTTGGTAGCTGCTGCTCGTGTTAGGACAACATAACAAATTGTTCAAATGCGTTTTCCATAGAATTAAATGGTGTAGGGAAAACTCTTACGATTAACTACTGTTGGGTGTTGGACGATTCTTCCTCCTCTTCGTCAGATTCATCCTCGCTATCCTCGGTCTCAGTTTCCGATTCATCCGTGCTCTGACAATCGGCTATCTCTCCAGTGAAAAAGATCACCGCCTTGGGCACAACGCGCTCTTTGAGATAAAATCCCAACTCGAAATCATTTTGCAAGATGGACTAAAGAGTGAGCGGTTAACTGGGAACGCATTGAACACTATGCTAAAAAATACTTACATTGATTTCAGTGTAGGTGGGATCTTCGGTGTCTTCGGGCAGAGTGGGCGGTGTAAAGAAATCGAAGAAGGAAGTTTGATCTTCAAAAAAAAGAGTTAGACGTTTGTCGAAGAATCTTTTCACAAACCTACCATTCCTCTCACGTTCCTTGGGATCCTTCCAGTCAATGATGCAACCTTCGCACTTAAAAATCTCAGCCCCATCATACGATATCGGATCTTCCGGATCGGGCAAACAGTTCAAATAGTAAGTCTTGGTCAAAGTGTGGTTGTTAAAGTAATTATTGGTATCGAAGTGAAACTCAATCACAAACTTCACCACGGGCTCATTGAATAGTTGGGATCGTATGTCAGTTAGGTGCTAAAGGACAGGATTAAGTATGACGTAAGTAATTCAATAAATAAGGTTCTTACCCCCAAAATGTCTTCATCTTTCTTGCTGATGAACTCAGTGTAGGAAGCCTTGAGAACTTTTAGCCAAAACTGGGAGACATTCTCATTGGAAGTGGAATCCCCATGATTCTGTTTGCGGTATGCACTAAAGAAAGAGAAAGGATACCCCACTAGTAAGTACCACAAGAGTTCCCACGTTCCGAACCAACTTACTCCAAGACCTTCTTGCGCTTGTCAAAGATGGCGTTGTGACGCGACTCGTACGACTTTTCCATGTTGTAAATGTCACGCTGCAGATCCACATCCAGTTTGATGGTCTCCAGATACAGCTGCTTGAGCTCTCCAATGGTTTTCTTCTCATCATCGGTGAACTTGAGATCGTCCTGTGGTGGATGAGTGTGCACTTTTATAGCCCGGCGGCCATGACAGCTTTATTATGACGCTTACTTACATTCTTATCGGTTTTACCGGTGGGATTATGCACGGTGCACTTAATCTTAGCGGTACGAGTACGACAGGTTTCCATTTCACAGATTGGGTTTTACGTGTAAATGTTACAAGATTTTTGGATAAAATTTTTTTTTGGGTTTAGTTGAAATTTGTTACACGTAAAAATAATGTTGTGTTGCCTTGACTGCCTCAGCACTAATGAAAAACTAGAACAGGGCACGGGTCGGTCTGACGGTGAATTAACACTAGAATCAACGCACACTTGTTTGGTAAAATCAAAGTTTTAATTTAATTTTTTTGTTGAACGGAGAAAATAGGTTTGCTCCTGAAAAAAATGGCTGTCGTTTTGCTTGGTAGAGTGACCGTTCTCTTTGAAATTAAGCGGCCAACTTGTGCTTTTATCGATAGCTGAAGAAAGAACGAATTATGAAGCGTGGCAACGATTTGGAACGGTGAAAACTGAAACACAAGGGCAATTTAAATTTCTAAAGACGTAAACTACTGACTATTTTAGTTCGGGGCTGGATAAAAGCTTTTTGGGCATTACAAATGAAGTGTTCAAAAGTTGACTTTGCTCCAAAGATTTCAGTTTTGGTCAATCGCTTTTTCCGGTTACGGTTATTAGTATAAAATATCACATTGAAAAATCATGCAGACAAAAGCGGCTCCATTAATAATCTCATTTATTCAGTAAATACTAAGTTCATATATCTTATACAGAAGTATTTTAGCCTATTTTTAAGTATTGCAATAAAGGTTTGAACTAAAAGATAGAAAACCATTTTATTCGCAAAAGTATTATACAGTAAACATTCTATATAAGCAACTAACCTGAACCAATTTTTTAAAAAAAGTTTTTTATGTAGAAAAAGTTTCTTATATAGAAAAAAAGAGAATAAATTTAAAGATAAATGTGTTTCGTAATTTTTTGGTTTAGTTTCTTCAGTTTTATTAGTTAAAATAACATTATTCTTCTTCTTTTTTATTGGCCATCATAACCGTTTGTCGGTCTGGGCCTCTGCGATTAACGCTCTCCATTCGCTTCTGTTCTGTGCGAGCTGCCACCAGTTAGCAATGTCTTCCCACACCTGGTCTTCCAATCTTAGTGTTGGTCCTTCCTTCTTGCCGCCTCCATAGTCAGCCGCCTTATATTTATACGCCTTTTTTACTGGAGCTCCTTCCTTCATTCTGGCGCCATGTCCTAGCCAGCGCAGCCGCTGTTGCTTTATGCGCTTGACTAGACAGGTGTCTCCATAGAGCTCATACAGTTCGTCATTTTTTCGAATGCGGAAGTCATCGCCGACTTTTAAAGGTCCATAAATCCTCCGAGGAACATGGTCATAAGTAGTACCAGATTTGAACACCTCGACATCCATAAGGCGACCTGGAAGTCCCCTGGTCAACGAACACGAAATCAGATTGATCACGTTGTGATCGACGGAAGGCATTCAACGAGTGTACTAGACGTGCGTGCGATTCGAGGAGCCAACATAGACTCGGATCATTACCTGGTTGCAGCCAAGGTACGCACGCGGCTCAGTGTGGCACATGCCTCACGCTCTGGCACACGTCGAAAGCTAAACGTCGAGAAGCTGCAATCACAAGGGACCTCTGAAGCCTACTCAGCTAAACTCGCCCAACTGCTCAGGGAAACCTCCCCATTCCCTTCCGATATATGCGAACAGTGGCAGCGTATATCGCACTCCATGAGTACGGCTGCCAAGGAGATACTCGGTTACTCCGAGCCCCCTCGAAAGCGGTCTTGGTACGACGAGGAGTGCCGACGCGCGACTGCAGAGAAAAACGCTGCCTACAGGAGAACTCTGCAGTCGAGAGTAACGCGGGCTGCTAAAGAGCGATACCTGGAGAAAAAGAAAGAGGAGAAACGCCTTTTTAGAAGAAAAAAGTTGGAGCAGGAAAGGCGAATGCGCGAGGAAGTCGAGATGTTATTCGGCATGAGTGAGACTCGAAAATTTTACCAAAAGATTAAGCAATTAACAGAAGGTTTCAAGCCCAGAGTCGCACAATGCAAAGACGAACAGGGGAATCTGGTCACAGATCCGCAAGTGGCGCTTAAGAAATGGAGAAGTTACTTCTCCAACCTACTGGGAGGCGATGACGAACAGGATGCCGCCACTAGAGGAGTAACGATACCACCAATCGACAACATTGAGATAGACCCCCCGACCCAACAGGAAGTCTGTTTAGCCATACGAAGGCTAAAGAACAACAAATCACCAGGCGCTGATGAGCTGCCCGCTGAATTGTTCAAGGCTGGAGGCGAAGAATTGGTAAGGTGCATGCACCAACTTCTGTGCCGTATATGGGTTGACGAAAGCATGCCCGACGATTGGAATCTAAGTGTTCTCTGTCCAATCTTTAAAAAAGGAGACCCTGCAGTTTGCGCCAACTACCGCGGGATCAGTCTCCTCCCCATCGCATATAAGGTTCTGTCCCGCATTATTTGTGAACGTCTAAAGCCGCTTGTTGATACACTGATTGGACCTTATCAGTGTGGCTTTAGACCTGGTAAATCCACCACAGACCAGATATTCACATTGCGCCAAATCCTGGAGAAGACCTATGAGAGAAACATCGAAAATCACCATCTTTTTATCGATTACAAAGCCGCTTTCGACACGCCGATAAGGTCAAGGTTTTTCGAAGCCCTGTCTACTTTAGGTATTCCAGCAAAGTACGTTCGACTTTGCATGATGACGTTGAGAAGCACTCAAAGCTCCGTCAAAATAGGAACGAACCTCTCCGAGCCTTTTGATACCAAAAGAGGTTTTAGGCAGGGTGACACCTTATCGTGTGACTTCTTTAATCTGCTGATGGAGTATATACTGCGCCAGTGCCCAAATGCCAACAGATCGGGCACCATCTTTAATAAAGATGTAATGCTACTCGCATATGCCGATGATATTGACATTATCGGCAAAACCGAACAGGCAGTAAGCAATGCGTTTTCAGAGATTGAGAAGCAGTCTGAGCTAATGGGTTTAGCGGTAAACGAGGACAAGACGAAGTACCTAGTGTCCTCGAAACAGAAGTACACACAAATTGGGCAATCTGTTGCAATGGGAGAGTACAACTTTAAAGTTGTAGAGGACTTTGTCTACCTTGGAACGATGATAACCGGCGACAACAACATCAGCCTCGAAATTCGAAGAAGAATCACGCTCGCAAACCGATGCTATTACGGGCTAAGTAGGGAGCTCAAGAGCAGAAACCTCAAGCGAAGAACAAAAATAGCGCTATATAAGTCGCTTATCATCCCAGTCCTGCAATACGGCGCAGAAGCATGGGCAATATCATCAGCGGATGAGGCGGCGATTGGCGTTTTCGAGCGAAAGATTCTTCGCAGGATTTATGGACCTTTGAAAGTTGGCGAGGACTTTCGCATCCGAAGGAATGACGAACTGTATAAGCTCTATGGGGATACTAGTCTGGTCAAGCGCATAAAGCAACAGCGGCTGCGCTGGCTGGGACATGTTACCCGTATGGATGATCAAGCTCCAGCAAAAATGGTCTACAAGAGGAATGCGAAAGAACTGGGACAAGGCAAGGTGGGACGACCACCTCTAAGGTGGGACGACCAGGTGCGGAAAGACATTTCTAAGCTTGGCGTGAAAAACTGGTGCCAGCTCGCACGGAGCAGAAGCGACTGGCGGACATTAGTTGCAGCGGCCGAGACCGTCAAACGGTTGTGATGCAATGCATCGGGCCAATAAAGAAGAAGAAGAAGAAATCCTCCGAGGAATTTTTCGTTCAAACACACCAATCGCCGCTTCATCCGCTGCTGTCATTGTCCATGCTTCTGTGCCATATAGCAGGACTGGGATGATAAGCGACCTGTAAGGGGATATTTTTGTTCTTCGCTTGAGGTCTCTGCTCTTGAACTCCCTACTTAGCCCGTAGTAGCATCAGTTTGCAAGAGTGATTCTTTGTCGGATTTCCAGACTGATGTTGTTGCCGCTGGTTATCGTCGTTCCGAGATAGACAAAATCCTCCACAACTTTAAAGTTGTACTCTCCCATTGTAACAGATTGTCCAAGGCGCAAGGACTTTCTGTCCGCAGATACTAGGTACTTCGTATTGTCCTCATTTACCGCTAAACCCATTAGTTCAGACTGCTTCTCAATCTCTGAAAACGCCTTGCTTACTGCCCGTTCGGTTTTGGCGATAATGTCAATATCATCGACATAAGCAAGTAGTATTAGATCTTTATGAACTAATGCGCCGGTTCTGTTGGCATGTCGGCACTGGCGCAGTATATATTCCATCAGTAGATGAAAGATGTCATACGATAAGTAGCGCCCTGCCTAAAACCTCTTTTTAGAATCAAATGGTTTGGAGAGGTTCTTTCCCATTTTGACGGAGCTTTGCGCACTTCTCAACGTCATCATGCAAAATCAAACGTACTTTGCTGGTATATCAAAAGTAGACAGGGCTTCGAAGGACCTTGACCTTATCGGTGTGTCAAAGGCCGATTTATAATCAACAAATAGGTGGTGTGTTTTGATGCCTCTTTCATAGGTCTTCTCCAGGATTTGTCGTAATGTGAAAATCTGGTCTGTGGTGGATTTACCAGGTCTAAAATCACACTGATTAGACTAGACGTTCACAAATAATGCGGGACAGAACCTTATATGCGATGGGGAGGAGACTGATCCTGCGGTAGTTGTCGCAAACTGCAGATTGGACAGAGATCACATAGATTCCAATCGTCGGGCATGCTTTCGTCAAGCCATATACGGCACAGAAGTTGGTGCATGCACCTTACCAATTCTTCGCCTCCAGCCTTGCCCAATTCAGCGGGCAGCTCATCAGCGCCTGGCGATTTGTTGTTCTTTAGCTTTCGTATGGCTAAACAGACTTCCTGTTGGGTCTCTATGTTGTCGATTGGTGGCATCGTTACTTCTCTAAAGGCGGCATCATGTTCGTCATCGCCTTCCAATAGGTTGGAGAAGTAACTTCTCCATTTGTTAAGCGCCACTTGCGGATCTGTGACCAGATTCCCCTGTTCGTCTCTCCTCTTTCCTTTTCTTCCGGAATATGTCTTTATCAGCATCCGCTTCCGTCTGCAAAAATGTCTTGTAGGCAGCGTTTTTCTCTGCAGTAGCGCGTTGGCACTCCTCATCGTACCAAGACCGCCTTTGAGGGGACTCAGAGTACCCTAGTATCTCCGCGGCAGCCGCTCTCATGGAGTGTGATATACGATTCCACTGTTCGCCTATATCGGAATGGAATGGGGAGTAGCCCTTGAGCAGTTGGACGAGTTTAGCTGTGTAGGCTTCGGAGGTCCCTTGTGATTGCAGCTTCTCGACGTTCAGCTTTCGACGTGTGCCAGTGCGTGAGGCATGCGCCACTCTTAGCCGTGTGCGTACCTTGGTTGCGACAAGGCAATGGACGTCGCTCACGTTAGTCAGCAGCAAATGCGGGTGCATTGCCACTGCTTCCGGTGTCACCACGACGAGGTGTGAGTCGACTTGAGACGTAGTAAGCCAGTATCACTCTGAGTTCGCCAAGTTCAACCAATCAGAAGCTTTACCTGACCACATACGCCTCCATTGGGTCCAGTACTTCTATGACTAGAAGTTCTAAACCACCACCAGATAGTATATATTTTCTTGGTTCATCGTAATCAATGTTGATCAACCCGAAAGGATACAACTCCGCCTAAACTGCTTGCGCATCCATTTGGCCAGGGGCAAGTTTTGGTTTATTGTTATCTTGTGATTATTTTATGTGCCACTCTCATTTTATCCCTTTTTACAAATGTTCAGGATAGAAGTTTATTTCTTAACATCAAATAAAGTTTATTTTTAACAGGGGATGAAGGGTGTGAGTGGATAAGGTGATGCCGACAGGCAATGACAATTAAATATCAAATATAGAAAAAATTCTAAATTGGATGGACAATAAAGTAATTAAATAATCAAATATGCAACCAAATAACATGTGTGCGGAACTACACAACTATTAAGCATATTCAAACTTCACCGTAAGAAATTGATATCCGATTATGATTGATATTTTAGATGTGCAAGGCTTATGAGGAGGAATTTTCCCCCTGATTTGCAATAATGAAGAAAGCAGTGCTATTAATCGGTGACATAAAGTCAAAACCACCTTTGGAAAAGTTTTCAATGTTCTGTAAGTCGCAGTTGTGCGCACTGAAAGAACCTCCTTAATTTTGACTCCTTAAATTAGAGATATATTGTAAGTTAAGCGTTATTAGTGTTAAAATATCGACTAAGGACAGTTCTGAAATTGTGCTTTAAAATTAATAAGAATCAACAAACTTAGCTAAGTTTTTAAGCTGCCTTCATACTCAAACTGTTAATGTTTTTCTGGCAGTGTATACAAAGCCTATAAATATGAATGTCCTGCACATGAGACTTCACAGTTACAATGGGACAGTGGAAAGAGTTTTCGAAATAACAAAATAATAAACTTGAGCATGAGCTAGTGCGCGCATCACAAGCAATCACAAAAACAACTGAGTGCGTGCAAAATCTTCTCAAAATGGAAAACTACACCAACTAATACAGAATATATGTGTCCAAATTCAAAACTGTGAAATAACCAGTGGCATGGGCAATCTGAGTATCCTGGAGCATGTTCGCTACCTAGTTCAAGTATATTGCAAACTAATAATTCACAGCAAGTTAGTGTCAATGCTAGGGAAACAATTAGAAATGTTAAAGAGCTGTTTAGTCGTCTGGTGCAATTCGATCTACTTTGTATATAAAATACTCTACTTTTGGAATACTATATTTACACTTCGCATGAATTTTTGGATAAAGATTATTTAAAATTTGTATGTTGTAATATCATATTTTTTTATGTGTTAGAATGAAAATAAGTTTTAAGCTAGTCGGGCGAAAATTGAATTCTGACCCCACTAAAAAAAAGAGAAAGCCAAGTTAATTTGGTCTTGTTTCTAATGCGTACATGGTATTAAGATAAAGGAAAGCTAACCTTGGCTCGGTCGAAGTTTATATACCCTTGCAGCTTGTAGAGTTTAACCATTTTCATTAAACAACTTAATTTTCTATTTGAAATATGTTATCCAAATGATTTTCGAAACTGATCAATAGATGGCGCCACTATTTTGACCTTTTGGCTGGTCAGTTTGCTATATGGCAGCTATACGATATTTTTATCCGATTTGGATTAAACTCACCAAAAATGTGTTAAAGCAGATAATATTCATAACTTATTCTTCTCTGTGCTGATATCACAACCGCTTAACGGTCTCAGTCGCTGCTATTAATGCCCTGCTCCGTGCGAGCTGGCACCAGTTGTTCACACCAAGCTCGAACCATCTTATTGCTGGCCGTCTCACCTTGCCTTTTTCCAA
Organism: Lordiphosa clarofinis; assembly: GCA_018904275.1. Lineage (NCBI taxonomy): Eukaryota > Metazoa > Arthropoda > Insecta > Diptera > Drosophilidae > Lordiphosa > Lordiphosa clarofinis. The sequence continues at coordinate 128,144 of JAEIGQ010000250.1, forward strand.
TTTTTTAGCAATCAATACGGGTAACATGTCCTAGCGAGTTTATCATTCATGTGATAAATCCCCGCCCACTGCAAAGGTCCATAAATCCTCCGACGCTGCTATCATTGTCCGTGCTTCTGCACCGCATTGCAGGACTGGGATGATAAACTACTTGTATAGGGCAATTTTCGTTCTTCGCGAGCGTGATTCTTCGTCGGATTTTCAGGCTGATGTTGTTGTCGCGGGATATCATCTTTCAACATCGTCTACTACTTGAAAGTTGTATTGTCCCATTGTAACAGATTGTCCAAGACAGGTAGAATTCCTTTCCGCGGATACTAGATACTTCGTGTTGTTCTTCGCCCAGCAGTCTAGACTGCCTCTCAATCTCTGAAAACGCTCTGCATATCGCCCACTCGATTTTGCTAATGTCAATATCAACGGCATTAAAAATTGAAGATGGTGCCCGATCTATTGGCATTTGATCACTGGCGCAGTATATACTTCATCAGTAGATTAAAGAAGTCACACGATAAGGTATCGCCCTGCCTAAAATCTCTTTTAGTATCAAATGGTTCGGAGAGGTTCTTTCCTATTTTGACGGAGCTTTGTGTACTTTTCAACGTCATCATGCAAAGTCGAAAGTTCTATTCTGGTATACTAAAGGTAGACTGGGCTGATTTTTTCGTCTGCGTGTTCAGTCTTTATCGAGGTCCATTGTCCCCAGACAATGTAAAGCAAAAAAAAATTTTAACACAACAAACAAACAAATTTTAACAACAAAATGTTCTTAGCGTAATGTGAACGAATGTTCATGCATATCGGAAAGACGTTCTTAGTAGACAATCGTCAACGAAAGAACTTGCTTTCGTTACAATTCTTTTGTTTAATGCTGCTTTGCGTTTTGATACTTTTCTAAATGCTGAAAGAAAGCAAGGTTCCCCAACTCTTTGAAATTGTGCAATGTTTTCTCATGGAGAGAATTTTTTAAGTGATTCTTCACAGAGCTGAGCCTTTCTTTTCACGTTCTTTACAGTGGATATGCCAACAGTAGACACTATTCCGATAGAGAATTCTAAAGATCTACTTCTTGCTACGGTTATTATCTAACATTGGAACATTGCTAAAACCAGAATAAGTGTATTAATGTTAGCTATACTCTGCGTGTTGACATCTGTTCAGGCGTATTTTATAACGGCGAATGGATTACTTATAATTAAGAACATAAATTTTTAACAAAGTCCCTCTAGGCTAGAGGGGTCAAACTTGAATGGTTGCTCAATAGCAGAAGTAAACTGTCGTTAAGGAGCCAAATTCTTGTTTAATAGCTCTTGATTTATTGGATAGCAGCAAGATCCTAAATGAACAAGGCGCGAGTCCTCCAGGCTTTAATCAACCTACCAGATGCATATAATATGCATTTGACTATTTGCTTTTCGATGTGAAACATCTTTAGGGGGGCGGGGGACTGTGAAATTGATTTGACAGTGACATGACCGTTACTTGACAGTGACTAAGCAGTGTTGTAACTCAAAAGAAGACACAGGGACACGTCCGCATCAAACGCCGATCACTTTATAACTACTCGTCAAAGGGTTGATGCCTATTGCACAATGGGAGAGTGAGAGAGCACGCGAGAGCGCGCTCGCTCACACATATACATTTACATATTAGAGTAAGAGCTATTTACAGTTGCTTAAGACTAGAGTTGTATATACAGGGTGCTTACATGCTACTACAATCGGCTATCCTGACCCTAAAAGATCTCCCGATCTTTTGTATTCTTACATCTTTGTGATATCTTTGCTTATTTCTTACTTGTTTCTTTACATGCAATATTTCATCCGTATCTTTAAATGGATTTTTTCTTACATTAGTATTACTATCTCTTGATTTATTTTTGCTATTTTTTCCATCCAAGGTTTTATATTTCCTACAGCCCAAACGCCTTTGTACGGCACTCTTGACTGTTGAAAATTTTCAACCTCTTTTAATTCATACCGATCATTGTTTAACACTTTTGTTATTTGATAAGGTCCCTTGAATTTTGGTACCAATTTTCTTGATACTCCCGCAGTAGAGTCAAAGTTCTTTATCATTACGTATTCTCCTATTTGGTACTCACGTGCCACTCGTCGCTTACTATCTGTATACTTCTTGTTATAAGTCTGGGCTCTTGTTTGGTGCTTTTCTGCTGTTTTTCTAATCTTTGGTAAGTTTCTATCTTTTGCTTTGCCTCTCAGTTCTATTAAATTTTCTTTCAGCTCGTCTATTACCTTGCCTTTCTGCTGAACCCCAAAGAGCATTTTACTAGGATGCTGTTGTATGCTTCTATGTTGTGTATTATTTAAAGCATATTCGACAGTTTCGATAACCACATCCCAATGCAACCCCCTTTCTGGTTCCACTAACTTGGCTATCATTGGACCGAGACTCCTATTTACTCTTTCGACCTTTCCATTTGCTTGAGGAGAAGCCGTTGCAATCTTTATGTGTTTCACATCATTTGCTTCCAGGAATTCCCTAAAGTCATTTGATGTAAAGCAACTACCCCTGTCCGATACAATCGTTGTTGGCCGGCTATAGGCCCTGAAGTAGTCCTTTAGACTACCAATTACTTCTTTCGTATTAGTAGTTTTTGTGGCATAGAGACGCACAAACTTAGTAAAGGCGTCTATGACGACTAAAATGTGTTTTTTCGATCTTCCCGTATCCACAGGACCATAATGGTTTATGTGCACAATTTCAAACGGTAAGCTTCCTTTCGGTATATTATGCAGTAAGCCTTCCTCTTTTCCATTCTTATCTGATATCTAATCTTATCAAGTCCGCAAATACTTTATTCACAAATCGTTGAAAAACGGACGGGGCATTCGTTAAGCCAAAAGGCATTCTCAAAAACTCGTACTGTCCTAATGGAGTTGTGAAAGAAGTGTATTTAATGGAATCCTCATGCATAAACACATGAAAATATCCATTCTTCAAGTCGAGCTTTGTGAAAAACCTCTTGTTTGCCAGTTTGTCAATCAAGTCGTCTATCAGTGGAATAGGGTAATTATCTTTCGTTGTGTTCTTATTTAGTGGTCTATAATCGACACACATCCTTGTCTCTCCTGTTTTCTTTCCTCAGGTTTAATTTCATTTCACATCTTGTAGCAGGTACTTCAGGACGCTTGGGCTTCACATATTTTTCCTTAAAAAGTTTATCAAATTTTAATTTAACCTGATGGCTAACGTTATAATCGATATTGTAATTTTCATTTTCAGGATTTGCTAGATCGATCTTAAATATATCATTTTCTTCTTGCATATCAGTGGTTTTTTCGTTCAAGGTAATATTTTTTTGTCTAAGTTCGATTTTACCTGCCCCAAGAAAAACTCTTCCCAGTATAGCATTATAACTCATTGTGCCTTCAGCCACGATCAGTAATGTAAAATCTATTTTTTCCCCATTAAGCAACACATAACATTGAATTTGGCAAAACACTTTTAATGTGCTTTTATTTATACCAACATAAGAATTATTTTCGCAAATTTCATATTTAGTATCTTTTGGTAATACTGACTGCTTCACAAAACTGATCGGGCTCCCCGTGTCGATTAGGCATTCTAAAGAAATTGAATTATTAGAACCCTCGCTAATAAAAATCTTAAAGAATCTTACATATTCATTGCCCTGATTAGAGCGGTTGTGTTTACGGGTCATCTCCTTTCTTTCTGGACAATCTTTAACTTGATGCTCGATGCTGCCATACCCATAGCAGGCTCCGTATTCACGTTTAGATTTTTGACACTGCGCAGCCATGTGCCCAATTGAGTTACAGTTGTAACAGCGCACAATGTCTCTTCCAGTAGCACCCAAATTTTTGCCTCGATCATCTGGATTACGCACCATGGTGTGTGCAGGAGAATGCACACGCTGACGCCCGGATTGGCTGGCCGGAGAGCGCACAGCTTGACGCATTGGAGAACGTGCTGCTTGGCGCGTTGGAGTATGCCCAGCTGCACGCGTTGGCACCGAATGGCGCGTCGAGGTGCGCACAATAGAGCGCGCAGTACTGCGCACGTCGTCTGGCTTCAAACGAACATTAGAAAAGGCACCCAGAAGTTGCTCCTTTGATGTCCAGCCGTGAATGTTTACTTGAAGGCGCAGTTGAGGATCAGGAATGCCATCAAAAATACACTCCAGAATCTCTTCCTCGTCGATTTGGAATCCCTTAGTGAACGATATTTTGGCACTCACATAGTCAGCAAAACTCTCATTGGCATGCCATTTACGTAGCTCGAACTTTTCACGCAGCTTTGTCTTGCTCTCCTTTGAGCTGAATTCTACTTGCAGTTGTTGGAGCAGCTTGTCCACAGATAATGTCAACCGCTCTGGGCTGGCATGGACCCACAGATGTGCTTTTCCTTTTAGCTTGCATAGCAGCAGAACTCGCATTAAATTTTCGTCCATACCAAAAACAGATGAAACGTTTTTTAGTTCTTTGATCCAGTTGTCTGGTGGTTCGTTTCCGTCGTATTCAACCGTGGCCTCAGAGATTGCGTTCATAAAATATTTGTTGGCAATTGAACAATCACTCTTTTGTTGTTTTTTTAACTTTTCATTCTCTTTTTGCAGCTGCGCAACCATTTGACTTAAGGTGGCAACTCTGTCGACATTTTCGCCATCTACTTCTTCCTCGCTGCTATCGTTGTTGCCGTCACGCTCACTCTCATTCTCACCGCCAGTGGTCGCATCATTGTTGTTGCTTATCTTTTTGTTGTTTTTGTCGCTTGGCTTCTTTTTTGGCGCCTCTATGTCGGCGCGTTGCATTTGTCGAAAACTGTTGGCTGACGCTTCGCTTTCGTTGGATTTGCCGCCAGCATCGTCTGCGATTTCTTCTGGAATATTCTCCAGCTGGACCAGCGATTGTATATCTGGACATGATCCCCTCTCCTGGGTGGGCACGCTGTTGGGGCGCATCGCAAGTTGCGCCTTAGTGCCACTTGTCGCCAGACCCAATTCACGAGCCCAATTTCGCAATGCAGACGCACTGTACACTTCAATGTCAATTTCGTCACTCATTTTAATTGTTTGTAGTTTTTAGTTTAAATTTAAGGACGCACCGAGTGGTCAAAAAAATTTTAACTTTGAGGCTTGGGCGATCCCGCTTCTGAATTGTTGTAACTCAAAAGAAGACACAGGGACACGTCCGCATCAAACGCCGATCACTTTATTACTACTCGTCAAAGGGTTGATGCCTATTGCACAATGGGAGAGTGAGAGAGCACGCGAGAGCGCGCTCGCTCACACATATACATTTACATATTAGAGTAAGAGCTATTTACAGTTGCTTAAGACTAGAGTTGTATATACAGGGTGCTTACATGCTACTACAGCAGTGACTTGACAGTGATTTGACAGTGACTAACCAGTATCTTGACTGTGACTAAACATTGACTTGACAGGGTCTTGAGCCCTTAAGCAGCCATTCAACAGCTCTTAAATTTAGCATCATATCTGCCATCTTGATAAATCTTGAATAAGTTTCATTGTAAATATTTCTTAAGTTCTATTAGGGTTTTCACGTCAAATTGGTTATCAAGTAATTTGTTTAAATGTTAAATTTAATCTTCAACTGTAGTGAACACACTTTTGTGTGCCTATTATGATAACTTCATAATTCTTCAATAGAAAAAAAACAATTTTTGTACGTGCTATAACTGTGACTTCAGCCCAGGTCTGCTTGACTTCCAGTCTCATACCTTACCCACTACTCCACAGCTACAAAGATAGATAATACCGCTAAATGTGCTATACAACTCAAAAGTATATTAAATATTTATATTTTAACTTTCTCTAAGAGATAACAAAGTGTTTATCAACACTGACAATTATATGTAACCAAAGTGAAACCACTAAATGTTAGTTAGGTAACAATAAAATTGAAAAATAATTACTAAAATAAAAGTGCAAGCCGTACCATTTCCTCCACCTAATATTTCCATTTCTTGGATCTATCACACGAACATTATTATTGCAATACTTCTTCAGTACAACTGCCCCCTAAAACCCTAAAATTAAAAATGAAAAAGCATAACTGAAAGGTCAAGTGCGTCACAAATTCAAAGTGCAATAGCAAAGAAGTAATTATTATTGAATTACATACATAACCAACTTGCCAGTAAACATGTGTACGTTTTACCGCGCAAAATACTTACAAAGCCTATAAAAATCCAGGGCCAACTTACAGAACTAAACAGTTGCGTTGGGTCATTGGTCAAACGTAAAGTTATTCGTGCCTTACAGTGATGCAATCTTCTCGAGATGCGTTTCAAAATTTTGAATACGGAATGAAAGTTGTCGCCTGGCTGCCATCTGCAAGGGGAAAACATTTCTATGTCGCACCAAAAGCGTTCATGATGTGGGCCTTGGTCTATGTGCCTTGTGGTATGTTTGCCGGCTATATTGAGGATTTCGCCGACTATACACCAGGTGAACTATTCACATCCCTGCAAGTTAGTTTCAACGCTGTGGGAACTGTAATAAAAGTGATAATACTACTCCTGAATCTATGGAGATTCCATCAGGTCAAAGAGCTGCTAAGTCGCCTGGATGAATACTGCAAAGAAAGGGCTGAGCGCATTCAGATTAACAATTCTGTTCGAAGATGCAATTCGATCTACCTTGTATATCAGCTACTCTATTCGGGGTTTATTATAAGTACTTGCATTACGTCTGTACTCAATGGAGTCGCACCCTGGCGCATCTACACTCCCTTTTTGGATTGGCGTAAAAGTACGACGAATTTGTGGCTATCTTCTACGTTGCTGCTTATCTTCACCTACTTTCACTGCATGCAGTGTCAATTGTCGGATGTGTATCCTGTACTGTGCGCTACCATGATGCATATCCACCTCAATCTTTTAAAGCAGAAAGTTAAGAAACTGCGAACCGATCCCTGGGAGAGCGAACGGGAGAGCTATGAGCAACTGGTGAACTGCATTGAGTACCATGGGCTCATCAAGGAGTGAGTAACATTCTTGACTTCTTTATTACTTAATAAATCGGTATTTTTCGGACAGATATAGCAACTTAATACGGCCCATAATATCCCGCTCCCTCTTTATTCAACTTCTGCTCATTGGAATATGTTTGGGTTGCGCATTGACTAACCTCCTTATTTTTTCCGCGTTCTGGAGCGGAGTGGGTACTGTGGTGTACATAGGAGTAGTAATGTTTCAGACATTTCCCTTTTGCTACTCTTGCGAACTGATCAAAGACGATTGCCAGGATATGGCTTTGGCCATATTTCACTCCAACTGGGTAGGTGCCAGCAAAGGCTACAAATCGACATTGATCAGTTTCATGCACTGCGCTCAGCAACCAATTGAATACTTAGCGGGATCCGCTTTTCCTATCGGCATGGAAACTAATTTCAAAGTATGTTCCAATCATAACTTAATTATTTTCCAATTTAAATTAAATGCATTTGATTATTTCAGATGGCGAAGCTGGCGTTTTCTGTGGTTACTTTTGCAAAGCAATTGAACTTAGCTGAGAATTAATGAGGGAAATGAATACTTATGTCTGCATGTAGTCGAAGTGTTAGTAACATGCATAACAAGTAAGAGTGTAACGGTCGGGGCACTTGACAGCATAATACCGTGTACCAAGGAATGTGGTTTCAATGGCTTTGATTTCCTTTAATTTTTTAAAAATTTATTTGAATAAATGGAAAGACGCCATATCTTTGGTGTTTTTGCTCGGATCTTTCTATGGATATTGGGCCTAACTTATATGTTAAGTCACTAGGTTTAAAGTTACAAATTATGGCTCGCGGTTACTAGCAGAAAGAGGAGGAATTTGCCAAATGTAGAGCAAACTTGATCTGGGTACAGTATACTCCTACATACATGCCAAAAAATGTGGCTTACTTTTGCAAAACATTTAAATTTACCCGAAAAGTAAGAAGCAAAATGCAGCTTATCAAGATTAATGCTCGGAGTGATAGTAATAATTTATGAAAAATTCGTAACCCCGCTTTTATATTAACTAAACATCACAAAGATTTGGAAAAGGTAAGTGCGAAAATTATTGATTCAATTACAAAATTCATGTTTCAAGTATGAATCACGACCGTACAAAGCGAATATACATTCTTGATCAGCATCAACAGCCTGTTTGGTGAGATCACTTAATGATTTATTACACTAGTTTGCAGCCAAAAAGTCCCATTTAAACCGTAAACGAAACCGTAACCCGTAACCACTTAAAACACTCTAAAATTTAAAACTGAAACCCTAACCGTAACCGAAAAAAACATTTTTCTTATAACCGAAACCGTATAACCTTTATTTACATAACCGGTTACACTAGTTTACAGCATTTCCGATCCCGACCATCTGGCAGTTATTTCGTATGTAAATCCATTTGCTGAGTCCAAAAATCCAGTCCGCAAATTTTTTTATGGGTCCGTTTTCGAGAAATCGCGGAAAAGCTAGTTTTTCGATTTGTGAAAAAAGTACCTTTAGAAAAATGCGTATATCTTTGGTACCGGATGAATGTAAGGCGATAGAAAAATGCCCGCAAGCATATCAAGATCATTTTTGCATCCAATTTGACGCCTTAATTTATTTTTCAACCTAAGTCAATCACAAAATAACCTAACCAGGTACAAAATAAATTTGGCGGATCATAGTAGCCCTTTAATAGAATAGTTTGAATATTTCCTATGCCTCCTACGACGAACATAAAACAGTCAAACTTAGTCAATTTGCTTGAAGTTGAAACCTGCCATTTTTTACTAAAATGCCAATAACTTATTTATTCTTGATCGGATTTTAATGAGTTATGTGGCGTTGCATTTTTAATAGATTAATCTTTAGTGACCAGCCATAAAATAAATTTTACAAATTTTTTTTCCTTGTAAAAATTGCACTTAAAATTCAGCTTTTTTTAAAAAGTGATAAATTTAATGCAAAGTTGTCGATAAAAGACTTTATAACGCTGAAGTCCAGCACCGGCTTAAGAAGTGGTGTATCAACGAATGATAGGGAGTTCAATTACCTTCCAAGTAAGCATTACCTGTTCATAATGCAAGAACCGGTACCAAAGATATACGCATTTTTCTAAAGGTACTTTTTTCACAAATCGAAAAACTAGCTTTTCCGCGATTTCTCGAAAACGGCCCCATAAAAAAATTTGCGGATTGGATTTTTGGACTCAGCGGAAGGACTTACAAAAGGAATTGCTACCAAATGTTCGGGATCGCGAAATTTGTATTATTTTGTAAACTAGTGTTATCAGTACCGTAACCGATACAAATATATGGGTTTATTTCGGATTTTACTCTACTAGTAAAAGTTGGATTAGATGTATGAACAATGCAAATTTTACATAGATAGCAATTTATTTGCTAAAATTGGCTATCCTAAATACATTGGTGATAAATAGTCTTATTGCATTAAGGAGGAAGAAATTTTTGTTGAGCTTGACCATTATACATATGTCATTCATTGATTAAGCTAGGTACTCAGACGCGGACAATTTAGTCGGAGCGGACCACTTCTAGCTATTTGTAGCTGTATGTTGCTAAGCCCTCAAATAGTTGGCAACACATACATAAATACATCTGTACATAAACAGTACAGATCTTGTCACTTGCTTTTTGATTTCTGAATCCGTCACACGCACGTTATGCGTGTACATATTTTACTAACACATATTAGCGTTTTGCGCCGAAATTTGTGAGATGCATGGTGCGCTTTAAACGAAATTGAACATGTTTGAATGTTATTGCGCAGTATTGCAAGAAAGATCGCACACTCGCAAATTCTTAAAATTATATATTTTGAATTATTAATTTGTGCAGTAGACGTGAGTTTGGTCATGGTATCACGTGCATATAAAAAAATTTGAAATTGAAACAATAACAATAACAATAATCTCACATATTCATTTAATATGGTTCCAAAACCAAATAGATTGCTAAAGCTAAGTTCACACAGTCAAATTAATTTACACAAACTGTCATGGCGGAGTTTGACTGTTTTGAGTACGTCAAATAAATTTCAATCGAAATTTGTTGAAATTTTGAAAGTTTCAATTGAATTTGGTTTAGTGTTCACATTCGTAAATTTGGTGTGCGACAAATTTGTGTTTCGAAGAAACTAATGCGGTATGTCGATAGCCGTCGTCAAATTATCGACTTCGTGCGATACATTTATATCTGGAATTGTCCGACTGCTTAACATTTACAAAATAAACTGACTTGGATAAAAATTAAAGCAAAAAAATGTACTTATTCTTTGATTTGGCGCTGCATCGTTGCATGAAATCGTTGACAAGAAATAAGAGGCTCAGAACAAATCGCATATTTCAGTTGAGTTTATATTCTTCAAGATTTGAAATTGTATTCTGGGATTGGGACCCTCTGCGACACCAAGAAATTTCATCACGCCGAAATATCTCCAAGACGTTGCCTTCTCAATCCTTGTCCGGAGTTTTCCTTTGCTCTGTCCGCATTTGTTTGGCAATAGATTCGGAAAATTGTCCACTTTTCCCGCAACTACGCTTCCACAAACTTGCTTTCAAACTCTCCAACATTATCTACCCAATCATTTGCTCCAATAATTTTATATCAATAATTGCCATCGGACGCATTTCAAATTGCAGGACAGTTTTTCACCAGCGATATCAATTTCAAGGTAAAATAAGATTATGCTAATTCTTATCCAAATTAGATAACCAAACTGATTTACAATCCTAGCAATCAAAATACTCGGACAATTATCACAAGTTAAAAATATTCATTTCCGCCCCATAAACTATATATATATATTTTTGTTCAGGGTGACGAGCTGAGTTAATTAAGCGTTGTCCGTCCGTCTGTCTGTTTCTCCGCAAACTAGTCTCTCAGTTTTAAAGGTATCGAGCTAAAACTTTGCACAGACTCTTTTTTTTACTGCACACTGCTAATATGTCGGATCCGACCGGATTGGATGACTATATCTTACAGCTGCCATAGTAACAATCGGTCGAAAAGTGGGTCTTTGTGAGAAAAACTTTTTTGTTTTTAATGTTAACGTAATGTTTATTTAGAAAAATTGTTTGTTTTAATGCTGACGTTCGTAAACTCTGATGTATTAAAACATTTGCAAGGGTATAAAAATGTCGGCAAGGACGAAGTTAGCTTGGCCTCTTGTTTTTATCAGAGCTCGCAAAATATGGTCAACCAAATTTTTCTATACTGTCTGCTCACCGAAATGACAGGAAAAAACTTAACAGAGTAGCTCACTCTCTGAACAGAACACTAGATTTTGATTTACTAGTGTTTTCTGTCTCATAGTAATCGATGAGAGAAACACACGAAGCTGTCTGACTATAACAGTTTGATGGGGAGAGTTTCGTTCGGGTGTCAGCAACTGAGCATAAGCAACTGAGCAAATCAAGCAAAGTGTCCGAGCAAAGTGTCTTTTCTATTGTTGTGTTACACACTCACCTTGGCCTACTAGGATTAAAATATGTTTAAAAATATACAATATTCGATGAATAATAATTTAAATTCTTATTTTTAGGCAATAAGTAGCTGGATCATCCCTAAATTTTTCACGACAATCTCAGTCTTCAAAAACGTATATTTAATTATTTGCAAATTAATTCCTTGGACTGATTTATTTGGTCTGGTCGCCAAAACAATTTTAAGCGATATGAGCTTGCGTGCAACCATAACCTTTATATGCTCTTTTATGGACAGCCCTTTCACTCGTACATGATCCATAATTCTCGAGGCTATTGGAGCCATTTGCAGGGCATTTATGTATTTATTTGGATTATAATTTTACGAAACCCTTTGCAGGCTTATAGTAAAGAGGGCCTGCCGTCGTGGATCCAATTTTCACGTTCGGCGCAATAATTGTTTGTTCATTTGCCTCGATGGCAATTTTTATTTCTTCGCATTTTTTGCACACCGGTGTACTCTTTGACCTCATTAAATGATTCGAACACTTCTTAGCGTTTAGCCGTCAATACCGCCTCAAAATTTTTGACATGGGGGCCAGTAAATACTTTACCTCATTCGGTGGAAAGCGATGAATTTAAGGTATTGTAAAATTTAAAAATTATGCACTTTATTAAAAAAACGAGAGCGCAAGTTAAAGCCGACTCTAACCGACTTCGATATACCCGTTACTCATGAAAAAACATGTTTAACAGTGTTCCTGCGTTCCTTAGGGTGACCATCCGAAAAGTATGCAACATTTTTTTTAGGGTGGGAAGGGGGGCGCTTAGTTCACTTTTGTGCTCATAGCTTGAGAACCGTTGATCCGATCTTTATCATTTCTTCGGCAAATCGATTCATTTTGCTAATTACTAATTATCTCTAGAAGGTACAAATCGTCTATCTTCAAAACTGTAGGAGATATAACTGTTTTTTCCAAATTGCGGGGGCGGGAGGTGGCGTGGCCAAAATTTTAAACAAACTTGATTAGCGTGCAGATAAAAGAAGCATTTGTCCCATACATGTCAAACCTCTATCTCTTATCATCTCTGAGATCTAGGTGTTCATACAGATGGACGGACAGACGGACAGACGGTCAGACGGACAGACGGACATGATGGCTCAGGAAAATTTATAACTCTTAATGCCATTATAGGCTAATTAACAACAATCAGCTGCGTCGATGTATTGTTTTGCCTTTAACAAAAGCACACATACATGCATACGCACTTATAGTTTACTGAGTCACACACACATGCTTGTAAGACACTTTCGACAAATTCTGAGCAGCAAAGTGTCTCAAGGAAACACATGAGCAAAGCAAGCTAAAAAAATCTCTCATTGATTGAGCAAAGAGCACTTTGTGAATAGTCAGAGGTGAGATGTCATTTCGTTACACTAGTTCAAAGTGTCTCAGAGTGACTGTATTTTATCTGACAGCCTGTGAAAAGGGAGCATTTTTTGGGAGCTCTGGTTTTTATACCCTTGGAGAGGGTATATTAAAATTGTCCGGATGTTTGTAACGCAGAGAAGGAAGCATCTCCGACCACATAAAGTATATATATTCTTGGAGAAATTTACATTTTTGTTATTTAAGAAAAAATCTCATAACATGGCCACAGATTCAGTGGCTCTGGCAACACTGGCACATGGCCAAAAATCGACGCTAATTATTCTCAGATAATGGCCCACAATGCACGGTAGTGCAAATGATTGGCATTAATTTTCCACGCATTTTGATATATGTTTCATCAAAATCGTCTGAACAGTTATGGAGAAATTTACATTTTTGTTATTTAAGAAAAATGCACATAACATGGCCACAGATGCCAACACTGGCGCAAGGCAAAACCCGCTCACGCGCGCATCTCCACATGTGCTTTTGACAATGTGGCTACTTTGCCAACCTCCGTTATTCAATTCTCAAAACCAGAAGAAGGCGGAAAAGAAGTCAACATGAGCCGGTTGGTTAAAATTAAAAAATCCGTAAGTATTTTTAAAATGTAATTTTGGATCATGTACTAATTTAAGTAATTTTGCAGTCAATTGTGGTCAATATTAATATTGCCCTAAATAGGAAGGCAAGTGAGTCCTCGTCTTCCGAAGAGGAACAGCAGCAGCAGCAGCAGCAGCAGTAGCAACAGCTGCCGGCAAACAGACGCAGACGCCGAGGTCGTGGTCCTGCTGCTGCTGAAGGTGGAGCTGGACGTGGCCGAGCTGGTGCTGCTGGACGAGGTGGTGGTGCCGGACAAGTTGGAGCTGGAGCTCGTTCGGCAGCTGGAGCTCGTTCAGCAGCCGGTGTCGCTGGAGCAGGCGCTGCTGAAGCTGGAGCAGCTGGAGCTGGAGCAGCTGGAGCTTTTTCGGCAGCACCACCTGGTTCAGCAGCCGGTGTCGCTGGAGCAGGCGCTGCTGAAGCTGGAGCAGCTGGAGCTCTTTCGGCAGCACCACCTGGTTCAGCAGCCGGTGTCGCTGGAGCAGGCGTTGCTGGAGCTGGAGCTGGGGCTGATGGCGAGGCTGCTGGAGGCGATGCTGCTGGGGGCGGGGCTGCAGCCGGAGCTGCTTCAGTTTAAAATTAATGAAAATTTATTTTAATAAATGGCTTAAACTTAAAAATTGTAGCTCTGACAGTTTTTCGCGGTTAGAAGAAGATGGAGGAGGATTTTGCCAAGCCTGGAGCAAACTTGATCTGGGTACGGTGTACACCTACATACATGCAAACATTTGTGGCTCTACATCTTACAGTCTGTGAGATCAACGCGTTTATATATAGAGAGTGACAGTTTTTCGCTGCTAAATGATCGAGGATGTGGAGTTTTCCAAATCTGAAACAAACTACATATGTACATTCACAAATTTGTGGCTCTAACTCTTAAAGTCTGTGAGACGCGCGTTTATACACGCGTTTATACAGATAGTCAGACAGACGGACATGGATAAATCGACTCGGCTGTTGATGCCAATCAAGAATATATATACTTTATAGGGTCGGAAATACTTCCTTCTCCCTGTTACATACATTTACACAACTTCAAAATCCCCTTGTTCCCATTTTTGATGGGAACAGGGTATAAATAGTACCCATAAAAAGAAATTTAGTTCAAACACAAAATTTATATTTTTATTTAAAAACAATAAAGAAAAATAAAATAAAAATAAATTGAATTATTATCTTTGCTTAACATACAGACGATTCACAGCAGCCAGCGGGTAGCATCTAATAAAGAACATAGCTGCGGGATACTCTTGGTGCTCCTCGGCCACACTCCGACTCATTTGACCATCCGGATTGGTTCGCTTCACTTTTGTCAACGTTATGGTCTTGCAGGGCAGATTATTTTCCGAATTGGAATTTTGGTGTTTTCTGGTTTGTTGAATAGGGATAAGAGAAAATAATTAGAATCCTTGCCGGTATTCTGAAGCTTAAAAGGGCTGTGGAAAAAAGATGAGTAAACGAAAAGGAATGAACAAACAATGCTCTGCCTTCTACTTTCATGGGCTTGCCAAAATGATGTTTATGGCTCCTCCTTATAGCGATTTCTCAACTGAACTCATACAGTACCAGAATAAACGTAGCCACCATCAAACTGATACTGCTCACACTTGGCTTCTGGACTTCATCCACCCTCGCAATTAACTTTTGTGGATCTGCATTAAAATTCGGCATCTCCTGTTCCTGATCCATGAAGGTTTTGACCCGACTGAGTAGTCCATACAACAGGGTTAGATCGTTCAGTCTATTGTCCTCTAGTCCCTCTAGGCCCTTTTGCAATATTGTAGTCCAGTGCTCGGCAAGCAGTTCCTTTTCCATATTGTATATTAAGGGGTGCCTAAGGAGAGAAGCGTGTCAATGATAAAGTTTCATGTATTTGTCTAACTTTACCCACTTGGTGCTTGCGTCCAAATAATGCAGCAGTCGTTCGTTCTCCTCGGCCAAACGTTTGTTAACATGTTGCAAATACTCGGGCACCTCCAGCTCCTTTCCGTTAACTTTCCGCTTTGTATAACTGCTTGGTGGCATCCAGGAACTTTCCTTAAATGAACAGGTATGCAAAAATAAGAAATATGAAAAATCAGAAAAAGGAATGTAATTTTGTTCAATACATCTTTTATAAAAGGTTATGTAAGTGTCAAGCAAATGTGTTACTAGATCCCATTGTTATTTTCTGTCGAATTAAATTAAAAATTCGCGGAAATCTGTTGTATGAAACTTTTTTGTTAATCAAGATTTGTATGAAAATTCGACAATTAAGCTATATAACTTTTATTTCAATGGTCCAAAAATATTGAAATTCGCTAAATTATTATAAGAAAATTTATTAAAGGGCTAAGGATATTATGAAGATTAGATAAATGTCAAATTTTCATATGAGTATTTACAAAAGCGCTGACGCTGGCAAATAAGAAGTTTAGATTGATCAGTTTGAGATTAGATTAATCAAGAAGACGGGTAAAATGACCAGTAAATTGAAGGTAGATCTACAATCGGGTACACTAAACTGTCCAAAAAATAGTGAAAATTACAAAATTGTATTATAATATTAGATTATTATGGACGGGTAAATAGAAGAATGCTTTGCTCCTCTCTAAATGCTACAAGCCAAACAACTCCGCGTTGTTGAATTTGAGGTTATGATCTATAAATGCAAATTACAAGAGATGTGGCCGAAAGTGGACAAATTTAAAAAATGCATTACAAAGGGAATTATTTAATCTACGACACACAATTAGTCTCCGGGCCGGAATAGGCCGGAATAGGCCGGAATCATTTTATATACCTTTTCAAATATTAGTTTTTATCACAAATGGACACATGTTGAACGACTCACTTTGACATAAAATTACGAAGACAGCACAACTCATACAAACAGTTCACATTACAAAACACTTAATACAAACCCCACTGATTATAATTCATCACAAAACTTTGTTTAAAATAGGCTTTTTATATCACTTTACAAAGATTTTTAATTGCAATCAAATTGGCAATTTTTCGCCGCACGTGCTGTTTAACAACAACCGCTATGTTTAACAGCTGATTTCGCGAATGTGGCGCCATCTACAGAAATTTCTGGTACGCAACAGAGATGGTCACTCTTTTTCTGATGCAGAGCGATCAAAAGTACGCTATTTTTTTAACTTTTAAAAATGAGGTTTTGGCCAAGCGAAGTGGTCGTCTGGACCATAGTGCGCAGGTACGAAAGCTTCACAATTCTGTAGCATACTTCTAGGCTGCTAGATAATTAACGAATAACGAATTCTGGAAACAGGCCTTAAACGAAGAAAAATGGCAAGTTTTGGAGGCAGATCACCTTTGGCTGGCACTTTGACCCCAAAAAAGAGTGCTTTTATCGAAACGACAGCTGCATCGGCAACGCCGGCAAACGCCTTCTTGCAACCAGAGAAACGCAAGTGCAGCGAATTGTCTCCAGAGGGGACAGTAGAAAATAAACACATAATGTTAGCGATCATGGAGATGAGCAAAAATTTCGAGTTAAAGCTAACGAACATGGAAGATAAGCTGGCAACAAAAACCGACATTGAAGAGATAAAGGGTCAACTGGGCGGGGTGACACAAAAAATAGAAACCCTACAGCTTGAAAATCAAGCCCTCAAAAAGGAAATAGAAATGCTGAAGGAGGAAAGAGCAGATGAAAAGAGGGAATTAAAACGACTAGTGGAACAAAGCAGGGACAAAAGCCTGATCATTAAGGGCCTACATAAAAGTAATGCAACCACTGATGGGGTTAAGAATTTTCTGCATGACAAACTTGAGGTGACCCACGCAGCGGTTCGAAGCACGAGAGTACTATTTGAAAGGAACTCCAGGGTGGGAGTACTTGCAGAACTAGAAACCGCGGAAATGGTGGGATCAGCCCTTCGATGTGGAAAAAAACTTGCAGGGACCAAAATCTTCATAGAAAAAGATCTTAGTATAGAGAAGCATGAGCATAAAAAAGTACTACTACAACTTAAAAAAGAATTAGTCCATGTAAACAATCGTCACAAAGTGCTGGTAAAGGACGACAAAATAAATATAAATGGAATGTGGTTGCACTTTAACGACAACAAAATCCTTATGCACAAAGAACATCCCGCAAATAATGAAATAATAGAGATCTACGGAACCGCTATAAGCGCGAGCCACCTAAATTATGATGCTCTTCTTCGCAAAGTTAATGATGCAAAAAAGTAAAAAAGCACGCCCGACCTCATTATCCTGAAACGCCAACTAAGAAAAATGCGAATAATTTAACTTCATGTAACTTTAAGATATTAGCGTATAATGTAGCAGGACTAGCAAATAAGCACCTTTTCAGTAGATTCTTCTCTTTTGTAAACACGTTTGAAATTTTTTTATTGTCTGAAACATTCGTTGAAACCAATTTTTCAAACTATGAGGCGTACTTCCCGAACCATAATCTGCACTGGATCCCAGCAATAAGAAGATTTACTAGAGGAAGAGCTAGTGGAGGGCAGCTCCTAGGGATCTGCAAAAAATTTAGCACCACTCAAAAATGCCACATCAAACAAGACCAAAATATCGCCACAATCTCAATGATGCATGGCCATCACAAACTGTGCATTGTTCCCGTGTATCTAAACTGTAATAACTGGAACCACGATTATGAGAACCTGTATAAATGGTTGTTTGCGCACGAGGGCGAAAATGTGCTAATAATCGGAGACCTAAACGCAAGAATTGGTGAGCTGCAAACTAACACAGAAAGTAACCTCCTTACGTCGAAAGCACTCAGTGACATCCGTAATGCCCGTGACAAAACAATAGATACAAATGGCAGAAAACTCATCGAACTATGTGAGTCAAGCAACCTTACGATAGTGAACGGAAGAACGCTAGGGGATATAGATGGCAATTTTACATTTATGCGTGGAGCAGCATGCTCCACTATTGATTTCTGTGCGATTCGGGGAGTCTGGCACGAAATGCTAAGAGATGCCAGAGTTGAAGAAGAAATCCACTCCGATCATATGCCACTGTGCGTGGAGTTTTGTGCAAAATCGAGCGACCAATATGATATATGTATAGATGACCAACTACTCCCAAAATTAAGGTGGAATGAGTCTAAAGCACACATTTATAGGAGAGAGCTCAACATATGCCTGAGACTTCGAGAAGAACACGAAGAACCGTCCATTGCGCAAATTACCAAAGATATGCAAAAGGCAGCACAGGTAATACAACGGCCCCACCGTCAGACGTATAAGCAACCATGGTTTGATGAGCAATGCGAGAGCGCTAGAATATCCGCGTTTAAGTACCTTAAACAAATCAGAACCACAGGAGGGGAAACTGCGCGACTGGAGTACCGAAAAGCAAATGCCACATTTAAATCCGTGTGTCAACACAAAAAGGCCCAGTACTACAAGCGAATTGAGCTAGAAATTAGTAGCATAAGGGATAGCAAAAGTTTCTGGGCAACTGCCAAAAAGTTAAACGCCCAAATGTGCAAAAGTCGCAGCATCAAAGTGGACGCTGAGGTGCTATACACCCACTTTAAAAGGCTACTCGATCATCCTTGCAGGTCTCAAGTCAGCTATGCCCTACCGTACGTGTTCAATCAAGAGCTTGATGCGGCCATAACATTTATAGAAATGCAAGAAGCGATCCGACGAATTAAACCAAACAAAGCGCCTGGTATCGATAGAGTTCCCGGTGAATTTCTCAAGAATGCAACGGATGGTCTTCTTACAGAGCTTTTGCAAGCTTATAACCGAATTTTCGAAGAAGGCGCGGCACCAGAAAGCTTTAAAAGGAACCTTATATATCCAATATTTAAAAAAGGTGACCCAAGCAGTGCCGCCAACTATAGAGGAATTTCATTTTTAAACAGCGTCCAAAAATTGTTTACGTCGATACTGCTAGAAAGGATAACGTCATGGGTTAATCGCAACGGTATCCTGAGCGAATTTCAGGCGGGATTCCGCAAGGAGTACTCAACAGTAGACAGCATATTTGTTCTTGCATCAATAGCAACGGAGTACTTCCAAAGAAAGGACAAAATGTATCTATTTTTTATCGACTTTAAAGCGGCTTTCGATACAATCGATAGAAGGGCTCTACTGCTGAAGCTAAGCAATTGCGGAATTTCGACGAAAATCCTGGAAATTATTCGCAACTTATACAGCGAGAATCGCACTGCCGTGTGGGACGGGAAATCAGTTTCGGAGTGGTTTGAGACCAATACGGGTCTAAAACAAGGCTGCCTCCTCAGCCCACTGCTTTTCTCGCTGTTTGTGGATGATATCACAGAAATTCTGCCTGGAGGTGTGAAAATCGGAGCACACATTGTCAAGGTACTCATGTACGCAGATGACATGGTTCTTCTGGCGGACAGCCCACAGAAGCTGCAAGAAATGATCAACCGCACTCAGGAATATTGTGTCACATGGAATTTGGAAATCAATCTCGACAAATCAAAAATAATGTGCGTGAAAGATGCAAGAGGACGACTGTCACGAAATGAGAAGTGGACTCTTAACGGCGCAGAAATTGAAGTGGTCAAGGAGTACAGATATCTGGGAGTGCTATTGACTCCATCAATGAATTTCACCAAACATGTGCGACAAAAACTCAAAGATGCCAGACTAGCTATCAACAGCACATGGAGTTCCTTCATAGCAAAAAAGAATGTAAAAAGCAGCGCAAAGTTTAAAGTCTTTGAAGCAACATCGCGATCCATAATGTGCTACGCCGCCCAAGTATGGGGACACACCCAATATGAAGATGTGGAAAAATTGCTGATGGGATTTATAAAGCGACTGTTTAGACTTCCAATGAATACGCCAAACCATGCCATCATTATCGAAACTGGACTATCTCCAGTTTATGCCGACACGCTACACTTACATTTAAGTTATATAAGGAAGACCATGAACATGGAAGCGCACCGACTGCCAAAAATTATCGCTACGCACTTGATGCAAACGAAGAAGCAGTTCTTTCAAAAGTGGGAATCTCTTGCAACATCACTGAACATAAATTGCTCTTTTGAGAATCTATCCACCTGGAAAATAAACCACGGACTGTTGATCGAGGGTGTGAAAAGATCTTCTCGAGACAATGCGGAGCGCAGGGCGAGACAAAGCGAGACACGCGATACCTACAAAGCGTTAGAATACAACCTTGGAGCCAAAAACTACTTCAGCGATGATATAGGCATAAACGGAATTGCGGCAATTTTCAAGGCAAGAGTAGAGCTCTTGAGTCTAGAATACTCCCCCCACAGAATCGATCACTCGGAAGAGTGTTCATTATGCAATATGAGAGAAAGAGAAGATACGCTGCACTCCATAGCCAAATGCCCAATCTTAAGGGAGATACGTCGAATTTATTGGAGAAGGGACAGTCTTAGCAGAGAGGAATGCCTGCAAGTTTTAAATGGCGAAAGCTGGCCAAAGCTCATTGGCTACATCTTTGAAGCACAACGCTATAGGCAATTGGTAAAGGATGAATTTATTTAGTATATACAGAAACTTGCGCATATTGAAGCTTTTTTGACGAACGATCTGGTATCTGGGGAAGACCCGGGAAGCCAGGTGTAGTAGTCGGGGAAGTGGAAAGACGCGTTAAGTTTACGGCTGACGGCAGTAAGCCAAGCCGGTGTAACCACCAATTATCATTTTTGATTTTTTTTGTTTTTGCTTTTTTGTTACCATCAACAGTATTCCTAAAACAGCTAGCTTTACTTCTTATACAGATCATGTTAAGATTAAGTAACAATTTATAAATAAATGATAATTCTACTACTACTACTACTATTTGTAGTGCATCGAATGCAAATAGATCGTCCACAGTTGTTGCATAGCATTCTGGTTTCGAGATCTATATTCTTGCAACAATGCAAGCATATATCTAAAAGTGAATCGCCATAATTAATTAATTTTTCAAACATGCCTCTTCTAAATAATCGAGCGGATTTTAAATTTGAGAGAGGCGTGTCATTTATGTAGCATTTTGCAAACTGCAAAATAAAAATGCCACAATTAAATTGATCCTTTTGAAGGTCATGAGTTTTGGATACGCTTCTGTAATTCATCTTACTTATGCGGTCCAAAAGTTCCTTGTAATACCTAACAAACTTTAGGGCAGTCGGCGACTTCCCCATTGGATCTAAAAACATAAATTCAAGTCTTATCTTATCTATGAATAAAATGTAAAAGTGTTTTTTATAACAATGAGGAACAATTAAAATGCTAGAAGAACTTTCTAAGGCAGCTTTAGCTTTCAACACATGTAAAAAAATCAAGAACCATTTTCCTTAACGCAACTGCTTAATAACTTCTGCATTATTTAGAAGAATTTTTTATATTTCTCTTCCATTTGAAATATTTGCAAGTTGGCAGCATAGGAATGATCTGCTTGGACTGAGGTATTCAAATTTTGATTTGAGTTCTCAGAAAGAATAGACAATTCCAAATGAATATTTGGATCATTGTCTTTTGGAAGACTTGATTGTGAGTACTCCTCACGAACTTTATTGGGTCCGGAGAAATCTCGCTTAAACAAGCCCACCTTAAGTTTTTTAACTCCTTTTTTCTGCCAGCTTTCTTTATATTTTGAAAGCTTTTTATTTGACATCTCAGTTAAGGCTGTCAATTGCTTCGATATGCGTTTTTTAGGTCTAGCCTTTATAACAGCACCATGAAGAATGGGGGAGTGAATATATTCTGGATGCACAAGCTCAACTTGTCGCACCACAGATTTCGAGAGATCATCCATTTTACGAATGAATCTTCCAAGTTTTAGCCCTTGCTTTGTTTTAATGACACTATGCTTCAGTGTCTTAAAAAAAGATTCAATCGGACCATTGCTGGGTCTTTTATTGCTCTTATCAATAAAAATACCCATAACATTGGTCCAAAATGGAGCAAAAACAATATATTTGCCCAAAATGACATCTACCATTTCGGGACAAGAATAAATGTTTTGAGTTTCATATTTTGAATCAACAATCATACCATTAACTACATCAGCGAAAGTGCTGAAACGATTTTTCAAACTACTTTTGCTTGCAATGGTTTTTAAAGTATCTTCTCGATACTTTGCAAACCATTTCATTTACAGTTGGAGATAGTAGAATGGTTATCAGATGTTTGAACCATTCTTCTAAGTCCTTAATGGAGCATATATTATATGCCAAACCCAAAGCATTTCTAAGGAAATGTCTTAGGTCAATGTTGGCCAAGCCTACGGTTCTGTCTATATCAGTACACATAATTTTGGCATAATGGCTAGTACAAAATTGAATGCATACTTTCGGAAAGGTACTACTTTCGCTATATAGAAATCGAAAGCACATTTCATTGTATGCTGCAATATCTAAGTCACAGTATTCTTTTAAAACTGCTCCAATAATTGCAAAACTCACGTCAGTCACCACTCGTTTGCAAAGTGGCAATTTCAATTTATTTTGAACACAAAACCTATTAAGGTCGCATAAAAAGCGACCAATATCAAAGGCAGTGTGATTTGATAAAATCGCATGAGCCACAGGATACACAATGTGATGCTCTGAAATATGTGCAACCAATGAATAAAGAAATATTCGTTTCTTTGCCAATTTCATTGGTTGCACAACACATCCTGTAGCATCTATATGAAGCGTATTAATTTTTATGTGATTTAGAAACAATTTTAAATGTTCTAAATTCCATAAATATACCTCCACCCTAGTGGAAATATGTTGTATAAAATTGCCATATCCCATACATTTCATATCGTAGGCATCTTTAAACGCATCTTTGTCAAAATCGTTTTTAGAATTCTCCTCTGATATGAGATCTCTGTAGTAGGATAAGTTTTTATAAACCATTTGCTTATTCCCCACTAAAGCTCTTTCAGCGTTTAATTTTTTAGCAATTTTGGTCTTATACTCAAATGCAGAGCTGCCTTTAATATCGCTTTTGGCAACAAAGCGATTTATGGCTCTGCATTGCCAATTCTTTTTTAAATTTATTGATTGGGTAAAATTCTGACTGCTTGAGTAAACTCGCACAGTTCCATCGAAAGACCCAAAAAATTTGAAATAGTTGCAAGATGGATCTTTGCAGTATCCATAGGCAACGAAAGAGTTTTTGTTGACTCTTATGTACTTAAAGTTCAGACCACACGCATTATTAATAGAGAAAAAATTTTCTCTAATAATGTGTTCTAAACTTTTCTTTTCTGAAAACATTGTGGTACACTTAAGATATGTATCCTTAAAATCGTCCACTTTAATTTCAGTTATAAAATGGTTACAGTGAGTATTAGAAGAACGAATACATTTTGTATTGTTCACCATATTCACATCAACATTTAAGCTAACATTTCCAACCCTGCAATTTTTCCGGAAGCATTTTAAAGTAGCTTCGACTAGACTTTCGTCTACAGGGTTGACGGAAACATCTTCGAGTACAGTAGACTCATTGGTCACATCATTTTCAACACGCGTGACTTGATTGTCTTCTGTCTTCTTGATTAGTGAATTTTTAATATTTAATTTCTGCAAATACCGTTTAAGAGTTTTGTTAACTGATTTACGGAATTTTTTAGAGACTCCGCTTAATTTGAAAACGCGGTTGTTTCTTTTAAGATTCGAGTTGACTATGTTTGCAATAATTAGATAATCTTCATCTTGCAAATTGTCTGATATTTTTAAGCCACGTGTAATGGCTTCTTCTAGGGCAGTACTAAGTCCTACAATAGAGTTCCTGAAAGGTACAAACACAAATTAAAAAAAAAAAAGATAAAGAGATAGTTCACTAAGACGCATATTCAGACCTATCGGTCTGTTTAAAAGCATAAAATAATAACAATCATGGCTAGAAACCTATAAAATTTTGCAGTAAATTTCGGCGCGGGGGTTTGAACCTGTTGTAAAGTCTAAGTTTCGGATCGCGGACCGGTCCTCGGAACCCCTGAACCCAAGGTTTTGGTTCCAACTTCGGTTATTATTTTGATCAGAAGACAACAAAGTTGGAAATCTCGGGTCTAAGAGCACTGCAGCCAATATTGGTACTGAGCTCATAATAGACGAACATTTATCGTGTTACTTAGATAGTAATAAAGAATACTTTGCTAAAGATTTCAGAACAACTGTTCGTCATAAAAAGCAAGCGTAAAAAAATCACTTGGTAGTAATTGTGAAGCATTAAACAGACATTTTGAATTGCGTTCCATTCAAGTCTGCTTAGCTAAAGCTTTATTAAAGAACTCTGAATGCATAAATCTTCAAGAGTTAGTAATTGTTCGCACATTTTGTAGGTTGAGTTCCATCGCGTCTCACAGTCTAGCACTGTTTTTTTTTTTTCAACTTTTCTATTGGGGAGTACGAGTTCTATAAAAAGTGTGCGATCTCTGCTAATGTCAAACTGAACTTCCCTAAAATAATACAATAATGTTATCATCAACATTCAACAATTTTACATTCTTCATATTTGCATTACTTTTCTGCTCTGCAGTTGTCATATAAAATTTATCCTGCTCGAACCATATTTGTTTATATATAATAGTATAGTAATAGTATAGTGATAGTATAAATCTGACCTAGAGAAATGTAGTAGGATTCGAGAACTTCTTCCATAATACAAGTCAGATTTCAAGAAATTTTTAAATATCCCTGTATGTGTCGTTGGAAAAATTACTTAGTTTGACGAAATTTTTTGATTGTGATAAATGTTTTATGATGCATTCTTAAATTATATTTCAAAATTAAGTCGTATTTTCCATTAATAAAATTAAAAATTTTTACATTTGTTTGGTTGGAATTGGGAAAATTATTAAAACGCAAATTTCAATGCTCAAACTAATTAAATCAGTTATTCATTTTATGCAATTTATGCAGAAAAATAATTTTGTTTAGAGTTCCAAAATTAGTTTTGTTTGTCAAAATTATTTGGGTGATTGATTTTTCTATATCTAAAACATGGGATATTTAAAACCAACCAAAAGAGATTTCTGTAACATCGAGAATTGGTTTTGGGTTGGAAGAGATTTCTGTAACACCTCCGTTTATAAAGGTTTTATAAACGAGAAGGCCAAGCTAACTTCGTCTTTGCCGAAGTTTTTATACCCTTGCAAATGTTTTAATACATTAGAGTTTACGAACGTCAGCATTAAAACAAACAATTTTTCTAAATAAAACAGACTTTTCGACTATTTCGAAACTATCTATGGCAGCTATAAGATATAGTCATCCGATTTTGACCAAAACTTCCAAATCTGTGTAAAAGCGTATAAAACTAATAGTTGCTGAAGCGGTAGGCGCTTCCATTAAAAATAAAAAAAATTCTCTTACAAAGACCCACTTTTCGACCGATAGTTCCTATGGCAGCAATAATATATAGTCATCCGATCCGGTCGGTTCGGACATATTATCAGTGTGCAGTAAAAAGAAAACTCTGTGCAAAGTTTCAGCCCGATAGCTTTAAAACTGAAAGACTAGTTTGCGTAGAAACAGACAGACAGACGGACGGACAAAGCTCAATCGATTCAGCACGTCGCCCTGATCAAGAATATATATAGTTTATAGGGTCGGAAATGAATATTTCTATGCGTTTCAAACTTCTGGGCAAAATTATAATACCCTTTGCAAGGGTATAAAAATAAAGTCAAGCAAACTTCGGCTCGACCGAAGTTTATATACTCTTGGAGCTTGATATATGCCTGACAGTTTGTATGCAGCTATGTAAAATCATTAAAAACTTATAAATACGAGCGTTGGGAGCGATAGCACTAACAACAAAAAAGTTTTTCTCACTAGAACTACTTTTTCGACTGATCGTTTCTATGGCAGCTATACGATATAGTCATCCGATACGGCCGATTCCGACAAATGTGCAGCGTATTTATACCAAAAGACTTCGTGCAAAGTTTGGTTAAGATAACTTTAAAACTGATGGAGGAGATAGCACAGAAACAGACGGACAGACGGACACGGCTATATAAACTCCTGCTTCCTATCCACGGTGGCGAGAATGGCGAGGCTATCGGTGGACTGCAGGATTTGGAGTTTGACTTCATTGAAATGACACCATTGGCGTAGGATGGCAATCGCAAGCCCAGAGTGTTTCGCCTCATCGCCAGGGACATTAGGCCGTTTTTGCACGACTTTAGCAAGTGCGCCAGCTGGAGGCTTTCTTTGGCATTGTGGGTGTAGATTTGGGACGCACCATAAGCTTAATTGCTTACAAACCAAACCACCAAATTTGAAACAAAAGCAAACGTAAATTCAATTAAGTGATCTGAAGAAGAAGAGTAGGACAGTCAGCTGTATGACTTGACTAAAGAATAGGATCCACAACTAAAAGGTTTGTGTCCGGACTAAGCAAACATATAAAAGAAACACAGTGGGTCCAGTATGCAGATTTAGGAAGTCAATTTGTTTGCGGGTTTTATCTCACTTTAATTAAAGATTCCTTTCTTTTGTTCATTGCTTAAAACATAGTAAATTTAATTCAGTCCTTTAATTCATAAAAAGCTAAAACTTCTTTACTTATAATTTATTTTTATATATTTATTTTAAATTTTTGCCATGAGTTTTATAGTACATTTATTTATATAACTTCTACACCCATACATTCATTAATTTTAACTGCCTTTAATTTAGAGATGTCAATGTATATTTATAATTATTAATAAATTACAGTTTATAACGATGAAAACTTGCTAAGGCGTTAGTTTTCTGGGGCCATGCAAGGAAAAAGGCATATTTGGGACTGAGGATATCAATCCTCTTTTAGGGATTACTCAATCAAAGGTGGAAGGAGTAATCATGGTAGGGTGGGCAATTGTGGTTACACTAACATCAGTGCCACATTTCTATGTCGGTGTGCAATAAGCTAGTAGTGTTCGTTTTAGTCTGTCTGTGTTCTTTTCCTTTTCTGTAGTCAATCTGCATGTCTCGTCTATCCATATCGCACGTGATTTAATAATAAAGCTAATATGAATGGAGTAAAGCATTGTCCCGTCCGAAATTTTCGAACCTCCCCATTTTCACCGACGAGACGGAAGCCGGATCGAGCGCGTGCGCGGACGAGGTCAGCCTAACATCTGCTTAGCCTCATTTTGGTTTATTCTAAATAAAATACAAAAAGGCCACTCCCCTGTACATATTTGCCTACGTGATATGTTACAATTTTTCCCCATAAATAATATTGAAATCGACTTACGAACTTATTACAACACTTTGCACAACAGTTGCTTTAAGAATGAAATATCATAACTGAAAGGAATTATGCATCAAAAATTCAAAATGCAAGGTCAAAAGAGTAATTATTATTGAATTAGAGACAGAACCAACTTGCCAGTAAACATGTGTAAGTTTTACAACGATGATTACTTAATAAACTACACAAAGGGAAACTTTAGTGCTTTTGAGTATTCTTCACATCAAATTACAACTCGTGGGAACAAAACAACTTGTCGACATAAGTATCTAAAATAAGAATTTTTTTCAGTGTAACCAAAGCCTATAAAAATCAAGGGCCAACTTACAGAACTGGACAGTTGCATTGTGACATTGGTCAAACGTTAAAACTATCCGTGATTTACAGTCATGCAATCTTCTCGAGATGCTTTTGAAAATTATGAATATGGAATGAAAGTTGTCGCCTGGCTGCCATCTGCAAGGGGAAAACATTTCAATGTCGCACTAAAAGTATTTATGACTTGCACATTTTATGTGCCTTTTGGAATGTTTGCCGGCTATATTAAGGACTTTGCCCACTATACCCCAGGTGAGCTATTCTCATTCTTGCAAGTTAGTTTCAACACAGTGGGATATACAGCAAAAGTGATTATAATGCTCCAGAATCTATGGCGAATCCATCAGGTCAAAGAGTTGCTAAGTCGCCTGGATGAATACTGCAACGAAAGGGCTGAGCGCATTCAGATTAACAATTCTGTTCGAAGATGCAATTCGATCTACCTTGTATATCATATACTCTACTCGGGGTTTATTTTAAGTTCAAGCATTACTTCTGTACTCAATGGAGTCGCACCCTGGAGTATCTACACTCCCTTTTTGGATTGGCGTAAAAGTACCACGAACTTGTGGCTATCTTCTGGGGTGCAGCTTATCTTGGCCCACTTTCTTAGCATGCAGTGTATATTGTCGGATGTGTTTCCCGTGCTGTGCGCTACCATGATGCATGTCCACCTAAATCTTTTAAAGCAGAAGGTTAAGAAACTGCGAACCGATCTTAGCGAAAGCGAACGTGAGAGCTACGAGCAACTGGTGAACTGCATTGAGTACCATAAGCTAATCAAGGAGTGAGTAACAATTCTTAATTTTCTTATAAGGTAAAAACACGGTCTCTTCTTGACAGATATAGCGACTTAATACGGCCCGTAATATCCCGCTCCATCTTTATTCAATTTCTGATCATAGGTTTCAGTTTGGGCTGCGCATTGGCCAATCTACTTATGTTTGCTGACTTCTGGAGCGGAGTGGGTGCTGTGGTGTACATAGGACTCGTAATGTTTCAGACATTTCCCTTTTGCTACTACTGCGAACTGATCAAAGTCGATTGCCAGGACTTGGCTCTGGCCATATTTCACTCCAACTGGGTTGGTGCCAGCAGAGGCTACAAATCGACATTGATCAGTTTCATGCACTGCGCTCAGCAACCAATTGAATTCACAGCGGGGTCCACATTTCAGATTGGTATCGAAACGAATATCAAAGTATGTCCTAAACATAATTTAATTTCCTTCCGATCTATATGAAATGCCAATTTTTGTTTAAGATGGCGAAGCTGGCCTTTTCTGTGATTACTTTTGCAAAGGAATTAAACTTAGCCGAAAAGTGAGAAGCGGAATGCAGCTTTTCAAGATTAATGCCCGTAGTGTTAGTAATTAATTGTGAGCAAATTATCCAGCTTTTAGATTAAATAACCATCAAAAATAATTGCATTTTTATACACTCAGCAGAAAAGGTAAGTGCGAAAATAATTGATTCAATTACAAAGTTCACGTTTCAAGTATGATTTCTTCAATCACGAAACAATTGATTTAAGGGGTTGGGCCACTTTAGAATCTTCGAAAAAATCAATTTTGTTATTATACCTGTTAGTCGTTGAGTAAAAAGGTTATACAGGCAGAAGAATCATTTTCGATTTATTTATTTAAGCCAATTTATTGAGCCAATAGTTACAATTCTTCTATACTTCTGCTGCCTCGATGCAGCACTGCATCGGGCTCTCCGGAATAGCCTTGAGAGCTGCAGAGCATGCTGCTTGGATCCCCTCTGCCTTTCATCGGCCTTTTCAGGCGAGGAAACAAAAAAAGTCCGGAGGGCCGCATCTGGGCGGCTGCGGAAGCGTTGAGATGCCGACCTTCCAGTCGTTCCAGTCGGCTGCGATGTCCTGTCGGACCCGATTAACCCTTCGTTTGAGTCCCTTGAGCACTTCCACGTAAAACTTGGTGCTGACGGTTTTCCCAGGAGAAAACGAGAGCGCAAGTTAAAGTCGGCTCTAACCGACTTCGATATACCCGTTACTCAAGAAAAGACATGTTTAACAGTGTTCCTGCGTTCCTTAGGGTAAACATCTGAAAAGTATGCAACACTTTTTAAGCTCGGCTATTTTTCACATTTTTGCTTATAACTTGAGAACCGCTCATCCGATCCTTATCATTTCGTTGGCAAATTTATTTGTTTTGCTAGCTTCAAAACTGTAGGAGATATAACGTTTTTTCCGAATTGCGGGGGCAGGAGGGGCGTGGCCAAAAATTGAAAATAAACTTGATCTGCCTGCAAGTATAAGAAGCATTTGTCTCATACATGTCAAACTTCTATCTCTTACCATCTCTGAGATCTAGGTGTTTATACAGACGGACGGACAGACGGACATGTCTATATCGACTCGGCTGTTGATGCTAATCAAGAATATATATACTTTATATGGTCGGAAATGACTCCTTCTACCTGTTACATACATTTGCACGACTTTAGTATACCCTTTTTACACTACTTGTCTCGGGATCAGAGTTCTTAGAGTTCTTGAACTCTGATACTCTGATATTTTAAAACATTTGCTATAAAAACTGCGGCACAGACGTAGGTAGCTGGGCCTTTTCGATTTATTAATATATAATTATTAATTATAATTATTAATATTAAAAATCTTAGAAAAAAGTAGTTGTTAGTCTTTAGTTTCTTCTTATTTTGCATATTTTCAGTTTTCCAATATCATTTCGCTTTTAGAAGTTGTAGTCCAAAAACTATACAAATTTTCAACTTTTTTTGGACAACATTTACAGCCAAAATTTATTGTAGCTTGAAAATAACATGGTAGTTATTTTTAAACCAAAGAATGGATATTAAAAAGTTATTTAAGATCGATTTTTGTAAACTTTTAGACACTTTAAGGCTTAATATTGTTAAAAAAATAGAAAAAAATTGCAGAATTTTTTATAGTTTTTGGGCTATAACTTTCAAAAACGCAATGATATCGGAAAACTGAAAATAATTGAAATAGGAAGAAACAAAGGACTACCAACTATTTTTTTTTAAGATTTTTAATATTAGCGGAAACATTTACAGAATTTTTTAAACTTGCAAAAAAATCGATTTTTTTAAAAAAAATAACCACATTTTTAATGTTCAAATCCAACATTTTTTACCTTATCAGCCAAATCAAAACTTCGTGTTTGGTTTTCTGTAACGTCATTCAATGCAGCTTACATTAAAACAAAGTTGGTTCGAATAGGACACTTAATGTGGCCACACGACCAACAAATGTAAGGATACCTCGCTAAACACACGTTTATGCAAATATCTCGTGAACCTGTCGTGCTGGGAGAAAACGGACAATTTATCTGAGTTCAGCGGCCAAAAATACATGAGGAACGGTTGCAAAGTTCTCTGTTGCAAATGTTGGCCTCTTTTTGTAAATTTGTGTTATTATCGTTTCAATCCCGCATTCCAATTGGGCAGATTGGCTCACTGAGACTGTTAGCGGATATAAGTTCACACGAAAAAAATTCCATTTCTCGTATTGTATGTAGAAATAATTGCATATGTTCTCTTGGAAATAAAGCATACGAGCAGCTCCCAAGGCTCTTTATATTGTTGGTTTTGGAACATGCCACAAAAGATCATGGCGCCCGAGCAGGCACTATTTATATTCTAAACAACTACTGAAGGATACTGATTAAAGCTGGATAATTTTACACACATTGGAGTGGAGAGCGTGGGAGAGAGCGCGAGAACGAAGGACTTACTTAAACACAAATTTAGAATGTGTGTTGAGCAAAAAAACAATGAAGGAACAACAAAAAGGACGTATAGATCTCAATCTACACTTTTCCATCGTTTTCAACGATGTGCAAGTGAATAATCTTTCGGTGTGTTAGTCTAGTCGACCAAAGCGAACTTTGCGAAAACAAACATTCTATACACCCTATAGCTTTAACGGCTGCACGCTACAGCTATTGTTCCATTTTTGAAAACTTGATTTAAGTTAACATTGTTTGATTGAGTTTAAACCAGGTGTGAGCATATTGCTACATGTTAAGAAAGACGCACACTATTGATTTAATTGGTCGGGGCATGATAAAAGCTTTTTGGGCATTACAAATGAAGTGTTCAAAAGTTGCCTTTGCTCCAAAGATTAAAACCGAAATAAATAAAGATTAGGGTTGCGATTTCTGTTTTGATTTCTTTTTTTCAGTTACGGTTATATCAGGTTGGTTAAGTTACGGGTTACGGTAGTAGTAGGTATAAAATATCAAGTTTATAATGTACTAGCAAATAGCCCGTCACGCTTCGCTGCGCCTTCAACAGTATATAACCAACGCACACCCGGACATTTCCCGCCCACATCCCACCCACTTTCCGCCCACTTCGCACCTACATCCCACCCGCATTCCACCCTCTTGCCCCCAACTAACGCACACTTCCCGCCCTCTTCCCGCCCCCTTCCCATTTACATCCCTCCCACTTACCGCCACATCCCATCCACTTCCCATTTCCATCCCACCCACTTCCCGCCCACATCCCACCCACTTCCTGCCCACTTCCCACCTACATCCCACCCACATTACACCCACTTGCCACACACATCCCACCCACATCCGTCCCACATCCTACCCACATCCCACACACATCCCTCCCACTTACCGCCACATTCCACCCACATACCACTCACTTCCCACCTACATCCCATCGCTTGCCCACACCCCACTTCCCGCCCACTTCCCACCTACATCCCACCCACATAGCCACCCACGTCCCACTTCCCGCCACATTCCACCCACTTTACATCCACTTACCACCCACTTTCAAAACAACTTTCCACCCACATCCCATTTACTTCCCAGTGAGCATCCGCCAATCGTATGAAAAATAGTTCTTGCATGCAGAATTTTCCGGCCATTTTCCACGTGGGCGGCTTTTCCGACATTGAAAAATCAATTTTCAAATTATTTCGTATTTTGTCCTTACAAACCGAGTTTCAAGCCAATCGGATGAAAAATATTTTTTTTCAAGCAGAATTTTCCGGGAATTTTTCGACCGTCAGGTCAAATTTTCCAACTTCGGAATATAACATTTTAAACTATTTCGTATTTTATAATTACAAACCGAGTTTCAAGCCAATCGAAGGAAAAAACCTTTTTTGGATTCTGAATTTTCCGGCCATTTTCCTCGTATGCGGATTTTCCAAAATCGGGAAAACACGTGTCAAATTATTTCGCGTACAATGCTTACAACTTATGTTTTGCTATGTGTAATTTTGAAAATGAGCTTGGCGCTAATCGCTGGCAACTACAGTTTCGCCCATACAACCTTGACCACTCACTTTCCACCCAGCGGGGTGAATTTTCCGGAAGATTGGTGTGCAGTTGTTGTCGAATTTGCATATATATTTTTGAAAATGAGTTTGAACTTGATAGGATTAAAAACAAAAAGTTTCATACAACAGCTTTCCTCGAATTTTCCACATTTGCCGACAGAATTTTCCAAAATCCGTTCTTAGTACTCACTTTCAGCCTAAGATAAAACTAATGTGAAAATCTCATCTTCCTATCTTTTATGGTTTAGGCTGTGCGAGTCAGTCAGTCAGGTTGAACTTTTTTATATATGGGGCATTCCATACAAAAAAAAACTTTTTTCTGGGATGATGTCTCCGAATTTGATGATAATTGGCCCAAAGGGAGCTTAATATGAGAGAAGCTTAACCCCAAAATGTAAGCTTTTTTGGAGCTCTTTTGCGGAAGTTCTACGCTTAAAAGTGTAATAGTGTGAATTTTTTAAATTTTTAATAACTCGAAAACGGCTTAAGATAGAGCTTGGCGATTTTTTTCCAAATGTGCAGGATTAAAAAGGCCTTTTTAAAAAAATGTGATGAACATTTTTTATTTCTTACCTTTCTTGAAAAACAAAGGATTTTTTAAAAAACTTGGTCTAGCGAAAAAGACCCATCCCTTAAAAATTCTCAAAAAAATATATGTGAAAGCCGCATTTTTTCCAAACATTTTGAGTGCTTGAACATATCTGTAGCTTGAAAATTGAGGAAGTTATGGCCATTTTTGTCATGTAATCTCAAAAATATTAGTATGAAAAATTAGTCAAAATTTCTAATAAATTTTTTTTTTGGTTCTTAATTCGGCCCAAAAATCTTCTTTGAGCTATTAAATAAAATTTTAGGACACAGAAAAGAACGCATTGGATTTGAAGCTTGCAGTAAAATATATATAAAAGACATCCTATGACTTCGTAGTGGTATTCCTAGGACATCGATTTTAAATTATTCAATCGGTAGAAAATTCAAGCTGCGACCTGTATTGGCACGGTGTGTAATGCGACCGGGCGTGCTCGACTGTTCTTTTCTTTCTTGTTTTTTTTTTCAATTATATTAGCCTAAAAATAAAAGTAAGCTGAAAGGAAAAAATAAACCAATCGCATTCATAGA
The DNA here is from genome assembly GCA_018904275.1 of Lordiphosa clarofinis. Lineage (NCBI taxonomy): Eukaryota > Metazoa > Arthropoda > Insecta > Diptera > Drosophilidae > Lordiphosa > Lordiphosa clarofinis. The sequence continues at coordinate 162,523 of JAEIGQ010000250.1, forward strand.
TGCTCTAAAAAATAAACTACACTCTAACTAATTTTGAAATTACACTTTCTGACGTCGTCTTGACTTTAAAGTGAGAAAGGAACCGCATGATGAATTCCAAGCTTCCATTTGATTGTTTTAAAATTTTCGAACCTGGTTTTCAGATATTCTGCACACTGTTGGTAACCTTTTGTAGTGCAAAAAAAAAAAAATATTGAAGGTTTTCAAATTATCACTTGGGCATTGATAAAGGTTTTTAGCTGTTAGTATTTGATTTCTTGTTCCTTGCTGCAGGCAGTATTGCCAGGCAAGCCGTTTAACCGCTCCCCTGCCCCATCACAAGCACCTTTTCCGTACTCTTGATTTCAGTAATATATGACAATTTCTCTTGGAACCACTTTGCAAAAGATAACCATTGTACGTGGTTAAATTAAGAACCAAAAATAAAATTCTTTAGAAATTTTTGATAAATTTTTCAAACTGATATTTTTGAGATTACATGAAAAAAATTGCCATAACTTTTTCAATTTTCGAGCTGCAGATATGTTCGAGCACTCAAAATGTTTGGAAAAGATGCGGCTTTCACATATATTTTTTTGAGAATTTTTGAAGGATGGGTCTTTTTCGCTAGACCAAGTTTTTTGAAAAAATCTTTTGTTTTTCAAGAAAGGTAATAAATAAAAATGTTTTCAAAATTTTTTTAAAAAGGGCTTTTTAATCCTGCACATTTGGAAAAAAATCGCCAAGCTCTATCTTAAGCCGTTTTCGAGTTATTAAAAATTTAACAAATTCACAATATTACACTTTTAAGCGTAGAACTTCCGCAAAAGAGTTCCAAAAAAGCTCACATTTTGGGGTTAAGCTTCATTCATAATAAGCTCCCTTTGGACCAATTATCATCCAATTCGGAGACATCATCCCAGAAAAAAGTTTTTTTTTTGTATGGAATGCCCCATATATACTTTATAGGGTCGGAAATGATTCCTTTTTCCTGTTACATACTTTTGCACATACTTAATATACTCTATGTCGGTACCGAGAGTAAAAAATATTTTAATTGGACTTTTATTCCACTTTCATGCGTACGACTGTCGACTGTATGACATCATGAAAATACCCATGTATGTTTATGTTTTGGTACTGATAACCGTGTATGTATAGGTTATACAGTTACGGATATAATAAGAACTTTTATTTTCGGTCACGATTACGGTTTCAGATAAAAATTTTAAGGTGTTTTTTACGGTTAAGGCGGTTCAGTTTCCGTTACTGTTTTAATCTTTGATTTTCTCTAATTAACTGGCATAGGGTAATGCACGATAACCCAGCGTATACGCCATGTTTTTGGCTGTTTTTCAATAAAAGGTTCATCAAAAGCATTATCATAGCACTATTGTTTCGGGGCAAATTTTTGGCGACGTTGGTAAGATCGCGTTTGTGTTTTCATAATTCACACTGTACGCACGCTTCCAACCACGCAATTTGAAAACAACTTGATATCTCCTACAGTTTTGCAGACATACGGTTTAAGGCATAATTAGTAATGAAGATTATTTATTATTTGCCGAAGGAATAATAAAGATCGGACGATCGGATAAAAATATTTAAAAAAGTTTTCAAACAATGAAATGCCTGGAGATGCGTTATACAATGCTCACCGCTAATATCCTGTATAAGGCAAAACAGATGACTTTTAACGTTCTCAGTAATGGAGACTTTATACGAGGACCATTTAAAATTCGCGATCCGCTGTTGCGGCAAAAACCATTTTTGAAAAGGGTAATCTCTTGATCTAAGATCACATAGGTAAATACCGCAAAAAATTTTTAGGAAGATTTTGCGAATTTCAAAACATCAACCATGGCCAGGAAGCGTGCCACTTTGGCTAATTTGGCCAATCAGGCTTGCACCACTCACAGGAACACGTCCCGCGAAAATGCCTGTTTTGCCGCTCCAGGTGCTCAAAGACAACTGACCAGCCGCTCGTTCGTTAGCTAGGAACGTCCTCTACCGAATCCATTCGGTGCGCGCAGTTCTATTACTTTCCGGACAAACCCTATATGTTACCGCTTAACCTTTTGTCTACTGAAACATTGAACACAATAGGTCCATGGTCCTTGATGACCATATTCTAGTGTACTACTATGTCTATCTAGTTTATCAGCCATGCTCCCACATTTCGACTTCGCATAAATTTTACGATTTGGTCGCTAAAGTAGGTGCTCGCCCATTTAAATCCGGCGACGTATAAGTCCGTGAAGTGAAAAGTAAATGGGAGATGTCACTAGAGAAAAGAACTGCCTTCCTATGAAATTTTTTTTAATATTCTGTGACTATTTGAAATTGTATTAAACTATTGTCTTAAACAAATTTTTTCCTAACCCTCCCAAATTTGCGCAAGCAGCAAAACAGCTTTTGACAACAACCAATTGCGATTTGGCTGGGGCGATAATCGATAAGTTTGTCGATACTGCTGCTTCTGCCACGGAAAGTGTTGCAGAACGAATTGGAAATGAAACAGAATCGATAACAAAAAGTTGCGAGTTTGGGAGCACTTAAAATTTTATTCTTACGAATTTGTTGAAATCGCAAAAGTAAGAGAAAGCCGGAGCTGTATGTTTATGTTTTTGGTGGTTTATTATAATAAACTACTATTTGGTGCATCCCGAAAGGCTACAACTCCGCCAGAGCTGCTTGCGCATTCATTTGCCCAGCGGCAAGTTTTGGTTTATTACTTTCCCGCGTCCAAGGGAACCATTTATATCCTGTATGTTCTGTGAGTTTTACTCAAGGAAAGAATTTCCGTGTTCATCTGTGTCTACATGACGCAACTCCAGTAAATGTGAGAAGAAATGATGGTAAAAATGTAAATGTTGGCTGTACAGCTCCTACAACGCACACTGGGCCCAATTGCCGATTTCTTGGCATAAAGTCTAAAATTGATGCTGCAGAGCTGCAACTTGGTATATATGATAGTTATAGAATGAATAATACCTGGAAAAAAATTTGGATGATTCTGGATACGCCTACTCTTACCGCCCATAAAGGAATGCATTGCGTATACGTACCGTACGGCTACATTTTTTCAGATTCCTTTTTACACATTTTTCAATGCAGCTTATTTTCATCCTTTTTCTCATTGCTGAGCTTACAATCATTTAATTGCTCAAAAACCCAGCTTTTGATAGCGGAACCATCCCGATTGTTGTTAATCCATATCTCGAGCAGCGTTGCACGAGAGAACTCAAGCTTACCTACAAGTTGAGAATACCGCAAGGGCCGCAAATGACCGCAGAAAACATTAATAACATAATGTAATATACATATTAAAGTTTATTTTAACATACATTATAATTGATTCCGGTTAGTTCCAAAAAAGTTCTACTCTACAGAAGACGAGCACTTAGGTTAAGTTTTCTCTGTATATGGACAGCACAAAATAACACACATTAATACACGTGTTAAATATTACCACAAAATGCTTATATCTATACATTCTACATACCCTGGCCTTCAATATCCATAATTTGCAATAATTTATTGTGCAAAGTTATACGACGTGCAAGTCCGCAAAGTTAACAAAAATTTGACGGCAATTTTTTCGCAACAATCACTTAACTCAACAGCTGACTTCGATAGCCAATAACAATTTCAGGGTTGCTAAACAATCGAAAATATTATTTGATTCTTTGTATATAGACTATGTAGTTTGAAGGTTTTTTTTTTTTTTTTTTTGTATTCGTTTATTTATATTCACAACTTACAACTATAACTACTGCTAGGAAGAGCAAGGTGGCTGCGATTCTGCGGTACGGCCGTGAAGCAATGCTTCGCAAAACCCTCAGCGCCCCTACTCCGTCACGCTCCTTCTACTGCGCTCCAGTCTCCGCAGCTCGATCAATATACAGGCAGCGTACTGGCTGACAAGCTCCCAGTGCTCGCTGCTTTCCAGCATAAGTGGGACAAGATTCTCCACCGACAGCCGTCTTGTGCCCAGAGCTTCCTCTAAGCGCTGCCTTTCACGTCTGAATCTGCCGCAGACAAAGAAGACGTGTTCAGCATCCTCCTCTAAATTGCCGCAGTAGGTACATGTTGCGTCCGCCTCGTGCCCAAAGCGGTGGAGATAACTCCGAAAGCAGCCATGGCCGCTTAGTACTTGGGTAAGATAGAAATTTACCTGCCCATGCCTCCTTTTGAACCAGTCCCCAAGGTTGGGGATGAGGCGGTAAGTCCAGCGACCTTTAACGGATGAATCACACCGGCTTTGCCACCTAAGAAGGCTTTCTTCCTGGGCGGATGTTCGCAGCGCCTTTTTGAGGGTTGATGGGAAGTTATTGCCGTGAACCTCGTTATATACAATAGCGTTTACTGAGGCTAGCTCGTCAAGGGGCGGCACACCTGCGATTACAAGCGCAGCATCATCTGACACTGTGCGAAACGCAAGCATATTCTGATTGCACCCAGCCGGTGTGTTGCCTGCAGACTACGGCTGTAGCTTTTCACCTGCAGGGCTCCCAGCAAGACAGGAGCGGCGTACAGCATGGTGGACCTCGTAACGCTGGTAAGCAGCAATCTTCGACCTTGCTTTGGGCCTCGGGTGTTCAGCATTATCCTAGACAGCGCTCTGTTGGTTGATGCCGCTTTTACACTAATGTATTCCAAGTGCTCTCTGAAGCTGAGCCTGGTATCAATCATTACCCCCAGGTACTTAAGCGCTCTCTTGGAGGTGAGCACCGTATTGCCCACTATTACTTGCGCAGTCTCCACCTTTTTCCGGCTGCTTATAAGAACAGCTTCAGACTTGTGTGGCGCTAGTTCCAGGCCCGCTGAAGAAAGCCACGCCTCTATCTGCTTGATAGCTAGGTTGCACTGCGACTCTGCCTGCCTGAGGTGTTTTGCCACTACAACCACGGCAACATCATCCGCAAACCCAACAACTTGCACTTTTTGAGGGAGGGAAAGTCGTAGGATGCCATCGTACATCGCGTTCCACAATAATGGACCTAGCACGGAACCTTGCGGGACGCCTCCGGTTATGTCGTACGTCTCCGTGCGTGCACTGGTATCGAACTTGAGTACTCTGTTACTGAAGTAACTACTGATCATCTGCAGCAGGTATGGGGGGACTCTAAAGTTTTTTAGGGCCCCGAGAATGCAGCTCCACTTTGCAGAGTTAAAGGCGTTGCGAATGTCCAGTGTGACAACTAGGCAGTATTCCTTCTCCCCGTTTTTCCATCTTGTCCCCTCTATCGCGCTCGCGGCTGTGCACACTACCTTGTTGATGGCATCGATTGTGGACCTTGCTTTCCTGAACCCGTACTGGTACTGCGAGAGATCACCAGCTGTGGCTATGGCTCGCTCCAGCCGTGTGCAGATGAGTTTTTCTAGGATCTTTCCAGCAGAGTCGATCAGGCATATTGGTCTGTATGACCCAGCTTCGTCAGGTGCCTTGCCTGGCTTTGGTAGTAGGACTAGCTTCTGAATCTTCCACTTATCAGGAAATACACCTTCCAGTAGACATTTGTTGTACATTTCTGCGAAGATTTCCGGTTTCAGTGTCAGCGCTAGCCTGAATGCTATATTCGGTATAGAGTCCGGGCCTGGGGCCTTCCTGAGTTTTAAGCTCCTGGCAAGTTGGAGCACTTCCATTGCAGTGACTTCCTCAATGGCCATATCAGGTGGCACTTCAACTGGTGGAATTGGAACGTCGTTGCTGCGAGGAAAAAGCTGCGCTACTATGGCTTCGATTGTATGAGGATCTGACGGCTGCAGTTTCGAGTGGGCGTTCAGTTTTTTTACGACCTTTTTGTATGCGCTGCCCCACGGGTCGTGCTCAGCTGAGTCGCAAAGTTCGAGGAAGCACTTGCGCTTGCTCTCTTTGATTGCCGCTTTAAGTGTCCGTCTACAGCTGTGGTAGAAATCTTGCCATTCATAAAATCTGGGGTTCCACGAGAGCGTTGATAGCGCCTCCTTGCGTGGTTACAGGAACGCCTGGCTTCTGCAATTTGGTCGGTCCGGTGTAGTTTGAAGGTATATTATCCCAAATGAGTTTTATTTCCATGAAATTTTCGACTTTATGCCAAAAATTCGGCCATTGGGCCCAGTGTGCAACGGGGCCAAGCCAAGCTTCTCACGAAGAAATGATGGTGTAAGTGGATAAGGTGAAGCCATTTCGGTAAAATTACTAACAGGTACGGCTTAACGACACAGTTTTTGAATACATGCAATAACAATTAAATATCAAATATAGAACATATTCTAAATTGGAAGGACAATAAAGTAATTAAATAATCAAATATACAACCAAATAACATGTGTGCGGAACTACACAACTATTAAGCATATTCAAACTACACCGAAAGAAATTGATATCCGTATTTGGTGATAAAACTATGGTTGATACTTTATCTGTGCAAGGCTAATGAGGACAAAAGCGAGGAGGAATTTTCTCCCTGACGCATTTATAGAATAAGCAGAGCTATTAATCGATAACATAAAGTCAAAACCACCTTTGGGAAAGTGTTCAAGGGTTTGTAAGTCGGAATTTAGCGCAATGAAAGAACCGCTTCTATTTTGACTTCTTTCATAAGGAAACTTTATTCATTTTCGAAACTTCATGCTTTAAAATAAATAAGAAACGGAAAAGTTTTTATGCCGCCTCAATCTGTTTTAAATTTTTCTAGCAGTGTATACAATGCCTATAAATATGAATGTCCTGCAAATGGGACTTCACAGTTACAATGGAACATTGGATAGTGGTGTCGAAATAACAAAATAATAACTGGAGCATGAGCTAGTGCGCGCATCACAAGCAATCACAAAAACAACAGAGAGCGTGAAAAATCTTCTCGAAAACTGAAAACAACACCAACCAATACAAAATACATATATGTGATCAAATTCGAAACTGTGAAATGACCAGTGGCATGGGCAACCTAGGTATTCTGCAGAATGTTCGCTACCTAGTTCAAGCATATTGCAAACAATACGCCAAAGCAATTTTATAATTCACAGAAAATTAGTGTCAATGCTAGCAGGGTATACAAATAAAGGAAAGCTAACCTGTATGTGGCCACTACTTTGACCTTTTGGCTGGTATCCGATTTGGAGCAAACTCACCAAAAATGTGTTAAAACAGAAAATATTCATAACTTATTCTTCTCTGTGCTAATACTTATATCACAACCGCTTAACAGTCGCGGCCGCTGGTATTAACGCCCTGCTCCGTGCGAGCTGGCACCATTTGTTCACAACAAGCTCGGACCATCTTATTGGTGGTCGTCTCACCTTGCCTTTTTTCAATTTTTTAGCAATCAATACGGGTACATGTCCTAGCGGGTTTATCTTTGCAATGTGAAAAATCCTCGCCCACTTCAAAGGCCATAAGTCCTCTAAGATTGCTGTCATTGTCCGTGCTTCTGCACCGCATTGCAGGACTGGGATGATAAACTACTTGTATAGGGCAATTTTCGTTCGTTGTTTTTATACAACATACAAAAGTTGTCATTTTGTTCCCCAGTTTCAATCCCGCGTTCCAATATCCGAAACGGAGATTAGGTCATCCTTAAAAAGTGGCATTTCTAGTATAGCATGTAGAAATAAATATATATGTTCTCTTTGAATGAAGCAGACGAGCAGCCCTGCAACCTTTTAATAATTTTGGTAGTGGAAACTACCATGAAAGATCAGGGCGCCCGAGCAGGCACAGCAAACGAATAAATTTACATAAAGTTGACCCTATTGAAGTGTTCGTAAAAGATGCATCCTACATTTAGTAAAGTCGTGGTCAGTTGCATTCTAAGTTGTACATTTGAACGAGTGGTTTGCATTAGCCCTCCTTTTTTGATCAGATTTCTTTTTCTTATTGACGGTATTTTTTGATCAATTGATTTGTGCGCCTCTTCGCCTACTACCCAGTAGTTTTTTTTTTTGGTGTCCCCCCAAAGCAAAGCGTCCGGTGACCGGTTTGGCACACTACCCCCAGACGCTCATACAATTTTAGTCAACCATCCGACAGTTTGCTAAGGGGTAGCTATCGTCCTGGCCAATCAGCACAGCACCGCCAGACGTTCGCTTGGAAATTGTCAACCAGCCGCCAGGCGGTTTTGGGACTGCCATCGGCCAGGCCATTTACCACTTACCACTTACCACCCGGCGTTCAGCTACCATTGGACAGACCCGATCGGCACAACAATACCAGAGATTATACATAAAATGCCAACCATCCGCCAGGCTGTTTCGGAACAGCCATCGGCCAGCACATTTTCGGATAACCATCCGGCAGTCAGCTACAATATCAGAGCTTATATTTACAATGGCAGCCATACGCCAAGCGATATGGGCTAACCATCGGAATGGGCATTTGCGTTAACCATCCGGCAGTCTGTTAAGGATAACTATCAGCCAGCCCGATGCGTACAGTGTATACAGAAAATGTGTGACCGCGGTTGTGTAAAAGTTTTTATGGAAAGAAAAACTTTTTATTAGTTGTTCCAAGGCGGCTTCGAACCCTCGACCTCCCGCACAGAAGGCAAACACACTTCCCGCTGCGCCACACCCGCCCATATATAGTGGGTGATTTTTTAGCTATTATCTTTTTGGCAACACTAGTTTAAACAACTCACGCACGATTCGTGTATTGTTTCACTGTCAAACATCTTCAGTTTGGTCTATAATTTAAGCATGAATCGTCTTACAAACGAACAACGCTTGTAAATTATTGGATTTTTATAATCAAAATGCGTGCTCTGTTAAGAAAGTTCAAGTTAATAAAGCGACGAAGCTCATTTTTGGCTCAATGGGTACGTAAATAAGCAGAATTGTCGATTTTGGAGTGAATATCAGCCAGAAGCATTGCAAGAGCTACCAATGCATCCAGAAAAAGTCACAGTTTGGTGCGGTTTATGGGCTGGTGGCATCATTGGACCGTACTTCTTCAAAGATGATGCGAATCGTTACGTAACTGTGAATGGTGAGCGCTACCGGGAGATGATATCCAACTTTTTTTTGGCCAAATTCAATAGCTTGACGTGTGGTTTCAACTAGACGGTGCCACATGCCACACAGCACGCGCAACAATGGACTTATTGAGAGGCGAGTGCGGTGAAAATTTTATTTCACGTTCGGGACCAGTCAATTGGCCGCCTAGATCGTGCGATTTAACGCCTTTAGGCTATTTTTTGAAGGGCTACGTTAAAACTTATGTCTATATAGACAAGCCCGCTTCAATTGACGTATTAGAAGACAACACTAAAGCATTTTTTCGTGAGTTACCGGTCGAAATTTTGGAAAGAGTATGCCAATATTGGACTAAGCGAATGGATCATTTGAGGCGCAGCCACGGTCAACATTTGCATGAAATAATCCTCAAACATTAAATTATATGGACCGTACTATCGATTCAAATAAAGATTTCATGCATTTTTCTAAAGTTTATGTGTTTTTATACTCAATGTATTAATTTTTTTCTCAACAAAATAATATGACATGAATCGTCAAATAAATGCTCTCAATCACGGTCTAGTAATATTAAATGTTTATAAGCTATCTGAGACAAGCGACTTAAGTGTATAAAAACTTCGCTTTCTCTTTTTAAAACTTTCCTATAGCTCTTAAAAAATCACCCCTTAATATTATATTTTGTTAACCTTCTGGCAATATCTTAAGTTCGCAATTTATATAATAATAATAAAGACTTTTACTGATTTGGAACCGCCATATAATGGGAATGGCAGAAAAAATAATAAGGTTTGTTAAAAAAGGATAACTTTTAAATTTGGTGGGATACTCTTTTGTAATGTTGGTACACCTGCTCTCTACATATGTACCTAATAGGTACTACCTATGATGACATGATCAGCCACTTTGCACTTATTATTTCTTTTGGACAGATATCAACATACGACTTGTTTCGTAAGTTTGCAAAGATTCGGGTCATAGCTGATAAAGAAGCTTTTGTATATGGTTATGACGCCAAGACCGAAGCACCATCCCCCCAATTCAACGGCAAGATACTAGTACCAAATACATTAGAATATGAAGATGAGTAACGCCATAGGATTTTTTTGCACACGATTTTTCGGTGCTGGCTTTTCAAAGTGGCTTTTCGCTCATTTGAATTTTTGTTGTAACGACAGATAGAGAGCGCTCTAGAGCCAGCCGCTTTTTGTACGCATACAGCGACAGCCGACGACTGTAAGTGTGCACACGTATTCTCAAGCATTACTCACACAAGCAAGTAAATTCTATTCTTAGAATTTTTACGCTCTCAACTTTGTGTGAGCGGAGAGAGCGCAATTTTCGTCGCCACCCCATAGTGCAAAACCAATATATGGCCGTTCGGCATCTTAGAGATTATATTGGTCTTTGCTAGTACGGTCAATAACGAATATTTCTTGGGGTCATGTGCATTTTGCGTTTTGAGCATTCGACACATTGCGGTTTTAGTCCGCCGACAATCGTCTACCCGACGCGTCAGTCCGTTGAAACGAAGAATAATTTTTTTAAAGTGCGAATGCATAATCTTTACGTTTCCTGATTAAAGATAATTAAAAATATTTGCGTTGTATGCACATCATACTTATGGTAAGAGATATTTAAATGATAACCTTATAAAATATTGATCTTAGTAACAGTAGCACTGAGCTAGAGTAATCCCAGTTAAAGTATGTTTATAAAAAATAAAAAAAAAATGCAAAGTACTTTCAACACATTTCAAGGATGTGATGTTGCGGTGGTTGGTGGATTAATGTATAGAAACAAATGTATATGAAATTGAAAAAACCAAAATATCTCTTTTTTTTATCTTTTGGGTGATAAAACCGTTTGGTCGATGTATAGTTCATAGCGCCCGCCATAAGGCTTACCGAAACAGCCTGCCGGTCGGTGGGACACTTTTGTCTGACCGCTGGCGGCGGTGTCCGGATTTCATGACATCCCATATAAAATCTGGTATGAGAGCTGGTATGGGGGCCGGCAGCCGGAGCCAGAATCCGGCTGACATTCTCCAGCCGGCCGGCGACCTTCCGAACTACAGGGTAGCTTCTGAAACACACAGTCTACATGGGAAGCGTGGAGAAGTTAAGTTGGTTCTCCCACTTGCTGATACTTTGTCACCTCGAAGATCGAATAAGTTTTAAAAAAATGGCGTACAAAGTGAAGGCGGCTGAAGGCAAGGTGGGAAAACCAAAGGTTATTTTTCTCAATAAATAACATTGAAATCGAATAATGAACTTATTACAACACTTTGCACAACAGTTGCATTAAAAATGAAATATCATAACTGAAAGGGATAATGCCTCACAAATTCAAACTGCAAGGTCACAAGAGTAATTATTTTTGAATTAGAGACCGAACCGACTTGCTAGTGAACATGTGTACGTTTTACAGCGCTGATTACTTTATAAACTGCACAGAGGAAACTATATTGCTTTTGAATTTTCTTCACATAAAAAAACTGCACCTAGAAACAAAACAGCTTAACGAATTTTTTTTCAGTGTACCCAAAGCCTATAAAAATCAAGGGCCAACTTACAGAACTGCACAGTTGCATTTGGACATTGGTCAAACGTTAAAACTATCCGTGATTCACAGTCATGCAACCTTCTCAAGATGCGTTTAAAAATTATGAATATGGAATGAAAGTTGTCGCCTGGCTGCCATCTGCAAGGGGAAGACATTTCAATCTCGTACTAAAAGTGTTCATGTTATGCACTTTCTATGCGCCATTTGGAATGTTTGCCGGTTTTATTAAGGATTTTGCCGACTATACACCAGGTGAGCTATTCACAACACTGCAAGCTAGTTTCAACGCAGTGGGAACCGTATCAAAAGTGATTATACTACGCCTGAATCTATGGAGATTCCATCAGCTCAAAGAGCTGCTAAGTCGCCTGGATGAATACTGCAACGAAAGGGCTGAGCGCATTCAGATTAACAATTCTGTTCGAAGATGCAATTCGATCTGTCTTGCATATCAGATACTCTTCTCGGGGTTTGTTATAAGTTCATGCGTTACTTCTGTACTCAATGGAGTCGCACCCTGGCGCATCTACACTCCCTTTTTGGATTGGCGTAAAAGTACCACGAATTTGTGGCTGTCTTCTGGGGTGCAGCTTGTCTTTATCTACTTTCACTGCATGCAATGCCTATTGTCGGATGTGTATCCTGTGCTGTGCGCTACCATGATGCATGATCACCTCAATCTTCTAAAGCAGAAAGTTAGTAAGCTGAGAACCAATCCCAGCGAGAGCGAACAGGAGAGCTACGAGCAACTGGTGGAGTGCATTGAGTACCATGGGCTTATCAAGGAGTGAGTAACATTCTTGATTTCCTTATTACTTAACAAATCGGTTTATTCCTGACAGATATAGCGACCTAATACGGCCCGTAATATCCCGATCCATCTTTATTCAATTTTTGATCATTGGTTTTAGTTTGGGCTGCGCAATGGCCAATATACTTATGTTTGCCGACTTCTGGAGCAGAGTGGGTACTGTGGTGTACATAGGACTCGTTATGTTTCAAACATTTCCCTTTTGCTACTACTGCGAACTGATCAAAGACAATTGCCAGGACTTGGCTCTGGCCATTTTTCACTCCAACTGGGTGGGTGCCAGCAGAGGCTACAAATCGGCATTGATCAGTTTCATGCACTGCGCTCAGCAACCAATCGAATTCACAGCGGGGTCCATATTTCCCATTGGCATGGAAACTAGTATCAAAGTATGTCCCAAACATAACTTAATATTTTTCCCCTCTAAATGAAATGCCATTTTTTGTTTAAGATGGCGAAGTTGGCATTTTCTGTGATAACGTTTGCGCAGGAATTGAACTTCGTCGAAAAGTGAGAGGCGGAATGCAGCTTGTGAAGATTAATGCTCGCAGTGTTAGTAATAATTTGTGAACAAATGGTAGCCCCGCTCTTAGATTAAATAAACATCATAAATAATTGCATTTTGTTACACTCAGCAGAAAAGGTAAGTGCGAAAACAATTAGTTCCAAAATGATGTCTCTACACAGAGCGAAAATTGTACTCAAAACGAGCACAATCGTTACCAAAAAGAATGCATGAACGGGTTTTCTCATTTGTAGTACAATGTCCTCACTTGAAGAACAATTTATTGAGAACGCAAAGATTCAAATTGGGTTGATTTTGTTTTATTTTTGAGAACACGATTTGAGTTAATGTTGATCCGTTTTTAAGAACATTTTAAACTCACCTGGGTAATAAATTTGATTGTGCTTGGACCAGGTGTGGGCGATTCCTCACATTTGGGTGGTATAAGAAACGGGGACATACCTCTTTTGACTGGAAGTGAAGGGAGGCTGGCGCTCCTGGAAATGCGTGCCATAGGAATCAGAAGCATCGCTTCAACGACTCGCTTCATTTAAGTTTTACCGAAATGCACAGAAAAATTGGTTCTGACTTGACGGGGACTTAAGCCTGGTACCTTATGCACTCAACGTATGGAATGACACGTTAGACAATTAAGCTGCTGAAAAGTTTTGCAGATGCACGTCTAGAGGTCTACTTATGCTTTGCTGAGCAGACAAGAGAGAGATCAAAAAGAGAGTCAACTTGCTCTCACTCAATCTCTCTCCTGTAAGCGGTTCTGTTGTTGCTTAAAGCAGAGTTCCCCAGCAATAGCCGCGGGAGCACGAACTTATTTGCCGAATGCGAGCAGATGCCACACTTCATAGTGTGTTAGAGAGAGACACAGTCACGTTTTAGCGCTCTCTGTTTGGGGAACCCTGGCTTAAAGCAAATATTATTCGATTCAGAACAACTTTACTAATTCCAAGAACATTTGGTTTCAAAAATTTTGAGAACGCTCTGTTCTCATTTTAAGTTGAAGGCAACTTATTTTCTGAACACGTTTTTCCCCTCTGTGTATCGATTACTTATATGCCACTGAGCTTATCGATAGTTTCTATTCTGTTTGACATGCCCTAGTTAATCAGCAACATATGTTTCAGCATGTGCAACACTGAGCTTTTTATGTGCTTTACCAAATTCTTTCTAAAGTAGTTTTTGTGACAATTAAGTGGAAGAAAAGTGTTTATACTTATAGCTAGGGGTTTGTATTAACTAAAAAAATGTGTGTTTATGTTCTTGATGTATACAATAAATGTAGTATTTAACTATACCACATACCACTTAAAAACAGCGAACGTAAGACTTGGAATTTCCGAGATTCGTGGGAATTAGCGGTAAAATATTTTTTTAATTAATGTTTTGTCTTGTGTTTGTGAAATGTCAAATATGAATCCCGTCCGCCACCAACTCAACAGGATATTACATTTCTTAGGCGCAGTGTCGGCATCAAATAAAAGCTGTTTTTTGTCTGCCTCAACGAAAATATCCCCACAAAGAAAATGTTTGGCTTTGGGAAACAACAGTTTTACTTAGTTTTACCAAAACCTCTAGTAAGCTGGACCGTAAGTAAAAACTTGCGTGATTTGACCAATGGGCTTGCTCAAACGCCGAGATTCTTTCTAGCTATGATGTACTGCGATCATAGAAGATGGATTCGGTGTTTACCCATAGATTTTCTTTGCCAATATCCTGTCTGCTTTTCTTAAGAATAAAAAGTAAAAATTATTATTTTCTATATTTATACCCTTGCAAAGGGTATTATAATTTTGCCCAGAAGTTTGCAACGCACAGAAATATTCATTTCCGACCCCATAAACTATATATATTCTTGATCAGGGCGACGAGCTGAGTCGATTGAGCTTTGTCCGTCCGTCTGTCTGTCCGTCAGTCTGTCCGTCTGTCTATTTCTACGCAAACTAGTCTCTCAGTTTTAAAGCTGTCGAGCTGAAACTTTGCACAGAGTCTTCTTTTTACGGCACACTGCTAATATGTCGGAACCGACCGGATCGGATGACTATATCTTATAGCTGCCATAGGAACTATCGGTCGAAAAGTGGGTTTTTGTGAAAAAACTTTTTTGTTTTTAATGTAATCGCCTTCCGCTTCGACAATTATTAGTTTTATACGCTTTTACACAGATTTGGAAGTTTTTGTCAAAATCGGATGACTATATCTTATATCTGCCATAGGAACTATCGGTCGAAAAGTGGGTTTTTGTGAAAAAACTTTTTTGTTTTTAATGTAATCGCCTTCCGCTTCGACAATTATTAGTTTTATACGCTTTTACACAGACTTGGAAGTTTTGGTCAAAATCGGATGACTATATCTTATAGCTGCCATAGGAACTATCGGTCGAAAAGTGTGTTTTTGTAAGAAAGCTTTTTTGTTTTTAATGTAATCGCCTTCCGCTTCGACAATTATTAGTTTTATACGCTTTAACACAGATTTGGAAGTTTTGGTAAAAATCGGATGACTATATCTTATAGCTGCCATAGGAACTATCGGTCGAAAAGTGGGTTTTTGTGAGAAAGCTTTTTTGTTTTTAATGTAATCGCCTTCCGCTTCGACAATTATTAGTTTTATACGCTTTTACACAGATTTGAAAGTTTTGGTCAAAATCGGATGACTATATCTTATAGCTGCCATAGGAACTATCGGTCGAAAAGTGGGTTTTATTTAGAAAAATTGTATGTTTTAATGCTGACGTTCGTATACTCTGATGTATTAAAACATTTGCAAGGGTATAAAAACTTCGGCAAAGACGAAGTTAGCTTGGCCTTCTCGTTTTATTATTTGTTTGAAATGTTTACAAAAGACTTGACAGACAAAAATTTTTTTTTCGAAAACTCTGCACTTAAACTACTTGACCGATTTAAAAACACAATATTTGGAAATTTAATAACCTTTCGATGCATACCTTGCTTGACCCAATCATACACTCTCAAATAAATATTACCTAAAATTGCTAAAAATTGCCTGAAATTTAAGTCCATATGACCTAAAATGACAACCAAGGAATATATGGACTTAAATTCAGGACTGCATTACCATTACCTCCATAAGCCATAAATTTAATTTTTAGGTAATATGTGACCTAAAATTAAACGTATATTTAGGTTATAGAAATTATTATTCATATCATTCCCATGGCAGCTATATGACAAAGTCGTAAAATTTTAATCTGTTTATGACTTAATTAATTAATTTCTTTCAAACCATAGCCATATATTGACTTATTATATATTTCGGATGGAAAAAAATTTATATGAACTTTAGCAACCATTTTTATTATTTATAATATTAATTCTTTAAAATATAAAATGTATTCATTCTTAATTTAAAAAAAAAACTGTAAGAATATTGGTTTATATTTTTTTTTATTTTAAATAATAATACAAAGTTTAGGAAAATGGTTTAATTTTAAGGCAAAGGATTCCTAAAAAATTTTACCTAAAATCAGATCTTTTAGGTAAAATGCCCTATATTTTAGGAAATTATTGCCTGAAAAAATATTTTAGGTAATAAAATCCATTTTCCTGAAATTTAAGGAAAATCTTTTTTCTGAGTGTATATATCTGAGTCGAGGTTGTAGGTGTACCTACCAAAATTGTTTTTTTTTTAAATTTAAATTAGTCTTGAGAATAAAAAAAAATAATTTTATTCCTAGCTTTCAAAGAAAAAAACAGATTGCGATTATCTCAATTACTTTGGAATAATTTAATTCCGCTAAATTATTCATTTCGCCCACTGTGCGTTGTCATAGTGCATCTTTCAGCTGCGATGTCTTGTCGTCCCGATTGACCCTTTGTGGGAGTCTCTCTTTAGCACTTCCACGTAAAAATTGGCGTTGACGGTTTTTCCAGAAGGAATAAATTTATTGTGGACGATGCCTTTGAAGTCAAAAAAGACAATGAGCATCATTTTTGCTCATTCTTCTCCTTTTTGGGCTATACCCTCTTGGTGAAGAGAATGAGGTCCGTCTTCGCCGGCTTCTGTGGCCCATTTTAATTTCTCCTTGAGAGTAGAGTCCATGATTGAGCTGACAGTCGATGGACATTTTCCCAGGATAATTATACTTTTGTCGTCGGCATATGCGGTTATCTTAGGCCCTTTCCTAAGGAAATTCCAAAGTAGTGCATAGAAGAGGTGGCAGGACTCCGCCCTGGGGCGTTCCGCCATGTACCTCTTTTGTCATGGTTGTGGTACCCCCACTCGGCTTGTACTCTTCTGCAGCTTAGCAGGTTATATATCCAGGAGTTCAATGCTGTGTGTATTGCTAGAGCTCTTAGGCTTCGCATTATTGCTTCTGTAGTAACGTTGTTAAATGCACCCGAAAAGTCAAGGAATGCTCCCAGAATGTTGCAAACGGGAAACTGAAGTATCAAGACTAATGCTCATAGGGCAGTGTTGCCCAAAATGCCAATAGCCTCTCCCAAATGATAGGAACTCATAATTCTGCCGGCGTCGCAGCCGATCGCAGATAGAGAATAGCATGCACACCCATTTGTTTGTTTGCTTGTTGCCCATGTTTGACATCATGACGTTAACTGCGTGTCAGACAAGATTTAAGGAAATTCGAATAAACGGAAAATAATTATTTAGCATATGACAAAATAATTTTCAAACAGATTTATGGTATGCCTATGGGCAATCCGATCTCGCCGAACCTAGCAAATATTATACCGAACAAAATTTTGGACGATGCAATGGCAAATTTAGAGAAGAAACACATAGAAGTCAAACACCTATCAAAATATGTGGACGATATAGTCTGTATAATTAAGAAAAAAGACGCTCAGACTATACTAGAAACACTGAACAAGCAACATCATTGGGCTCATTTCACAATGGAAGTAGAGAAATGTAGAAACAGAGCATGGCAACAAACTACCTTATCTGACATAGAAATAACTAGAGAAATTCAGACTCTAACTTTCAAATGGTACACAAAACCAATGGCTTCAGTCAGAATTATTAACTATAACTCAAATCACCCATTAAACCAGAAATCAGGAAGTCGTACGTGTGTGATGAGAAACATAAACCCAGCTATTATATTAAAATTAAGAAAATGCTTTTAAAGATCACTGAAACTACAAACCAACTAATCGACAAAACACCCAAGGAAACACAGACCTAAAAAATTCATTAGCGAACAGACGAACTGCATTTACGCAGCACTAAAATATCGCTTTAATTGCCGAAACGCGTAGGAGAAAACCTGAGCCAAAAAGTGCTTTTACTGCAGGAAGGGAAAACGGCCGAATAACCACCCCAATCTACACCACAATGAAAGAAAATATAATTTAAATTTTTATTCATTTCCCTTCTCTCTTTCTTCAGGGCAATGCGGAACGGCCCTTTGCACTTTTTCTCAAACATCTGCATATTCAATTAAATGTTTTCACAATTATCTGAATCAAAGGGCAAGTGCGTAACTATATCAAATTGTAGGAACAAAAGTTTGAATAATAAATAAACTATTAAACCAAATTGCGGGTAAGCACATGTGCCAAACTACAAATAAATTTACTACTATTAAGCTACACAGTAAAGAAATATTTATTCTAGTTTTTTGGTGACATTTTTGGTAGAACTTAATTTTTTTCGGCATCATCCTTAAGCTAGCCTTAAGTTTGAGCATTGTTATGTATTTTGATTACATTTTTTTTTTTTTAGTTTTTTTTTTAAGCTTTATAAAGACGTTGTATTTCTGTGCTAATTAACTTCATTAATTTTTTAACCCCCCACCGGGGACAAACGTTCCAAGAAAGACTCCTTCCCTGCAAGAGGACAGCATAGGTTGGAACAAAATTTTCTCCATGAGTTTAGCCTTTTTCTATCCGCTTGTTTGGAAAGCTTAAAGTATTCTTGCACTTCCTTCCTCTGCTCTTTCAGCGATGGTCTGTTTCTTTTTTTGCTAAGTGAGGTTTTGTATGATTCTGTTAGGTTGGATGTGAGCGTCTCCACGGGCCTCTCGTTGGCTTGGGTAGTTTGGATTCTACCGTTCTAAGGTACTCCACCCAGTGTGCGCTCCGGGGGTTTAATAAGCCTTTCTCTACCTCAAGGGTAGAGAGGTAGAGAGTACATTCAGAAACATTTTTTTTCAATTATTTTATTTGCTTAAACGATCTATTAGGATCTTGTAAACATCATGCAGAACTTTCAAGCAGATCCGAAACTCAGTTTTACAGAAATAAACAAAAACAATTATTTTTCCCGACCCTTTTAAATATATGAAAATTGTTTTCAACGACCCTCGTATTTTTTGAATTTCTAAGCTTTTTCACATTTTGGGTCAAAAACTTTATAAATAGTAATAAAATGTCCGAAATTTTGGAAAACAAAATTTTTGAAAAAAAATTGTACTTGGAAATTTTTGGAGATTTTATTTTTTACCATGTCTTGACGCACTTTGACCCAAATTTCTCAGGAGAACTGCTTAGAAAAAAGCTAACACCCAAATGCACCAAATCCAATTTTTACATTTAATAAAAATAATTTTTATTTCATCGAAAACAGATGTCGAAACTTTAAATGCGATTATCTCGGAAACATTTTTTCCAAAATGGTTGCAAAGATTTAAAAAGTACCTGTTAACCGTTTTTCAAATTCTTTTTATTTATAAACCATTCACTATTCTGGTGTGAAATAGGATATTTTTGATCGGTCAACAAATAACGGAGCTAGGACCAATACAGTCGAAAATAAAGGTCGATTTTCGAAATTTTGACTTTGAAACCCCATAACACAAAGCCCCGCCTTTAGTTTTAAATTCAGATCATCCGTTCTCAAAAAATTTTTGCAACCTTATTTATTTTTTTAACCTTTTAAAAATGACACCAGAATAAATACAGTACCCTTAATTTCGATATACTTGTGGTCTGAGAACAAGTTTCAATCTAGGACTCTCCATTCTGATGCCTTCGTACTATTCCCTAAGGCCAGAGTTCGGTCTAGGACATTGGCCGATGTTGGTCACATCTCCAACGTTTTCTATTTTAAGGTTAGTTTGTAGGATATAGCTTACGAGTCACCTCTGTCGGTGTGATGTGCGATGGCGTCCGTTAGTTGGTCGAGCTCAGCAGGAAGGGACTCTCGCTCGTGTGCCATGTAGCAGGATGACAATATTATTTTATAGTAATTGGACATAGGGTAAACATAGATGCCTTTTCTTTCCAGAATGGTTATAAATACGAGGGTTGGGCCACAAAAGATCATGGCGCCCGAGCAGGAACAGGTTATGAATATGAATTTAACGGAAGCAACATGAAGTTGGCCAAAGTAAAGGCGGCTGAATATGAAGGAGGCGGCAAGGTGAGAACACCAGGTGCGGGAAAACATTTCCAAGCTTGGTGTGATCAACTGGTACCAGTTCACACGGAGCAGAATCGATATTAATAAGAGAGGTAATATTTCCTAGTAATTAACACAGTGTTTCAAAAATAAAAATCTGCGCATACTTTTCATGGGACCCAGTAAAAATTGTTGGGCAAGTCGAGTATAGCATATCCTCATACTTGGTTTTTGCCTAAAGCCCCCAAAATCTGAAGTTATTACCTTTATTAAATTGATATAACTCGCGAATGGACCGTGTGATTGTTCACATCCTTATCAATTCACTTAGGGAGGGAGAGTAATCTAATACATTATAAGCATTTTTACACGGCTTACAGATTTCGCATTTTTCAATTTTTGTTATACCCTGTTCTCATTAAAAATGGGAAAAAAGGGATCATGAAGTTGTGCAAATGTATGTAACAGGGAGAAGGAAGCATCTCCGACCACATAAAATATATATATTCTTGATCGGCATCAACAGCCGAGTCGATTTAGCCATGTCCGTCTGTCCGTCCGTCTGTCTGTCTGTATAAACGCGTCGATCTCAGAGACTGTAATAGATAGAGCCACAAGTTTTGGAATGTATATATATACTGTAGCCACCTCGAGTTTGTTTCAGATTTGGAAAACTCCACATCCTCCATCATTTAGCAGCAAAAAACTGTCACTCTCTATGTATAAACGCGTTGATCTGACAGACTATAAGAAGAAGAGCCACAAATTTTTGCATGTATGTAAGTCAGTGTCCGGCACCGTTCAATGTTCTGTGTATTCAAGTAGCGACGTCCATCCTCTGTAGCAGCGGCGTCGATACACAGACACTATACGAGCGTACACTGCTCTCTTTTGCACTAACAAACATGTGCTAACTGAGAGCGCTCACGCGTGTCTGAACGCACTCATACAAAGGCAAAATAAGCATGTGTGTTTTGCCGGACACTGATGTAGGTTTACACCGTACCCAGATAAAGTTTAATCCAAGTTTGGCAAATTCCTCCTCCATCTTCTTCTAACCGCGAAAAACTGTCAGAGCTTCAATTTTTAAGTTTTAACATAGTGACTTAATATATAATCAGTGAGGCCCAACATCTATCTATTCTGTGTACCACAATGAGATCCGAGCAAAATCACCGAAGATATGTACAGAAGTGTGCCTGCCCATTTATTGAAATGAAGTTTAAAATAAATGGAATTCAAAGCTATAGGAACCACATTACTTGGGACAGGGTATTTTGCTGTCGGGGCACTCGACCGCAACACTCTTACTTGTTTTTTTTGTTCTTTGGCCATCACTGGTTTACCTATATAATTTTATGCGACTTTTTCTTAAAGTTTATTATAAAATCCCATTTAATTCTTCGTTGAGCGGTTGCTGTCCCAATGAATTTGGATCCCGTTTGACGAAGTTATGCGCGCATTATTAAGTACACCTCGACAATCTAGTATTTCTTTTGAGTATGCGGAGCAACAAGAAATTCGTACGCCATCGGCCCAGACTAGCGCTTTCGGATCACAACTAAAGGACCTTTTAGCTCGGCTAACCGATTTCCGTTGACTGCCGACGGCGCTTCTAATCCAGACCCGGCCGCCTAAGGCTCGCACGAGCCGAAGTCTGTCGTATTTTTAAGCAAACGCGAGCCGAAGTTATGGTTGTGTGAGTCGGTGAGCACTGCCTAGCAAGTAAAATGCGTGTTGTCTGGAGAGAGCTCTCTTGTTTACTAACACATGCTTACTTTTTTTTCCTCTCCATTTGGCCGCCTCTGTTCTATTCCCCTTTGGAAACTGCGCTCTCGGTTCTCTGGGCCGACGTGCGCTCGCCAAATTCGCCTCTGCGAATTCGCCGAATGGGAATTTCGTCTCCTTTCTGCCTGTTGCCGTGGAATTGCCTGACATATAACACTGTGCAACACGAAAAAGTAGATACCGTTGAGACCAAAAAATCATATCGTTAGCAGTGTGTGTAATTCATCACAGCTTTGAAATCGAAAGAAAAACGATGAAGTTATGGGACTTTAAGCGGAAGCAAATTTTGGAAAAATTGAAAAAAAAAAAACAACGATATCGATAACGGGTCGAAAAATTTTTTTATTCTATTTTTCTTTGAATTTACTTTAGTAAAAATTGGTTTGGCGCTTTGGGAAAAAATGCTGTCGAGCAGTGTTATGCCTCTAAAATTCAAAATGCAAGGTCAAAAGAGTAATTATTATTGAATTAGATACAGAACCAACTTGCCAGTAAACATGTGTACGTTTTACAGCGCTGATTACTTACTCACAGACGAAACTATATTGCTTTTGAATTTTCTTCACATAAAATACCTGCTGCTAGCAACAAAACAACTTGTCGATTATTTTTTTCAGTGTACCCAAAGCCTATAAAAACCAGAACCAACTCACAGAACTGCACAGTTGGATTGGGACATTGGTCAGACATTGGAAAACTATCCGTGATTTACAGTCATGCAACCTTCTCGAGATGCATTTCAGAATTTTGAATATGGAATGAAAGTTGTCGGCTGGCTGCCATCTGCAAGGGGAAGACATTTCGATGTCGCACTAAAAGTGTTTATGGTGTCGACATTCTATGTGCCTTTTGGAATTTTTGTCGGCTATATTAAGGATTTTGCCAACTATACACCAGGTGAACTTTTCGCATTCCTGCAAATTAGTTTCAACGCAGTGGGCTATGTAGCTAAATTGATTATAATAGTCCTGAATCTATGGAGATTCCATCAGGTCAAAGAGCTGCTAAATCGCCAGGATGAATTCTGCAACGAAGGTGCTGAGCGCATTCAGATTAACTTTACTGTACGAAGATGCAATTTGATCTACCTTGTATATCATATACTCTACTCGGGGTATATTATAAGTACATGCCTTATTTCTGTACTCAATGGAGTCGCACCCTGGAGTATCTACACTCCCTTTTTGGATTGGCGTAAAAGTACCACGAGTTTGTGGCTTTCTTCTTCGCTGCAGCTTATCTTAACCCACTTTTTTAGCATGCAGTGCCAATTGTCAGATTTGTATCCTGTGCTGTGCGCTATCATGATGCATCTTCACCTCAATCTTCTGCAGCAGAAAGTTAGTAAGCTGAGAACCAATCCCAGCGAGAGCGAACAGGAGAGCTACGAGGAACTGGTGAAATGCATTGAGTACCATGGGCTTATCAAGGAGTGAGTAACAATTCTTGATTTCATTATTACTTAACCAATCGGTCTATTCCTGACAGATATAGCGACTTAATACGGCCCTTAATATCCCGTTACTTCTTCATACAATTTATGATCATTGGATTAAGTTTGGGCTGCGCAATGGCCAATATACTTTTGATTGCTGACTTCTGGAGCAGAGTGGGTACTGTGGTGTACATAGGACTCGTAATGTTTCAAACATTTCCCTTTTGTTTCTACTGCGAACTGATCAAAGACAATGGCCAGGACTTGGCTCTGGCCATTTTTCACTCCAACTGGGTGGGTGCCAGCAAAGGCTACAAATCGGCATTGATCAGTTTCATGCACTGCGCTCAGCAACCAATTGAATTCACAGCTGGGTCCATATTTCCCATTGGCATGGAAACTAGTATCAAAGTATGTCCCAAACATAACTTATTCTTTTTCTGTTTTAAATGAAATGCCAATTTTGTTTAAGATGGCGAAGCTGGCCTTTTCTGTGATTACTCTTGCAAAGGAATTGAACTTAGGTGAAAAGTGAGAGGCGGAATGCAGCTTGTCAAGATTAATGCTCGTAGTGTTAGTAATAATTTGTGAACAAATCGTAGCACCGCTTTTAGATTAAATAAACATCATATATAATTGCATTTTTAAACACTTTTACTTTTTTTTATATTTTTGGTCGTGGAAACTACGACAAAAAATGATGACGCCCGAGCAGGGACAGCATGTGAATTAACTTATTTAGCAGCAACATAAAGTTGGCCATTTTAAGTGGTCTCTAACCCTATCGAACTGATCGTGAAAGGTACATGCTACTGAAATTGAGCACACGCTTGTGATTAATAGAAACTGCATTTAGTAATGTCGTGGTCAGTTGCATTACAATACAGATTATTTGAACTATTTGTAACAGACTTTTGTGTTGTACATTTGAACGAGTGGTTTGCATTAGCACTTTTATTTTAATCGGATTTCTTATTGACGGGTTCCCAGCCTACATTGGAAGCGTGAAGTAGTCAAGTTGGTTCTCTCACTTGGACTTGCATTAGTTATTGCTTCATCGTCACGTAATGATAAGAATCATGAACTGCTGATACTTTGTCACCAGAAGCTCTAACAAACAAGTGAGAAAGTCGGTCAAGCCCGACTATAACATACTCTGTACCTGGAGTAGAAACTGAATGCAATGCTGTTGCTGCGCTCATCTCTAATTCTCTCTCTATCTCTCTCTCTCTCTCTACTCTCTTTAAGGGTAGGAGTGTTTACTTATTTGCTCATAACATGAGAACCGCTCATCCGATCTTTATCATTTCTTTGGCAAATCAATTCAATTTGCTAATTACTAACTATCTTCAGAAGGTACAAATCGTCTATCTTCAAAACTGTAGGAGACATAACGTTTTTTCCAAATTGCGGGGGCGTGAGTGGGCGTGGCAAAAATTGAAAAGAAACTTGATCTGCCTGCAAGTATAAGAAGCATTTGTCCCGTACATGTCAAACCTCTATCTCTTACCATCTCTGAAATCTGTTTGTTCATACGGACGGACGGACAGACGGACATGGCTATTTCGACTCGGCTGTTGATGCTGATCAAGAATACATAATCCCGCCCATATCCCGATCACTTACCATTTACATCCCACCCACATCCCTCCCACTTTCCGCCCACATCCCACCCACTTTCCGCCCACTTCCCACCCACATTCCATCCACACTTCCTGACCTCTTCCCGCCCAAATCCCGATCACTTACCATTTACATCCCACCCACATCCCTCCCACTTACCGCCACATTCCACCCACATCCCATCCACCTCCCATTTCAATTCCACCCACTTCCCACCCACATCCCACCCACTATCCGCCCACATCCCACCCACATTCCACCCAGTTGCCACCCACATTCCTCCCACTTACCGCCACATTCCACCCACCCACTTCCTACCCACCCACATCCCACCCTAAATCCCACCACTTACCCACATCCCACTTCCCCACCCACATCCCACCCACTTGCCACCCACAGACCACACATCTCCTGCCATCTTCGCGTCATCTTCCCGTCCACTTCCGCCCACTTCCCATTAACATCCCACCCACTTCCCACCCACATCCCACCCACATCCCTCCCACTTCCTGCCACATTTCACCCACTTTACATCCACTTACCACCCACTTCCAAAACAACTTTCCACCCACATCCCATTCACTTCACAGTGAGCATCCCGACGATAGTTCCAACATCGGAAAATTTAAAAAAAAATAATTTCGTATTTTGACCTTACAATCCGAGTTTCAAGCTAATCGTATGAAAAATAGTTTTTGCATGCAGAATTTTCCGGCCATTTACCTCTTGGGCTGCTTTTCCGACATTGAAAAATCACATTACAAATTATTTCGTATTTTGTCCTTACCAACCGAGATTCAAGCCAATCGGATGAAAAATAGTTTTTTTTATGCAGAATTTTCCGGGAATTTTTCGACCGTCAGGTCAAATTTTCCAACTTCGGAATATAACATTTTAAACTATTTCGTATTCTATACTTACAAACCGAGTTTCAAGCCAATCGTATGATAAAAACTTTTTTGGATTCAGAATTTTCCGGCCAATTTCCTCGTGTGCGGATTTTCCAAAATCTCTATTTCGCGTACTATGCTTACAACTTATGTTTTGTTATGTGTAATTTTGAAAATGAGTTTGGCGCTAATCGCTGGCAACTAAAGTTTCGCCCATACAAACTTGACCACCCACTTTCCACCCAGCGGGGTGAATTTTCCGGAAGATTGGTATGCAGTTGTTGTCGAATTTTCATATAGATCTTTGAAAATGAGTTTGAACTTGATCGGATGAAAAACAAAAAAGTTTCATACAACCGTTTTCCGCGAATTTTCCACATTGGCCGACAGAATATTCCAAAATCCGTTCTTAGTACTCACTTTCAGCATAAGATAAAACTACTGTGAAAATCTCATCTTCCTATCTTCTATGGCTTAGGCTGTACGACGGTCACCAGTCAGTCAGTCAGGTTGAACTTTTTTATATATATAGATACTAGCAAATAGCCCGTCACGCTTCGCTGCGCCTTCAACAGTATTTAACCAACGCACGCCCACTTACCACCCACTTCAGGCCCACATTCCACCCACTTTCCGCCCACATCCCACCCACTTTCCGCCCACTTCGCGCCTACATCCCACCCACTTGCCACCAACATACCGCACACTTCCCGCCCTTTTCCCGCCCAAATCCCGATCACTTACCATTTACATCCCACCCACATCCCTCCCACTTTCCGCCCACATCCCACCCACTTCCCACCCACATTCCATCGACTTCCCATTTCCATCCCACCCACTTCCCACCCACATCCCATCCACTTCCAGCCCACATCCCACCCACTTTCCGCCCACTTCGCACCTTCATCCCACCCATATTCCACCCACTTGCCACCAACATACCGCAAACTTCCCGACCTCTTCCCGCCCAAATCCCGATCACTTACCATTTACATCCCTCCCCATCCCTCCCACTTACCGCCACATTCCACCCACATCCCATCCACCTCCCATTTCAATCCCCACCCATTTACATCCCACCCACATCCCTCCCACTTACCGCCACATTCCACCCACATCCCATCCACCTCCCATTTCAATCCCCCCCACTTCCCACCCACTATCCGCCCACATCCCACCCACATTCCACCCACTTGCCACCCACATTCCTCCCACTTACCGCCACATTCCACCGACCCACTTCCCACCTACATCCCACCCTACATCCCACCACTTACCCACATCCCACTTCCCGCCCACTTCCCACCCACATACCACACACCTCCTGCAGTCTTCCCGTCATCTTCCCGTCCACTTCCCGCCCACTTCCCATTAACATCCCACCCACATCCCTCCCGCATCCCACCCACATCCCTCCCACTTCCTGCCACATGTCACCCACTTTACATCCACTTACCACCCACTTCCAAAACAACTTTCCACCCACATCCCATTCACTTCACAGTGAGCATCCCGGCGATAGTTCCAACATCGGAAAATTAATAACAAAATAAATTCTCATTTTGACCTTACAATCCGAGTTTCAAGCTAATCGTATGAAAAATAGTTTTTGCATGCAGAATTTTCCGGCCATTTTCCTCTTGGGCGGCTTTTCCGACATTGAAAAATCACATTACAAATTATTTCGTATTTTGTCCTTACAAACCGAGTTTCAAGCCAGTCGGATGGAAAATAGTTTTTTTTATGCAGAATTTTCCGGGAATTTTTCGACCGTCAGGTCAAATTTTCCAACTTCGGAATATAACACTTTAAACTATTTCGTATTCTATACTTACAAACCGAGTTTCAAGCCAATCGTATGATAAGAACTTTTTTGGATTTAGAATTTTCCGGCCAATTTCCTCTTGTGCGGATTTTCCAAAATCTCTATTTCGCGTACTATGCTTTCAACTTATGTTTTGTTATGTGTAATTTTGAAAATAAGTTTGGCGCCAATCGCTGGCAACTAAAGTTTCGCCCATACAACCTTAACCACCCACTTTCCACCCAGCGGTGTGAATTTTCCGGAAGATTGGTATGCAGTTGTTGTCGAATTTTCATATAGATCTTTGAAAATGAGTTTGAACTTGATCGGATGAAAAACAAAAAGTTTCATACAACCGTTTTCCGCGAATTTTCCACATTTGCCGACAGAGTTTTCCAAAATCCGTTCTTAGTACTCACTTTCAGCATAAGATAGAACTACTGTGAAAATCTCATCTTCCTATCTTTTATGGCTTAGGCTGTACGACGGTCACCAGTCAGTCAGTCAGTCAGCCAGTCAGTCAGGTTGAACTTTTTTATATATATAGACTAGCAAATAACCCGTCGCGCTTCGCTGCGCCTTCAATAGTACAACAACGCACACTCACTTACCACCCATTTCCCGCCCACATCCCACACACTTCCCGCCCATTCACCGCCCATATCCCACCCACATCTCACCCACTTCCCGCCCTCTTCCCTTTCACTGCCCGCCAATTTTCCGCCCACATCCCACCCTCATCCTACCCACTTCCCGCCCACTTCCCGCCCACATACCACCCACATCCCGCCCACATACCACCCACTTCCCACCCTCTTTCCGCCCACATCCCACCCACATCTCACCCACTTCCCGCCCATTTACCGCCCACATCCCACCCACATCCCTCCCACTTCCCGCCCACATACCACCCTCTTCCCGCCCTTTCCCTTCCACTTCCCGCCAATTTTCCGCACAAATCCCACCCACATTCCGCCCACATCCCACCCACATCGCTCCAACTTCCCGCCACATTCCACACACTTCACATCCACTTACCACCCATTTTCCACCCACTTCCACAACAACTTACCACCCACAACCCATTCACTTCCCAACCACTTCCCCAGTGGGCATCCCGGCATCCAACATCGGAAAATAAAAACATAAATTAGTTCCGATTTTGACCTTACAAACCGAGTTTCAAGTCAATCGGGTATAAAATAGTTTTTTGCATGCAGAATTTTCCGGCCATTTTCCTCACGGGCGGATTTTCCGACATTGAAAAATCACATTTCAAATTATTTCGTATTTTGTCCTTACAAACCGCGTTTCAAGCCAATCGGAGGAAAAATAGTTGTTTTCATGCAGAATTTTCCAGGAATTTTCCGACCGTTGGGTAAAATTTTCCAACTTCGGAAAATCACATTTCAATTCATTTCACCTCCTTTCCTTTCAAACCGAGTTTCAAGCCAATTGGATGAAAAATAGTATTTTGCATGCAGAATTTTCCGACCGTTTTCCTCGTGGACGGATTTTCCGACATTAAAAATCACATATCAAATTATTTCGTATTTTGTCCTTACAAACCGAGTTTCAAGCCAATCGGATGAAATTTAGTTTATTTTCATGCAGAGTTTTCCGACCATTTTACTCGTGGGCGGATTTTCCGTCATTGAAAAATCACATTTCAAATTATTTCGTATTTTGTCCAGACAAACCGAGTTTCAAGCCAATCGGATGAAATTTAGTTTATTTTCATGCAAAATTTTCCGGAAATTTTCCGACCGTTGGGTCAAATTTTCCAACTTCGGAATATCACTTTTCAAACCATTTCGTATTCTGTCCTTTCAAACCGAATTTCAAGCCAATCGGATAAAAAATAGTTGTTTGCATGCAGAATTTTCCGACCATTTTCCTCGTGGGCGGATTTTCCGACATTGAAAAATCACATTTCAAATTATTTCGTATTTTGTCCTTACAAACCGAGTTTCAAGCCAATCGGATGAAAAATAGTTTTTTTCATGCAGAATTTTCCGACCGTTTGGTCAAATTTTCCAACTTCGGAAAATCACATTTCAATTCATTTCACCTACTTTCCTTTCAAACCGAGTTTCAAGCCAATCGGATGAGAAATAATTTTTTTTTATGCAGAATTTTCCCGCTATTTTCCTCGTGGGCGGATTTTCCAAAATCGGGAAAACACGTGTCGAATTATTTCGCGTACTAAGCTTACAAATCAAGTTTCAAGCCAATCGGATGAAAAATGGCATTTTTCCCATACAAACTTTTCCGACGCTTTTCCGACTTTTCCGGGTGGAATTTTCCAAAACCCCGTCTTAGTACGCACTTTCACCACCAACAGAAACTCCTGTGAAAATTTCAGCCCTCTATCTCTTACCGTTTGGGCTGTGCGATGATTGCCAATCAGTGTCAGTCAGTCAGTCAGTCAGTGAATCAGGACACTCTCTTTTATAGATATAGAGATAGTCGGAAATGATTCCTTC
Organism: Lordiphosa clarofinis; assembly: GCA_018904275.1. Taxonomy (NCBI): domain Eukaryota; kingdom Metazoa; phylum Arthropoda; class Insecta; order Diptera; family Drosophilidae; genus Lordiphosa; species Lordiphosa clarofinis. The sequence continues at coordinate 192,702 of JAEIGQ010000250.1, forward strand.
TCCCTGTTACATACTTAAGCACCAACTTATTATACTCTATGTACCTTTGGTATAGAGTATAAAAAGGCGTACAAAGTGAAGGCGGCTGAATATGGAGGAGACGGGTGGGAAAATCAGGTGCGGGAAAACATTTCCAAGCTTGGTGTGAACAACTGGTGCCAGCACGCACGGAGCAGAATCGATATTAATAACAGACGCTATTTTCCCTAAAATATAATAGGTTAACCCCTGAAATCGAATAATGAACTTATTTCAACATTTTGCACAACAGTTGCATTAAAAATGAAATATCATTGCTGAAAGGAATCAAAAATTCAGACTTCAAGGTCAAAAGAGTAATTATTTTTGAATTAGATGCAGAACCAACTTGCCAGTAAACATGTGTACGTTTTATATCGATGATTACTTTAACTACACAGAGAATACTTTTATTGCTTTTGATTTTTTTTTACATAAAATAACTGCCCCTATGAATGCACAGTGGTCCCAATTGCGATTTTTTTTGCCAAAAAGTCCAAAAATAAAGATACAGATTTGCAATTTGGCACTTATATTTTATCTAACAAATATACATTTCACCTTCACCTACCTGCCATATAAATCCACCAACCTCACAAGCGATATCTTTTTCTGTAGGGGAGAGTCCGGTTGTGGACACGCTCTGGTTGTGGACACCCCAGTCTATTTTTTGACAGGTAACAAATACTGCCAAACTGAGTAATGTCAAACTTGTAGTTTGACAGTGCACATAATCTGAGCCAATACCGAAGTGTAAACACGCAATTGGTTTCTTGCTGTGAGCAAATAAAAAAAAATCGTGAAAATTTTTCCGAGTTTCTATTTTTTTCAATTTCCACATTGCGTTAAATCGAAGCAAAACATTAAAAAGAGGTGAGTACTATACATTTTTATTTAGTGCATTAAGTGTACTTTGTGATGTGATATCAAGTTTCAGTGAAATGTTTATGTGGTCAAAATTTGCCGAACAAAATAAAAATGGCTACCATTTCCAAGAATGGACACACTTTTGCACCGGTTGTGGACACCCTGGTTTTATGTGTTTAAAGCGTGTGTTTGGCCATAAAACTGTCGAATATCGTTGATTATGCTAGTGTAACATATTTTTCAAGCATTGTTGTGCATTTTTAGCCATGTCAACACCAAAAAAATCGTCCGATTCAACAAATATCAATTTTAATGGGCAGGTCGATGCCAATAAGCAATGCCTCATCAATAAGAAGGCTGTCAAAGCTACAGCCAAGGAATATGGGCTTCCTCAAACCACTTTGATCCGGTATGTGGAGAAATTCAGAGCAAATTTTGCAGATGTTTCGTCCGGTGTTGTTGGAATTCGTTCGAGATTGCAACCAACGAACTCCATCAAACATGGTGTGTTTTTTTACCTTTTTCACATGAAGCGTAAAATATTTTTCCGGTATTGGTCCGTTCCGGTATTGGTCCGTTTGACCCTGATGCTTTCTCCGAAGCTGACTTCATTGAGGCTGTCGAACGAAGAGCAGTAGAAGTCACCACAGAAGCTGATCTCGATGAAGACAATCAGCGTCGTAAGATCGTTTCCGCCAATCCCAATATTGGGCGAAAAGAAGATGTGATATCCTCCCCCGAGCCATCCACTTCACGAGCGTCTTCGGCTGGGATGAATTTGGCGCTCTGGCCAAAAAAAACTGACCGCTGCAAATTCGATCCATTGCATTTCGGAATCATTTTTTTCATTTTGCCACTGAAGGCTTCTTAAATAAATAAAAGTTCTTATTTCATCAATTCATGGCCATTTTACTTCATATTTTTCCATTTCTCGCGATTTTACAAGGGTGTCCACAACCGGGTACAAAAAAAATTTTGGCCAAAAAACATTACTTCATATACATGGCTGCAAATTTTTTTCCGTTTGTCTAAAACAATAGGTAGTTTTATTACAGTGAAAGTTAATTAGAGACTCTATTTTTATAATGTTGTGTATATCACACCATAATGTTGACTTGGAAAAAATTATAATAAAAAAACGCAACTATGTCCACAACCGGAGACTCTCCCCTACTTTTTTTAAAAAAAATTTTACCCCCTTTTTTGGACTTGGACCGCAAGTAGGCCAACATTGAGATGAGATAGTTCCTGTTAAAACACTCAATACTTAATATATCGTATTAAAATGATTTTAAATTCATTATTTGCAGGTCCAAATTTAATCGTTTTCTTTCGATAAATCGATTAAAATTTTTCTTTTCAGGCTTGATTTCCCATTCTCATATGTCAAACGTGGTCGACCGATTTTGTTTTCACAATTGTTCTTCAGGGCCAAATCTTTATACCCTTGGAGAGGGTATATTGAAATTGTCCGGATGTTTGTAACGCATAGTAGGTAGCATCTCCGACCACATGATCAGCGTGACGAGCTGAGTTGATATAGCCATGTCCGTCTGTCCGTCCATCTGTCCGTCTGTTTCTATGCTATCTCCTCCGTCAGTTTTAAATCTATCTTAACCAAACTTTGCGCGAAGTCTTTTGGTACAAATACGCTGCACATTTGTCGGAACCGACCGGATCGGTTGACTATAGCATATAGCTGCCATAGGCCATTAAAGTTGTACTCCTCCATTGTAACAGATTGTCCAAGTCGCAATGACTTTCTGTCCGCGGATACTAGGTACTTCGTCTTGTCCTCATTTACCGCTAAACTCATTAATTTAGACACCTTCTCAGTCTCTGAAAACGCCTTGCTTAATGCTTGTGTGGTTTTGCCGATAATGTCAATATCATCGGCATATGCAAGTAGATCTAGATCTTTATGAATAAATCCGCCGGTTCTGTTGGCATATCGGCACTGGCGCAGTATATATTCCATCAGTTGATTAAAGAAGTCACACGATAAGGTATCGCCCTGCCTAAAACTTCTTTTGGTATCAAATGGTTCGGAGAGTTTCTTTCCTATTTTGACGGAGCTTTGCGTACATCTCAACGTCATCATGCAAAGTCGAACGTATTTTGCTGGAATACCTTAAGGGGGGACATCTAAGTAGATAAAAAAAATCGAAAATTTGTGAATGAGGTATTATAGTGTGGTACATTTACTCGAAATGGTTTTCGATTTTTTTGTATCGTGTATCATTTCTCCGTAGACCATATTTTTCAGCTGGCCGGACACATAACTCAAGCAAATCTTAACCGATCGATCTGAAATCTTGCCAGTAAATCGGAATTACTTATGGCTATCGATCCTCGTAGGATTTATTCAACTGCACGTGCAGAAAACTTTCCCAACCATCTCTATCTTAATTCAATTACAATTGCTGATTGAACTCTCCTCGTACTAAAATACCGAGTTGAATTTAAGTTACAATTAGATAAGGATTCCATATGAATCCTAATCCCCCCATTCATTGCATGATGCTCACCAGGTTGCAAGCGGAGAACACCTCCTCACTCTCATGCTAAGCTCGTTTCTTTCTTAATTAAATGTCGGACAGACAAAAAAAAATATGTTGTGCGTCTTGTCAGTCGGTACTGCTTGGTTCCTCCTCGTGCTTCAACCTTCAGAGATAATATTTGAAGTACCCATGTCTTGTAAACAGTTGCGTAGGATAGAAATTTAACTGTCAATGTCGTCTGTTTGGCCAAAAGACTATGTGGGGGATAGGACGTCTTGTCTAACGTGCGTTTTTACTTCCATTCCACCTTTCCTGCCAAAGCTCGATTATCACTGATCTTTGCGCTTCCCGATCTAAGTACTTTCCAGTCGCAGACAAGACTTTCCTCGATTGGGTTCATGCCCGCTACCACAAATACTGCCTCGTAGGATACCATCCTATATGCAGACCCCACTTTCAGTACGCATACACTGGTGGGGCGTATAAAAGGATCGACTGAAAGGGGTTATGCATCAGAAATTCCAACTGCAAGGTCAAAAGAGTAATTATTATTGAATTAGATTCAGAACCAACTCGCCAGTGAACATGTGTACGATTTACAGCGCTGATTACTTTATAAACTGCACAGACGACAATTTATACCCACTAAATCAATGAATTCGAACTTAGGAATAAACAAAGCTTATAAAAAGCAAGGGCCAACTCACAGAACTGCACAGTTGAATTGGAACATTGGTCAAACGTTCAAGATATCTCCGTGTTTTAAAGTCATGCAATCTTCTTTAGATGCATTTCAGAATTTTGAATATGGAATGAAAGTTGTCGGCTGGCTGCCATCTGCAAGGGAAAAGCATTTCAATGTCGCACTAAAAGTGTTTATGGTGTGGTCATTGATCTGTGCGCCTTGTGGAATGTTTGCCGGTTTTATTAAGGATTTTGCCGACTTCACCTTAGGTGAACTATTCACAACACTGCAAGTTAGTTTCAACGCAGTGGGAACTGTAATAAAAGTGATTATACTACGCCTGAATCTATGGAGATTCCATCAGGTCAAGGAGCTGCTAAGTCGCCTGGATGAATACTGCAAAGAAAGCTCTGAGCGCATTCAGATTAACAATTCTGTTCGAAGATGCAATTCGATCTGCCTCGTATATCAGCTGCTCTACTCGGGGTTTATTATAAGTACTTGCATTGCTTCTGTACTCAATGGAGTCGCACCCTGGCGCATCTACACTCCCTTTTTGGATTGGCATAAAAGTACCACGAATTTGTGGCTATCTTCTTCGCTGCAGCTTATCTTTACTTACTTTCTCAGCATGCAGTGTATATTGTCGGATGTGTATCCAGTGCTGTGCGCTATCATGATGCATGTCCACCTCAATCTTCTGCAGCAGAAAGTTAATAAGCTGAGAACCAATCCCAGCGAGAGCGAACAGGAGAGCTACGAGCAACTGGTGAAGTGCATTGAGTACCATGGGCTTATCAAGGAGTGAGTAACAATTCTTGATTTCCTTATTACTTAACAACTCGGTCTTTTCTTAACAGATATAGTGACTTAATACGGTCCGTAATACCCCGATCCATCTTTATTCAATTTATGATCATTGGATTAAGTTTGGGTTGTGCATTGGCCAATTTACTTATGTTTGCCGACTTCTGGAGCAGAATGTGTACTGCGTCATACATAGGAGTCGTTATGTTTCAAACATTTCCCTTTTGCTACTACTGCGAACTGATCAAAGACGATTGCCAGGACTTGGCTCTGGCCATATTTCACTCCAACTGGGTTGGATCCAACAAAGGCTATAAATCGACATTGATCAGTTTTATGCACTGCGCTCAGCAACCAATTGAATTTACAGCGATGTCCATTTTTCCCATTGGCATGGAAACTAATATCAAAGTATGTTCCAAACAGAACACAATTTTTTCCCATCTTATTGAAATGCCATTTTTTGTTTTTAGATGGCGAAGCTGGCCTTTTCTGTGATTACTTTTGCTCAGGAATTTAACTTTGCCGAAAATTGAGAGGCGGAATGCAACTTGTCAAGATTAATGCCCGTAGTGTTAGTAATAATATGTGAACAAATTGTAACCCCGCTTTTATATTAAATAAACATCATAAGTAATTGCATCCAGATCTGCGCTGTAGGGCGGCTGCGGAAGCGTTGGAGTGCCGAGCTTAGTCAGGTAGCTGCAATACCGCATTCCAATTGGGCAGATTGGCTCACAGGGACTGTTAGCGGAGATTAGGTCATACTAATAAGATCCATCTTTCGTATTGTATGCAGAAATAATTGTATATGTTCTCTTGGAAATTAAGCAAACGAGCACCTCCCAAGCCTTATACTCTAATTCTAAAATTGTTGTTCTTGGAAACTACCACAAACGATTAAGGCGCCCGAGCAGGCACTAATTAAAGTCTTAACAACTACTGAAAGATTGGATACAGATTGAACCTGGATAATTTTACATACATTGGAGTGGAGACCGTGGAAGAGAGCGCGAGAACGAAGGACTAACATACACACAAATTTAGTATGTGTGTTGAGCAAAGAAGCAATGAAGGAACAACAAAAAGAACATATAGATGCTCAATCTATTCTTTTCCATCGTTTTCTGCAAGTGAGCACTTTTTCGGTGTGTTATTGGGAAACACCAGTAGGGGTCGACCAAGCGAACCTTGCAAAGACAAACATTCACGCGCACCATACACCCTATAGCTTTAAAGGCCGCACGCTGCAGATAACAGATTTTAAACCAGGTGTGAGCATATTTCTCACATTTCCTATCCCTATGAACGGCTGAGACATACCTCTTTTGATTTAAGGCTCCTGGATATGCTGCGCGCTGCTGCTTCTCTTTCCACCCATATAGTTCATAGGAATCAGAAACATCGCTTCAACGACCCACACCTAATGACTCCTTTTATTTTAGTTTATTAGAAAAATACACAAAAATTTGCATGACAGCACTTAACGTATGGAATGAAGCGCCAGCACATTCAGCCGTTCCACACTTTTGCAGGTTCACATCTAATGACTATGTTGAGGATAAGGCGTCGCGTCTATCCACCTTCCTGCCGATGCTCGATTGTCACTGATCTTTGCACTCCCGATTTGAGAACTTTCTAGTCGCTGACAAGACTTTCCTCTCCTTCGCCAAAAGGTCGATATGGATCATGCCCACTACCACAAGTGCTGCCACGTGGGATACCGTTCGATATGCAGACGCCACAGGTACATTAAAAATGAAATACTATTACTAAAAGGGGTATTCAATCACAAATTCAAACAGCAAGGACAAAAGAGTAATTATTTTTGAATTCGAGACAGAACCAACTTGCCAGTGAACATGTGTACGTTTTACATCGATGATTACTTTATAAGCTACGCAGAGAAAAATTTATACTCACTAAATCAATGAAATTGGACTTGGGAATAAACAAAGCCAATAAAAAGCAAGGGTCAACTCACAGAACTGCACAGTCGGATTGGGACATTGGTCAAAAGTTCAAGATATCTCCGTGTTTTACAGTCATGCAATCTTCTCGTGCTGCATTTCAAAACTTTGAATATGGAATGAAAGTGGTCGGCTGGCTGCCATCAGCAAAAGGAAAGCAACTCAACGTCGTTCTAAAAGCGTTAATGCTGTGTGTCTTGATCTGTGGGCCTAGTGGAATGTTTGCCGGCTATATTAAGGATTTTGTCGACTGTACGCCAGGTGAACTATTCACAGCACTGCAAGTTAGTTTCAACTCAGTGGGAACTGTAATAAAAGTGATTATACTACGCCTGAATCTATGGAGATTCCATCAGGTCAAAGAGCTGCTAAGTCGCCTGGATGAATACTGCAACGAAATGGCTGAGCGCATTCAGATTTACAACTCTGTTCGAAGGTGCAATTCGATCTACCTTGTATATCAGCTACTCTATTCGGGATTTATTATAAGTACTTGCATTACTTTTGTATTCAATGGAGTAGCACCCTATCGGATTTACATTCCTTTTTTGGATAGACGTAAAAGTATCACGAATTTGTTGCTATCTTATATGCTGCCGGTTATCCTTTCCTACTTTCTTAGCATGCAGGCTCAATTGTCGGATGTGTTTCCTGTGTTGTGCGCTACCATGATGCATGTCCACATCAATCTTCTAAAGCAGAAAGTTAAAAAACTGCGAATCGATCCCAGCGAGAGCGAACGGGAGAGCTACGAGCAACTGGCGATCTGCATTGAGTACCATAAGCTAATTAAGGAGTGAGTATCAATTCTTAATATTCTAATTACACAAGTCTGCGAAGAAGTTTTCCCAGCCGTGGTCGTACTCAGCTTGGCCGGGGTTTGTAATTCGCGGGACTATTGGGAATGATAGGACGACGTTAGTTAATGCCTTAGGGACCACGCGATTAGTACCCAAGGTGTCTATTGATTAGCCTTTCAAGGTTTTCAAGGGTGAGTCAGAACTCGAGGTTGGTAACTTACATGCCTTACTTAGGGCCGAATATTTCTCAGGAGTGGGACGGAACATGTGGATATTACTTAGGGTATCCCGTGTAAGTGTTACAACTCTCAAACTCACCTTTGTCTTTCGCAAAGCGAGAATTTTCAACTTAGTTACTTTATTTATAATTGTCCTCAATGCCAACCCTAACTGCACCTGCCCTAGTCTCACTGTACACTAGACTGGCCCTTACATAAATTTGTTTTTCTGATTTCAAAATACCGGGCGGAAATAGTTTCGATTTAGTCCCAAACGTGCAAAAAAGCTACACAAAAGTAATGGGTTGAAAATCCCGGTCGAAACGTGTAGAAATCCTAAATTTCCGTGTAGCAGGGCTGTAAAAGAATGATTCATTTTTGACTTTAAATCACAATGAATTAAAAAAAAGAGTGTGTGTCATGAGACGCACGGTACGAGCGAAGCTCTTTACGATGAATCCGATTTAAGTAATGGAAAAAGACACATTTGGATTCTGTATTAATAAATGTTAAATTATCAAATATTAGGTCACTCTCAAATCACTGTAAAGTCACTGTTAAGTCACTGTTAAGTCACCGTTAAGTCACCGTTAAGTCACTGTTAAGTCACTGTTAAGTCACTGTTAAGTCACTGTTAAGTCACTGTTAAGTCGCTGTTAAGTCACTGTTAATTCACTGTTAAGTCACTGTTAAGTCACTGTTAAGTCACTGTTAAGTCACTGTTAAGTCACTGTTAAGTCACTGTAAGGTCACTGTTAAGTCACTGTTAAGTCACTGTTAAGTCACTGTTAAGTGACTGTTAAGTGACTGTAAGGTCAATGTTAAGTAACTGTTAAGTCACTGTTAAGTCACTGTTAAGTCGCTGTTAAGTCACTGTTAAGTCACTGTTAAGTCACTGTAAAGTCACTGTTAAGTCACTGTTAAGTCACTGTTAAGTCGCTGTTAAGTCACTGTTAAGTCACTGTTAAGTCACTGTTAAGTCGCTATTAAGTCGCTGTTTAACAAAGGACATTATAGCTAGCACAGTATAGCATAGCACAGAATTCACAACTTGACCTTAATGCAGCCACTCTTTGCACCCCCAATCCCCGCATACCCACTATACCCCACCCGACCAACCCCAGATCCCCACACGATCCCCACACGATCCCCACCAGATCCCTACCAGATCCCCACCAGATCACCACCTGATCCCCACCAGATCACCACCTGATCCCCACCTGATCCCCACCAGATCACCACCTGATCCCCACCGGTTCCCATCAGATCTCCACCAGATCCCCACCAGATCCCTTCTCAATCCCCACCAGATCCCTACCAGATCCACACCAGATCCCCACCAGATCACCGCAAGATCTCCACCAGAGCCCCACCAGATCCCCACCAGATCACCACCTGATCCCCACCAGATCACCACCTGATCCCGACAGGATCCCCACCAGATCCCCACCTGATCCACACCAGATCCCCACCTGATCGCCACTAGATCCCCACCGGATTTCCATAAGATCCCCACTAGATCCCCACCAGATCTGCACGTGATCCCCACCAGATCACCACCTGACCCCCACCTGGTTCTTATCAGATTCCCACCAGATCTCCACCAGATCCCCACCAGATCCCTATCAGATCCACACCAGATCCCCACCCGATCCCCACCAGATCCCCATCAGATCCCCACCAGATCCCCACCAGATCCCCACCAGATCCCTACCCAATCCCTACCCAATCCCCACCAGATCCCTACCAAATCCACACCAGATCCCCACCAGATCCCCACCAGATCCCCACCAGATCCCTACCCAATCCCCACCAGATCCCTAACAAATCCACACCAGATCCCCACCAGATCCCCACCAGATCTCCACCAGATCCCCACCAGATCCCTACCCATCCCCACCAGATCCCTACCAAATCCACACCAGATCCCCACCAGATCCCCACCAGATCCCCACCAGATCCCTACCCAATCCCCACCAGATCCCTAACAAATCCACACCAGATCCCCACCAGATCCCCACCAGATCCCCACCAGATCCCTACCCAATCCCTACCCAATCCCCACCAGATCCCCACCAGATCCCCACCAGATCTTCACCAAATCCCCACCAGATCCCCACCAGATCTCCACCAGATCCCCGTTAGATCCCCACTAGATCCTCACCAGATCCCCACCAGATCTCCACCAGATCCCTATCAAATCCCCACCAGATCTCCACCAGGTCCCCAGTAGATCCCCACCAGATTCCTACCCAATCCCCACCAGATCCCTACAAAATCCACACCAGATCTTCACCAGATCCCTAAACAGAGCTCACCAGGTCCCTACCAGATAACCGCCAGATCATCACCACATCACCACCAGAACCACACCAGATCAGCACCCAATCCCCGCCAGATCCTCACCAAATCTTCACCAGATCCCCACCAGGTCTCTACCAAATACCCATCACCTCCCCCCCACTTCCACCTCACACTATCCCACTCCACACACAACCCACCTGCTACTACGCGGTGATGGTAAAAGCAGCTGATTTTGCAAATACAAAATACAAAACACAAAATCAAAGACATACCCCAAAAGAATCTGTCGCAAAGACAAAATTTTTCAAGATTTACCCCCCAGTCTGACGTCCGTAAAAGAGCTTCGCTCTAAAAAATTGATTTAATTCAATTTTTCCCAATCAGAATTGAATTGATTTCGATTTAATTCATTTCCAAAAAAAATCAATTGAATTGATATTGATTTAATTAAAATGAATTAGAAAATTTGATTGTTTATTCATTTGATTTAAATCTGAATTAACTCAACTTCATTCATTTTGTCACATTTTCTAGCAATGCGCAAAATATAATTTGTAAAACAGTGTGCAATTGCCTGGCAAGATGCAGTAAAACAAGTACATAGCTGAAACCATTATTGAAAAGACAAACAATCACACAAAGCTGGCTGCAGTCGAATTCCACTACATACCAGGACATATGAATAAACCACAAAATGTTCTAGTAGACGAAAAGGCCAAGAATGCTCTTACAGAAGATCCCTTCCTAGTTGTGAACTGGAGTTTAAAGAATGCAATCTGTAAAATCTAGAGATCTTTAGAGGACGGTTGGTATAAGGATCACGCCCACTTCGTTGCAAGTAAACCAAGAGGGTATTCCGATCTATTTCTATTTACGCTAAACGAACCATGGTTCAACACGAAAAACTGCAATTCAATAGCCAAAGATATATAGTTATTTAATAGACCGCTCAGCGGAAACGCGTTCGATAATTATACTCTAGCCAAAATGCATGCCTGAAACCGATAACCGTTGCGATACGTGCAACGATAATAATTATTGTTTAACTTATCCAAAGGCGTTACAGAAGATACCAAACTAGACGCCATAAAGTATTAGCATTTTATTAAATACAATACTAGTTGTAAAAGTTAGCTTTAAGTTTTTTTTTAAACATCTTTAACTTTTAACAGCAGAAGCTTTTCAAAGTTCACGTCTCCAAGAAATCCACGTTTGGGTACATTTAAAATTGATGCGTAGGAAAACAGCCTCTCTACTGCAGCTGACGGGTGGAAGTGGTGTATTGAACTTTAAAAAAGCCTTTTTAATTTGTGGATATTTGTTTAGCATATGTAACGACTTGCCGGGTCGGACAAAAATGCCGAAAATTCTGATTCAGCTGGCGAAATGGGGGCACTTAATGTTTGTTCAGAAGTATCTAAAAATATAAAAGCCTTTAATATAGATAGTTATGCTCCACGATTAGATATTTACCAGCAAATGAAAAATCGAAGTATACCTCAATATTAGAGTCCGCAGAGCAGCTATGAGCGTTGCATTCCAGAGATATTTTTAAGACAGCATTCTTTGTTATTTTAAGAATCTCCGCTTCAGTTCCAATATCGAGTCTTGGACTTAATGCCTCAACCCACTGACATTTTACATGTGGACATAGAACAGAAGCTACTATGGCAGTTTCAACGGAATTGTCCAAATTGAAAAACTTGCTAAATCGGCTTTGTCTTTTCAATAATGGTTTCAGCTATGTAGTTGCTTTGCTGCATCTTGCCAGGCAATTGCACACTGTTTTATTTGCGCCCTTTTTTACAAATTATATTTTTCGCGTTGCTATTAAATTGTAACGAATTTGGATAAGTTAAACAATAATATTAGTTATTTTAAACTAGAAAATGTGACAAAATTAATGAAGTTGATTTAATTCAGATTTAAATCAAATGAATGAACAATCAAATTTTCTAATTCATTTGAATTAAATCAAAATCAATTCAATTCTTTTCTTTGGAAATGAATTAAATCGAAATCAATTCAATTCTGATTGGGAAAAATTAAATTAAATATATAAATATATTATTGATCAGCATCAACAGCCGAGTCGATATAGCCATGTCCGTCTGTCCGTCCGTCCGTATGAACAAACAGATCTCCGAGATGGTAAGAGATAGAGGTTTGACATGTATGGGACAAATGTTTCTTATAACTGCAGGCAGATCAAGTTTATTTTCAATTTTGGCCACGCCCCCCCCCGCCCCCGCAATTTTGACGTCATATCTTACACAGTTTTGTAGATAGACGGTTCGTATCTTCTAGAGATAGTTAGTATTTGTCAAAATGTATCGATTTGCTGATTCGATGATAAAGATCTGATGAGCGGTTCTCAAGTTATAAGCAAAAAAGTGAACAAAGCTCCCCCGCCACCCCCCTCTCCCACCCTTTCACAACCAACACCGCACACTCTTAAAGAGAGAGAGAGCGAGAGAGAGAGAGCGAGAGAGAAAGAGACTGAGATAGAGAGAGACACAGCAGCAGCACTGCATTCAGTTCCTACTCCTACTACTTTTTTAACAAATTTATATTTTTTTACTTACGTAGATTTGAAATCCGGGCCCATTGGACTGAAACACGATTGGAACGATGGCTTAGACGACTCCGCCACGTCATGCTTGTAAGGCAAGGCCTCTAAGACAATACTTGTATTAAATCTGCAAAAGGCACAATCCAATATTTGCTTGCTTGTAATTCTCACGTTCTAATTCCACGCAATCGCTATTTATGTACAGGCAACAGAAATTCGCGCACGACTCGTGTAGATTTTTAACACGCAGCGGTAAGATATTTTTCATACATTTTTCGTTTAGAATTTCCACACGCACGTGTAGCATTTCAATATCCAAATGTCAATGTAAAAAACCTAAACGTGCGTGTGGTAATCAGATTGCTGCATGAAAAATTTAGAATTATTAAGGGAAACAAGCTGATTTTCAAATATCATGTAGTCCTTGGCTTTGCCCACGCAGCATTTAACTTTTCTACATTTGCATTCAGATTTTTAATTCCTACACGTCGCGTGTAGCTTTTTCACACGTCCCGTGTTGCTTTCTGAGTTCTACACACAGCGTGTGCAATTTAACAAAGTGAAAAAAAAAAATAGAGGCAAGCTACTTTCGGCTCGACCGAAGTTTATATACCCTTGGAGCTTGATATATGCCTGACAGTTTGTATGGCAGCTATATAGTGGTCCGATTTCGACAAGCCTTGGTGAAATTATGTGAAATCATTGAAAACTTATAAATACGAGCGTTGAGAGGGATAGTATTGAAAACAAAAAAGTTTTTCTCACTAAAACTAGTTTTTCGACCGATCGTTCCTATGGCTGCTATATGCTATAGTCATCCGATCCGGCCGGTTCCAACAAATGTGCAGCGTATTTGTACTAAAAGACTTCACGCAAAGTTTGGTTACGATAGCTTTAAAACTGTCGGAGGAGATAGCATAGAAACAGACGGACGGACAGACAGACGGACAGACGGACGGACAGACGGACATGGCTATATCAACTCAGCTCGTCATGCTGATCAAGAATATATATACTTTATGTGGTCGGAGATGCTTCCTTCTATGCGTTACAAACATCCGGACAATTTTAATATACCCTCTCCAAGGGTATAAAAACGAGAAAGGCAAGGCTAACTTCGTCCGTGCCGAAGTTTTTATACACTTGAAATCGCTTGTCTCAACGGTTAGCGACTTCGAGCAAACTTCGCAAATCAGCTTAAGAACATTTAATATTACCCATGACCGTGATTGAGATCGGTTATATTGAGAAAAAACCAGTTTTTCTCATCAAAAACCCATTTTTCGACTGATCATTTGTATGGCAGCTACAAGAAGTAGTCATCCGATCCGGTCGGTTCCGACATATTAGCAGCGTGCAGACAAAAGAAGACTCTGTGCAAAGTTTCAGCTCGATAGCTTTAAAACTGAGAGACTAGTTCGCGTAGAAACAGACAGACGGACAGAGGGACAAACGGACAGACGGACGGACGGACAGACGGACGGACGGACAGACGGACGGACAAAGCTTAATCGATTCAGCTCGTCATGCTGATCAAGAATATATGTATATACTTCATGTGGTCGGAGATGATTCCTTCTAGTCGTTGCAAACTTCTGGGCAAAATTATAATACACTTTTCAAGTGCATAACGAGAGCGTGAGTTAAAGTCGGCTCTAACCGACTTCGATATACCCGTTACTCATGAAAAAACATGTTTAACAGTGTTCCTGCGTTCCTTAGGGTGACCATCCAAAAAGTATGCAACATTTTCTTAGGGTGGCAGGGTAGCACTATGGGGAATTTTCCCAAAAATCAGGCATTAATTAATAACTTAAAAACTAAGCAAGATATTGCGGTCTAGTTTTTTGCCTTATGTTAGGTATACCGTTGCTCTATACGTGCTAAAAAGTGGGCGTGGTAGCACTTTAACCCGAATTTAAAAAAAATAAATAAAAAATATTAGTTTTTTTTACAAGATAAAATTGGTTTTTCTTGCAATTTTACATAAGAATGAATGTACCATCATTGACGCGTAATAGGAAACATATTTTTCGGCCGCAAACTTTACGGAATATCGGGATTCCTGAAAAAAATGCGTCTCATTTATTTTTTTCGATTTCTGTTCTGTTCTTACTGTCATTTCTAACTGCACAATACTAGCATATAAAATTTCGGATCATTTTTGCCTTACAGAAACTATCTTAAGAACTGCTGCATGGTCAGCTAGTCGTTTTTTACTTATTACGAGCAGCTGTGCTTGCTTCTTCTACCATTTTATCTCTAACTTCTGCCATTTTATCTCCAACAGCTTGATTTCTACGATTTCTAATACGCTTTAGCGTTAATGACCATCGCGAACGACTCTCTGTGTTCATATTCTGCTCAATGGCTTAGAATTGAACTTCTGCGTTCAATTTGTTGCATTATTCGGTTAATTTTTCGCGATTCATCTCCAGAATTGCACAAAATATCCTTCCTTTTTATACCCTGTACTAGACATTTACGCCGCCGCGCCACGCCGCCGCCGCCGCCGATTTTTGTCTTTTTTAACGCGCCGCCGCCGAATCACGAAAATATCGGCGGCGGCGGCGGCGGCGGCGTTCGGCGCCATAGCATTTTTATACCCGTTACTCGTAGAGTACTAGGGCAGAAGAAATCATTTCCGACCATATAAAGTATATATATTCTTGATCAGCATCAACAGCCGAGTCGATATAGACATGTCCTTCTGTCTGTATGAACACATAGATCGGACAACTGTATAATATAGCTGTCATACAATAGTTAGGTCTGAAAAAAAAGTCTTAGTGAGTTAAATGTTTTTGTTTTCAATATTATCGCTCCCAAGTCTCGCATTTATAAGTTTTCAATGATTTTACATCAGAGGCGACCAAATGGAGAGGAAAAAAAAGTGAGCTTGTGTTAGTAAACAAGAGAGCTCTCTCCAGACAACACGCATTTTACTTGCTAGGCAGTGCTCACCGATTCACACAACCATAACTTCGGCTGGCGTTTGCTTAAAAATACGACAGACTTCGGCTCGTGCGTGCCTTAGGTGGACGGGTCTGTTTTACATAATTTTAACAAGATTTGTCGTCACATCACAACAAACTGTCAGCCATAAATCAAGCTCCAAGGGTATATAAAGTTCGGTCGAGCCGAAGGTAGGCTACCTCTATTTTTTTTAGATGCTTTTAAGTAATCGAATAAAAGAATCGATATTGTCTCAGCTCCATTTCCCAATGTGTCATCTCTAGAACATAATCAATGATCTCAGAAAAAAAGCGTTAATTTGATTTTAATTTCTTGAAATTTAATTTTTGTTTAATTACACTGTGCAACAGCCAAAAAAACTACCAAACTACACTATGCGGAATCGATAGTGCTACCCGAACTGAGTAAAACCATTTCAGCGTTTGGCTAGATTGGTAGCACTTTTTTTTTTATGGACCCTCAAAGTTTTTGAAATTGGGTGTGATAACAAAAAAAGGTGTCATCAGATTTGGGAATACAGCTCATTCAGTTTTAGTGATAGCTGCAAACAGTCTTCAGCAAAGTTGTAGCTGATAGTCCGCAGAATAAATTTTTCTTACAAAGATTTTCAAAAAAATTATATTTTCCGGGAGTTTTTCTTAAAAAACTTTTTTGAAAAATCGATTTTTTTTACTTTTTCGAGTATAACTTTTAAAAAATCAAAATTTTTGGCATACATTCTTTGGGAAAAATAAAGCTTTTGAGATAACAAACATCTGTTCTGAACAAGGTTTTACAATCTGAACACTTCCACATCCTCTAAATCGGCCCCAAAAGTGTGTATATCCAATAAAAATCACTTTTTTGTTATCATTCTTCATTATGTTCTCAAGTTTTTTTACCAAAATAGCAGCTAATTAATTTTTTCAAGCTGTTAGAGCAAAACACTATGCTTTTTACTTGTTGTAGTCCATGAATAACGAAAAAAATAATTTTTTGGACGGTATTTTGAAAATTCTCCAATTTATTATTATTTTATTATATTATTATGTTAATGTTATTGTTGTTATTATAATTATGTTATTATTTTAACAAGCTAATACATTTCTTAACAAACTGAGATCATATTAGAGTTAATCTTTTTATTTTATTTTAATTTTTTTTATTTAATTATTAATTATTATTAAAAATATTAAATATTAACTTTAATATGATCTCAGCTTGTTAAAAAATGTATTAGCTTGTTAAAATATTTTTTACAGTATTAAATTGGCAACATTTTTGCTGATAAATTGGAGAATTTCCAAAAAACCGTCCAAAAATTATTTTTTTCTATATTCATGGACCACAACAAGTAAAACGCGTAGTGTTTTGCTCTAACAGCTTGAAAAAAATAATTAGCTGCTATTTTGGTAAAAAAACTTGAGAACATAATGAAGAATGATAACAAAAAAGTGATTTTTATTGGATATACACACTTTTGGGGCCGATTTAGAGGATGTGGAAGTGTTCAGATTGTAAAACCTTGTTCAGAACAGATGTTTGTTATCTCAAAAGCTTTATTTTTCCCAAAGAATGTATGCCAAAAATTTTGATTTTTTAAAAGTTATACTCGAAAAAGTAAAAAAAATCGATTTTTCAAAAAAGTTTTTTAAGAAAAACTCCCGGAAAATATAATTTTTTTGAAAATCTTTGTAAGAAAAATTTATTCTGCGGACTGTCAGCTACAACTTTGCCGAAGACTGTTTGCAGCTATCACTAAAACTGAATGAGCTGTATTCCCAAATCTGATGACACCTTTTTTTTGTTATCACACCCAATTTCAAAAACTTTGAGGGTCCATAAAAAAAAAGTGCTACCAATCTAGCCAAACGCTGAAATGGTTTTACTCAGTTCGGGTAGCACTTTCTTATTCCATTTTTTTTTGTTTGTTTTTTTAAAAAAAAAAATTAATGTTGCACTGTGTTATTGGATAAAGAGCTTAAGTTTAAGTTTAATAAAAAAAATAAATGAATATTGAAGAAATGAAGAAATCTTTCAGAAAATTATATAAACTTAGAAATGATACAAATTGCTATATATTTTATTAAACAAATTTTTTTTTTTTTGTTTTCCCCCCCGCCCCCCCCTAAATTTCCCGGGTTTTTTTCCCCCCCCCCCCCCCGGCTCTTCTTATTTTACCCCCCCCCCCCCCGGCTTTTTTTCCCCCCCCCCCCCCCCCCCCCCCCCCCCCCCACCGGCACCTCTAGCATAGATGCGGTTGAGCAAAAGTGAATCAGAAGCGGAATTGATAGCTCTAAAAGGTGGTAAAAGTCCCAGCTCTAACAAATCTAAACAAAATTTGGTAGGACTTCGCAAAGTTGAATTTTCTTTCCAATTTTTTTTTGTGAGATGAATCACGAATACCGTCAAAAACAGGGACGCCACGATTAATTTCTACAGATCAAAGGCACTAAAACATAGCACATACCACAACGATTAGATTCAATCAAAAATATTCGACAAAACTTTCTGTTTTCATTAATATTTGGCAATTACAAATTGCAGCAGAAAACACACACTTAACATTGAACTGTCATTCGTTAGCATAACCTGACTTTACCAGCTGCTCACTTAACAGAGCTCTGTTAAATCAAAATTCGTGGTATGTAACATTGAAGACTGATGTATTTGTGGTCTAATGAAACAAAAAAATTTAAGTTTTGAGCACTTTTAGAAAAGGGGTTTATGCCTAATATTTGGCAAAATTCCCCATAGTGCGGTAGGTAGCGGGGGGCTTGGTTCACTTTTTTGCTCATAATTTGAGAACCGTTCATCCGATCTTTATCATTTCTTCGGCAAATCAGTTATTTTTGATATTCACTAACTATCTCTAGAAGGTACAAACCGTCTATCTTCCGTCCGTCCGTATGAACACCTAGATCTCAGAGATGGCAAGAGATAGAGGTTTGACATGTATGAGGCAAATGCTTCTTTTATCTGCAGGCAGATCAAGTTTATTTCAAATTTTGGCCACGCCCCTTTCCGCCCCCGCAATTCGGAAAAAACGTTATATCTCTTACAGTTGAAAAGTTTTTGAAATTTTGCGTTTCGCAAAATAACTTAACGTTATGGAATTTATTGAGTATTTAAAACATCCACTGATTACATCCAGACTAAATCTGTTTATTTTTTTCTGGCAGATATAGCGACCTAATACGGCCCGTAATATCCCGCTCCATCTTTATTCAATTTCTGATCATTGGAATATGTTTGGGCTGCGCATTAGCCAACCTACTTTTGTTCGGCGAGTTTTGGAGCAAAGTGGGTACTATGTCGTACATAGCAGTCGTAATGTTTCAGACATTTCCCTTTTGCTACTACTGCGAACTGATCAAAGACGATTGCCAGGACATGGCTCTGGCCATATTCCATTCCAACTGGGCTGGTGCCAGCAGATGCTACAAATCGGCATTGATCAGTTTCATGCACTGCGCTCAGCAACCAATTGAATTCACAGCGGGGTCCATATTTCCAATTGGCATGGAAACTAATATTAAGGTATGTCCTAAATATATCCCAATTTTTTCCCAATCTAAATGAAATGCACTTGATTATTTAAGATGGCGAAGCTGGCCTTTTCTGTGGTCTCTTTTACAAGCCAATTGAACTTAGCCGAAAAGTAAGAAGCGAAATGCAGCTTGTCATAAAGATTAATGATCGGAGTGTTAGTAATAAAACAGGTTTAGAAATTAAGGCTTTATGTCCAAATCGTAACCCTGCTTGTAGATTAAATTAACACCACAAATATTTATACATGACTTTACATCTGTAGCGTCCTCTTTATTTCGCTGGCACAATCAAAACTGCCTGCCTGGGTACATCCCCAGAGCTCGTTACAGTGTTGCTTAATCGTTAAATTAACAGTGTTGCTGAACGTACCGAAGGCCGTTCAGCAGATAAATATTACAGTGGGCTTAGAGCTAGCTTATTATCTAGACATATTACTACAACTCGGCCGTCCTGACGTTTGAGGATCCCCTGATCCTTGCCGACATACTTCTCGTTACAATATTGCTTAAATTAATGTTTCCCTTTTTTAGAGTTTAATTCATTTGAACATATTTTGGGGTCTGTAATGGTTAGGTTTTTACATCGTTCACTACTTTGTCCTCTGCTTTGCTCTTTACTTTGTTCTTTACTTTGTTTTCTTCTTATTTCTTTATTTTCATCTCTACTTTTGTCATTACTATCGTCACTACTTTCGTCACTACTTTCGTCACTACTTTCGTCACTACTTTCGTCACTACTTTCGTCACTTTGTTTGTCATTGCTGTTAAACCAAGGTTTCATGTTGTGAATTGCCCATACTCCAGTGTAAGGTATTTGTGTCTGTTGAAAATTCTCTACATCTTCTACTACGTATCGGTCATTGTCTAGCACTTTAGTTACTTCATAAGGTCCTTTGAATTTAGGCTTTAATTTACTTGACATCCCCCGATTGTGAATCAAAATTTCTAACCATTACATAGTCTCCTGTCACATATTTTTTGGGCGCTCTTCTTTTCGAATCTAACTGACTTTTATTATATTCTTGAGCTTTCTCTTGGGCTTTAGCTGCGTTCTGCCGTATTTGTTCTAGATTTCTTTGTGTTTCATTTTGATTTTTGTCGATTATATTCTCTTTCAAGCTGTCTATAACATTACCTTTTTGTTTGACGCCAAAAAGCATTACACTTGGATACTCATCTATACTCCTGTTCTTTGTGTTGTTCATAACGTGCTCTACATCACTTAGAGTTCTATGCCACGGATCATTTTTCTCAAGAAGTTTCGCAATCATTGGACCCAAATCTCTATTCACTCTCTCCACTTGCCCATTAGCTTGAGGCGAACCAGTGGCTACTTTTATGTGGTTGATTCCTTTGGATTCCAAAAATTGCTGAACTCATCTGAGGTAAAACTTGTTCCCCTGTCTGAGATAATATTATTGGGACGACTGTACGCTTTAAAATAATCGCTCAATGCCTCTATAGTCTCTTTTTTGAAC
Source organism: Lordiphosa clarofinis (assembly GCA_018904275.1). Taxonomy (NCBI): domain Eukaryota; kingdom Metazoa; phylum Arthropoda; class Insecta; order Diptera; family Drosophilidae; genus Lordiphosa; species Lordiphosa clarofinis. The sequence goes on from JAEIGQ010000250.1 coordinate 213,428, forward strand.
TCGTAGTCTTAGTAGGATATAGTCTCACATATTTTGTGCAACCGTCTATCACCACCAATATATGTTTCTTGGTAGAGTTTTTACTATTAATTGGACCAAAATGGTCTATATGGATAACATCAAACGGTTTGACTCCTTTAGGTATCATGTGTACATAGCCTTCGGTCTTACCCGACTTGGCTGAGAAGGCTATACACTTCAAACAATTTTTAATATGAGTGTCAACTTTTTCTCATATTAGAAAACCAATAATTTTTGTTTATAAGATCTGTTACTTTATCTACTCCTACATGTCCCATTTCGTCATGGTATTTATATAATACCCTGTCTTCCATAGCCTCTGGCACGCAAAACAAAAGTCTATCAGCCTTCTTCCTATATAAAACTCCGTTGCGCATTTCATAGTATTCATCTTCCGTTTGCAATAGCTTTTCCCTGATCTGACTCAACTTTGTATCTTTTCCTTGACATATAATCAAGTTTTCCTCGAACGTGTTAGTTTCTATAGTAAAGATGTTATGAGCGCGACTTAACGCATCGACATGTTGCATCCTCGTACCTGGCCTGTGTTCTGGATAGTAATCGTAGTTTTGTAATTCAAGGGCCCATCGTGCAATCTGAGGATTTAAGTCCTTTTTGCCCAAAGTTAGATACAAGGAATTGCATTCTGTTATAATTTTAAATTTAATTCCCTGTAAATAGACTCGGAATCTTCTGAGGGCATTTATAATAGCCAATGTTTCCAGTTTAAAACTATCATATCTGGACTCGGTATCTGTTGTGCGCTTAGAGTAATAAAAAATAGGGTGAAGCTTTCCATCTTTTTTCCTCTGTAGCAGTATAGCTCCATAACCTAATGCACTTGCATCAGTATGAAGTTCTGTTTCGTCTCTTGGATCATAAATTGCAAGAACAGGTGACTCCATTAATTTCTTTTTAAGGGTATTAAATGCCTCTAATTCTTCTTTTCCGAATTTAAACTTTCTATCTTTTCTTGTCAGATCATGTAGTGGCTTAGCTATTAGCGAAAAGTCTTTGATGAATCTTCTGAAATAGGAACAGAGTCCTATGAAACTTTGGACTTCATGAACTTTCGTCGGCACAGGAAAAGAACGAACTGCCTCTAGTCCTTTTTCGTCCGCTTTTATACCCTCACCATCGATTATGTATCCCAGATACTTGACTGTTGGTTGCAGAAATTCACATTTGTCCAATCGCAACTCCAATCTGTTTTCTACCATTCGCTTAAAAACTTCTTTAAGAATGGTGAAATGACTTTCCATGTCTTCAGTTGCAATCATTATGTCGTCTAAATAGACTACAACATCTCCTGCCTTGATCATATCTGCAAATATCTTGTTTATGTAACGCTGAAACGTTGATGGGGCATTACGAAGGCCAAAAGGCATTCTTAAAAACTCAAACTGACCAAGAGGTGTCACAAAAGATGTAAGTTTTATTGATTCTTCGTGCATGAATACATGATGGAACCCGTTTTTGAGATCCAACTTCGAAAATATCTTTTTGTCAACTAATCTCTCTAATAAATCGTCGATAAGCGGTATTGGATAATTATCTCTTGCGGTTCTCTTATTTAACGGTCGGAAATCTACACACATTCTGCGTTCTTCGTTTTTTTTCTTTACTAGCACCACGGCAGATGCGAACTCTGACTCACTAGGTCGAATAAATCCTTTCTTTAAGTTTTCGTCAAGTATTTTTTTCTAACTCCTTTTTCTCAGCATATGATAACCTTCTAGGCCTGCAGTAGAATGGCTTATCATTCCCAATAACGATTTTCATTTCACACTTTGTTTTAGGTATATCTGGTCTGATGGGCTTTGTATAATGATCTTCAAAAAGTGTCTCAAACTTTTGTTTGTTTCTAAAACTGGTCTGTTCTCCCAGTTTATAGGTAGCTTTGCCTTCCTCCACCACATTGATTGCTAACATTTGTTGTTCAAAATCGTTGATCTCACTAACTTGATCAACTATTCCGTTCGCTGTGTTTTCACGATTTATGGACTCTAACTTTTGATTTGATACTTTTTTGCTTCTTTCAACCTTGAACTTATCACAGCTTTTCTCTTTTGAATGGATCTCCAGACTATTCTCTACAATATGCTCTACTCTATCCTCTACGTTGTTGATTACATTTGATACGTTCTCTTCGTCTTGCTCTACCTTGTCAAGCACCACAATTTTTAGCTTACTTGCTTTAAAGAAATCTCTACCTAGTACCATCGGGTGCCTCGTAGACTCGTTTCCAACCACATATGCTTCAATTTTAACTTTATTATTAAATATTTCAACAAAACAAACAACTTTTCCAATTACATTGAGTTTGCTGTTATTAATTCCAAAATAAGAATCAGCCATTATGCAGCTTCGTATCTTCACTTCATGTGGTAAGGTCGACTCTCTTAGAAATGTGATTGGGCTACCGGAGTCTAATAGGCACTCTATGGGAACAAAATTGTTACTTATTTTTCCAAAATGTACATTAAAAAAGCTTACATAGTTGTTGGAATTATTTTCGATTTCCTTCTTATCATTGACGGTGTTGTTTTGGGGCTTCCGATAGTTCTTGCATGCCCTGGCCAGATGTCCTGGCTCCCCGCAAGCATAACAAGCGCCATCTGCACGAACAGGCTTGCGACAATCGGCGGCCACATGCCCGAAACTATGGCAATTAAAGCACTTTCTGGCCCGCTGGTCCGGGGCCAGAACCTGCGAAGCTTGTCCACCTTTTGCTGAATTTGGCGAACGTCGAATGTACTGGAAAGCGCGCAGAACTGCGGCTGGCGAACTGAAGCACTGCAACTTCGCCAGATTGGTCAATTGTCGCTCCGGTATACCATCGATGAGATACTGTACGAGTTCCTCATCACCCATGCCAATTGTACTTGCCAGCATAACTTTGTCAGTGTAATATGTGACAAACTTCTCATCCACCATCCATTTGCGCCGCTCAAATTTTCGGCGTAAGTCAAGGACGCTTTCCTTGGTTCCATATACCAGCTGAACCTCCTCGAGGATGTCGTCAATGTCGCCTTCCAGCAGTGATTTGTTTGACAAAAGCCATATGTTTGCATTGCCTTTGAAACAGGTGCACAAAAGAGCACGTACATCAGTGTCGCTTACTGAAAAGGCAACTCGGATACTGGCCAAACACTGCAGCCACTCGCCAACATCATTCTCGCCGTTGAATTCAGGTACCAATTCCTTTAAAGTGTTAAAAGGGACTGCTGATTTGTTGCGTAATTCCTTAATTTCCAGCTGCAGTTGTAGAATCGAGCGTTCTAAATTTGCCGTCTCACTTCCACTTATACCATTACTGTTGGCTGCCACTGCAGCTTCCAACTTTGTAGCTTTGTCGTTGTTGCCTGTGTATGTATTGGCATGTAAGTTGTACTCGTTCAAGTTCTTCTCGTTGATCGAGGTGTCGTTGTTTTTGCGAATTTCGTCTTGCGCCTTTTCTTTGACGGCGTTGGTGTCGCCGAAATTGTCTCTGTGTGTGTGTGTGTTGGTGTGAGCGTCGTTTTCGTTTCGCGCGTTTTCTTTGGAGTCGTTGCTGGTGCCGGAATTGTCAATGGGTGTAAGTGTGTTGGTGTGAGCGTTGATTTCGTCGAAATAGTGAATTTTGTCAACTGCGCCCTTGCCATCAGCATACTCCAAATTCTGGCGCGGCTTGCCCTCACCTGGACTTAGTGCCACGAACTGAGGGTCAACTTCATTAAGTCGTCCAATGAGCGTTGCCTTTGTGCCTGATGTTGGCAGACCCAGTCTTTCACACCAGGATTTTAGTTCAACAAGGCTGAGCTCCGACGTAAAAATTTTCTGCTCCATTAGCCGATTTACTGATTAAATAATATTGTATAATTAGGACCGCTATGAGCAGCCACAGAATTGTTTTTGATTTTTTTGTTTTGGCGTTAGATGAATCCCGCTTCTGAATTGTAGCGTCCTCTTTATTTCGCTGCACAATCAAAACTGCCTGCCTGGGTACATACCCAGAGCTCGTTACAGTGTTGCTTAATCGTTAAATTAACAGTGTTGCTGAACGTACCGAAGGCCGTTCAGCAGATAAATATTACAGTGGGCTTAGAGCTAGCTTATTATCTAGACATATTACTACACATCCTTTTCAACTTGTTGTCATTCCTTATGTAAAATCAAGCGCTGAATCCGAAAAATCTCTGTAGAACAGATTTCGAGATAATCTTACATTGCCTTTTCTTCGCATTTTTAAAAAAAGGACTTCTCACTTAATTACAAATGTCTCAATTATGAAATAACTTTGGAATAAGCTTTATACACCAAATGAAATCTAATAAAACTATTTTTCAATCATTAATACGTTATTTTATTGTCAAATTTGTTAGATAAAGAATTTTTGAAACAAGAAGAATTTTATTAAAAACTCTTTCTCTCTTGGATGATGTAACTAAATATATAACAAACAAAAAAAGTGTTCATTAATTGAAATCTGTTAAATATTGTAGAAGTTATTAGCATTTAATTAAAGTTATTAGCATTTGATCGCTGGCAAGCAAATGGTATGGCATCACCGATCAATCCCCTTAGGCGACAGCTCCAGCCACCTATCACCTATTAATGACAAGCTATCGATGGAGGCGTGAGCTATCGCTAATCGTGAAGGGTCCTTTCGCTGATTTTCACTATCTGCCTGTTATTATTATCAAAAGATTTATTACTGAAGATGACTAAAATGGTAATAGTAGTGGCGCCATCTATTGCAAAGTTTGGAAAATAAATCAGTTAAGAATGTTGGACGAAAATCTGCCTTAACTTTTGATTTAACGATAAAATTCTTCCGAAGCTGGGGTGATTATTAAACAGCCAACCGTCTTTAAAAGCATCTGTGCGGGAATCTCGTCACAGATCCGCAAGTGGCACCGACAAATGGAAAAATTACTTCTCCAACTTGCTGGGAGGCCATGACAAACATGATGCCGCCTCTAGAAAAGTGGCGATGCCACCAATCGACAACATAGAGATAGACCCGCCGAACCAAGAGGAAGTTTGAAAAATAACCGATTGAGTCAAGGCTTTTTGAAAGCACTGTCTACCTTTGTTATACCACGTTCGACTTTGCATGATGACGTTGAGAAGCACTCAAAGCTCCGTGGGGTGTATATTGTAAGGTAGAGCTGATGACCGGTTCATCATGGCTTACTGCGTCTCAAGTCGACTGATACCTCCTCGAGGTGACCATCGGTAACAGTAAGAGATGCATTCGCAAAGCTGCTGGCTAACTTGAGCGGTGAGCCCTTCCTTCAGGGTACAATATATAGGGTTGAAGCGTCGCACAATGACCGGCACTTGTACGTACATATTATATATCAACTGAAAGGTATTGATGTGTAGATCATATATATAGGCCGATATATGGTCTAGACATTTACGCCGCCGCCGCCGATTTTTGTCTTTTTTTTAACGCGCCGCCGCCGAATCACGAAAATATAGGCGCGGCTTTAAATAATCGAATAAAAGAATCGATATAGTCTCAGCTCCATCTCCCAACGTCTCATCTCCAGAACATTTCACAGCTGTTGTTCTCGTGTGTTAAATTGAAAAACAATATAAAAACTAAATTAAATTCGAGATTCCCATTATCGGATATACTAGTCTGCGCATCATTATTAGATCCGCGAATCAGCTCTCTGCATTGTGTGCTTGACTATTCTGGTAAACAAAATTTAGAAAAACTGATTTTTTTTTAAAAATGTATCCACAACAAGATATTGGTCAGCAGGATAGTTCCGGAGAACCTACATCAGCATGCAAAATTTTATAGCAAGCTCAACGACATTCTAAAAATACAAAAAATAGCAATTTGGAAGCTGAATGCCACCTACTTCTAAGTTTGTCATCATCCCAAGACGTTTTAACATTTTGGAGGAAAAAGGCATCTGCAATGACATTGTTATCGAAGCTGGCACAAAAGGTGTTGTGTATTCCGGCAACGAGCACACCTAGTGAAGGAGTTTTCTCGATTGCTGGACTTACCAAAACGATCGCAGCTCGCATATAGTGTATATATTCTTGATCAGCATCAACAGCCGAGTCGATATAGCCATGTCCGTCTGTCCGTCCGTCTGTCTGTATAAACACCTAGATCTCAGAGATGGTAAGAGATGGTAGAGATAGAGGTTTGACATGTATGGGACAAATGCTTCTTTTATCTGCACGCAGATCAAATTTTAGTTCAAATTTTGGCCACGCCCCCTCCCGCCCCCGCAATTTAAAAAAAAACGTTATATCTCCTACAGTTTTGAAGATAGACGATTCATACCTTCTAAAGATAGTTAGTAATTAGCAAAATGAATCGTTTTCCGAAATGATCAAGATCGGATGAAAGGTTCTCAAGTTATGAGCAAAAAAGTGATACACGCCGCCGGCCGCCGACAAACTCGACGGCATATCTGCCCCCGCCGGTTCTTTCTTAAATCTACGCCGCCGCCGCCGGTTTTTTTTGACCCCCTACGCCGCCGCCGACGACCAAGCTATTGGCGTAAACCTCTAATATGGTCTGGCTCCCTCGGTTCAAAAGATATTTGAATTCAATTGTTATTTTCAATTTTTATAATAAAAATTACCAAATAACTTTTATTTTCAATTTATTTTATAAAAGTTGACAAATAATTTTTATTTTCAATTTTTAAAATAAAAATTGTAAATTAAAATTTAATAATTATTTGTAATTTTTATTATTTAAATTAATTTTAACCCTCTAAGACTACTTTCCAAAATAATAGAAAAAAAGTACTCAAATAATTTTTTTTAAAGTGAATGAATGCTTCTAAGCTCAAATATGTACTCAGAAATAACGTAGAATCTTTGGTTTACCTGTAAGGTGAGAAGAAAGGAAAGGAAGGGGCTTTGAGTGAAAAAAAAAACATTTTAAAGTTATGAAGATTTATTTTATTTTTTCTTATGGTATTCTAAAAAACAGTTTTTATTCGCTGTGCAGCATAAATGCAGATTGCGTTTCGTGCATATGCATTGCGTTTGGGAACTTTTATAGTGCTAACAACATCTTTTTCCACTGTTTCAATCCAACCAATGTGGGAAATGGTTCAGCTGGTCAATCCAGTCCGATATTGGATGTTTTGATTTTTGACCATGTTTGAGCGCTGTCTGCGAGGATGGTGAATTTATTGTTCGTCCTGACTGAGAGGATGGAGACTGGTTTACCCATCGCGGTGAAGACGCATTTTTGGTATTGATTGGACGACCCGGTAGGTTTTTGTTTTTATATGTCACCAGCCCGGCGGTGCTTAACACCCACATAGGTGGACAAAAAACGAACTGGCTTGCTGTCTTTCCAGAGCAGATTGGTTATGTCGACACCATATGAGGACCCAACGTACTCAGTCGAAAAACCCCTTGGCAATTTGTTGATGGCAATATCGTTTGGTAGCTTGCAATTGGGGATGTGGTTTACTCGCACCGTGCCAAGGATATAAATACCTTTCGCTCTTAGATAAACCATCAAAGGCAGAGATGTATGTATAAAAATTATCGAAGTAAATGATGTGATTCTTAAATCTTTCTACGGTTTGTGTTAAGCGCACTACAATGTTGGCCGAAGCACCAAGATCTGGTTGACCAGGTAAGACCACATTATCACCTGCAACGCTGTAGATCTCAAAGCGGTATGCGTATCCAAATGAATCGAACAATACAAATAGTTTTATGCCCCACTTGTGCGGCTTATTTGGCATGTACTGCACAAGTGGTGCTTCATTTTTGTGCTGCACATTTGCTCGTCAACACAAAGGTGGGCATACTTTGGCACCGAGTCAAACCGTTTGTTGAGACAGTCTACCAATTTTCGCGTACGGCACAAAGGATCGTAGCCTGGTTCACCCTTTTTGATCCGTTCGCGCTCATCACGTAGCGAGAAGTACTTCTTGATTGTCTCGAATCTGCTTTTGGTCATTCAGGTTTGTATAGGTCCGAACGCATTTTTTCCACAGTAGCTCTTCAGATTCGTGTGGCGATAAATGGACATGAACATCAAAATACCTATGTAATGGTGCATCTCATCAGTGTTATTTTTGAACTTATGGTTAATATCATCCGTTAAAGCTGCGCACATGGTTTTGTCGACGATTATATTCATGATTTCCGCATTAAAGAAATAGCAAAAGAGCTCTAGTGGAGTTTTAAGCTCCTTTATTTCTGCTGGCAGCGAAAAATCGCCTCGAAATGCTACATTGTTAACATGCAACTGCATACATTTCTCTCGCCACAAAATCTTACTCGAATCTTTTGTTATTGATTCAATACCTGTATAAATAAAACTAATTATTCAGTAAAAAAAACACATAGCAATTAAATGTGGCTTACAAGCTCCATTGAACCCACCAGAAGTTGACGGAGATGCGCACGCCGAGTCTTCACTGATTGGTAATGGTGATCCCGACCTTTTTGCAGTTTTCTGGGAAGTCTAAGCTTTCTGAGCAATGGTTTGAACATTTTCAACTTTACTCTCAATAAATTCCACAGTCTCAGCATCCTGTAATGCCTCCACTATATCAATGTCGTCGTCCTCGTCGTCACTTGAGCATATCACTTATTCATCCGACGGAACTGAGTCAAATATCTTGAGCAACTGCTCATCTGTCAAGTAGGACAGCTTATACCGAACCCGGTTTGCCATTTCTTCTAATACTTATAATTCTATTAAGTAAAATCACTCCATCAACAGAAACAAACACATAAATTGCAATCAATTGAGAAATATCACCAGGCAACATAAGTTGTCTTGGAGCCCCAAACGTGCCTCAAGGCACGTATCGCTATTTCGCTGTCACAACGCATGTCTTTTATATATTTGCAAATCTGCAACTTAATTTTAATAGTAAATAAACCATAGCTGTTAAATTACGATTACGATTAGTAATCAATTACATTATTTTTGAAAAATAATTGTAATGATTACACAGGCCAACAAAATGACCATCTTTGTGAGGTGCAGCCCTGTGGCCTTAAAAATATGATAAGTTTATGTTCACTGATTCCAAAACTGGTTTCGGTTATGTTCAATCAGCTCTTGTTTCCAAGATATAGCGGAAAAACGAAAATCTTGAATTTTTGGCACTCTAGGATTTATGGAGGCCACACTAGGAATAAATGTCTGAGTTTATGAGCAAAGGACATATCAATGCAAATTTAAAAAATCATAGGCGCTATATAAGTACAGCGGAAAGGGTCTAAATTGGCCTCTAAAGACAGACATTTTTCGATTTATAGCATTTTTAGCAATATAAACCATCCCGTTTAAGCTAGTGCAGTTATTGAATAATTATTTTTGCCATCTGAGCTTATAGCCAAACATATGATCTAATTTTGTGATTTTTATGGCACTTAAATAAGTTTTTTTGGCAAAGATATGGCGTGTTTAAGACGAAAATACATATTTAAATTTATGGGAGGAAAACTAGATTGTTACTCTAAATCTGTATAGGAACTGTAAAGGGGCTACTTGGTTCGGCATAAATTGTTAAATGTTTACATGTAGATGATAAATTATATTTGGAAACAAGTAGCCTTTTCACAGTTCCTATAAAAATTTGAGTTACAAATCTAGTTTTCCTCCCATAAATTCAAATATGTAATTTCGTGTTTAAGAGGCTATAACTTTACCAAATAAATTAATTTAATCGCCATAAAAATCACAAAATTAGATCATAGGTTTGTCTATAGGCTCAGATGGCGAAAATATTAATTCAATAACTGCGCTAGCTTTAACGGGCTATAAAAATGCTAAAAATGCTATAAATCGAAAAATGTCTGTCTTTAGAGGCCAATTTAGACACTTTCCGCTGTACTAATATAGCGGCTATGATTTTTAAATTTGCATTGATATGTACTTTATCGCAATTAGTTCATAAATTCAGATAAATATGCCTAGTGTGGCCTCCATAAATCCTAGAGTGCCAAAAAGTCGACTTTTTGGTTTTTTCGCGATATCTTGGAAACAAGAGCTGATTGAACAAAACCAATGATACAGTTTTGTTCAGTGAAGTCTATATTAACATAATCTGTTAAAAATAGACCTGCACCAAAATCACTGTTGGGCTGTGTTATATAAGCCTCTCGGTTAAAAATATTTGATTACTAATTGATTACTTTCAGAAATAATCAAAAATAATCGGGATTATTTAGGATTACCAAAAAATAATCAAAAATAATCAAAAATAATCAAAAAATAATTCGACTACTTTACAAGATTCTTTTTGATTATTTTTGATTATTTTTAAAAAAAAAAGCATAGCCAGATTTGTGGCCCTCAACTGCCTACTAAACTGCCTACTTAAACAAGACGGCAATGGCGTAGAGGTTAAGGCCTATGACTGGAAATTAGTGAGTCCTAGGTTCAAGTCCCAGTATGGGCATGTACTTTTTTTTTTTTTTTTAAATTTAGAATTTTGAAATAATAAGTAATAAACACATCAAGCAAAATATGTAATCATAATTGTGTGTGAGCAGTTGGCACTTTGCCAAAAGACGAGCCTTTTTTCATATGTCAAAACGTAGCGAGAAATTCCCATTACGTGGGCACGTACGGGATGCATGTTGTGGACCAGCATCATTCACCTGTGCGCCGCTGGGTACACGATGAAATGAAATGGAGAAACAATACATATTTTGCTTGCTGTGTTTAATAGCATAATCTCCTACACGCGGGCTAATGCAATTATTTTAAAATTCTACATTACAAAAAAAAAAAAAATACATGCGCACACTGGGACTTGAACCTAGGACTCACTACCTTTCAGTCATAGGCCTTAACCTCTACGCCATTTCCTACTTTGTTTAAGTAGGCAGTTTTTTTAGGGCCACAATTCTTTTTTTTTAAAAATAACACTATGCAACAATTTTTTTGAACCCGTCTTCTAAATAGTTGATCCTTATGTAAAATTGCACGCTGAATTCAAATCTGCTCTCAGATATGTCAATTTTAGTGTTTTGAAAAAAGGTAGGTCTACTAAAATGCCATTTTCTCTGATTTCAGTCTACCGATATGTATAAACTGTAACAAAAATAAAATATAATAAAATTATTTCTTAAAAAAACGACAGTTGTTGTAAATCCAACCATAAATGACGAAGTTATGGCACTTCAAAGTCGGATTTTTGAAAAATTCTTGATAATTTTTAATTTTTTGCTGACTTTTATTGAGTTTTTTTTCAATCTTACCATTAAAATTCTCTCAGTCTCAGATATTGACAGGATTGGGTAATCTTTAACGAGCATTTTTTGCCCTTGGTCATCAAAATCGGATGAAAAATAAACGCTATATTCACAATTTAGTAAACATACCTCTGTTTGAGAGTATTTTTTTGCCAGTTTTTTCAGAATAAAAATCACATCTTAGCAAGCCAAATAAGAATAAACGTTGATCAATAGGAGTTTGTATTGCAGTTCACCGGAGGAAAAACTGTGCCGATCTGAAAGTTAAGCAATGGTAACAGGCTTGCAACAAGGATGGACAAAGCATTGCTGTTTTTGTGCAGATGGGACAGCCGAGATCGCAGTGAACATTACTTGCGTAAAGACTAGGATGGAAGGGCCAATTTTGTAGTCGGAGAAGATAATGTAAAATTTCCGCCCCTAGTTCAAAAGGACAAAATTATTCTCCCTCCGTTGCATAATCAGCTTGGTCTCTTCAAAAACTTCGTTAAAGCTCTCCATAAAAATGAAAATTTTGCGGCATTTGAATTTTTAAAACGACGATTCGCACAACTTTCTGACGTCAAAATTAAAGAAGGCGTATTTGTGGGTCCGCAAATCAAAAAGCTAATGAGCGACAGAGAATTTTACTCGGCACTATCAGCAGACGAGGCAAAAGCATGGAAATCATTTTGCGCAGTAGTGTCTAGTTTTCTGGGAAGCAAAAGAAGTGAGGACTATAAAGAAATTGTTGATGATTTATTGGAAAACTACAAAAAAATTGGTATAATCTCAGTCTGTTTTTCATCGAGTTTTTATATTTACCAATTTTATTTTTTTTTATTTTTAAAGGTGTAAATATGTCCTTAAAAATTCACTTTTTGCACTCCCATTTGGATTTTTTCCCGGACAACCTAGGCGACGAAAGCGACGAGCATGGCGAACGCTTCCATCAGCAAATGCAGCAGATGGAGTTTCGCTACCAAGGCAAGTGGGATCCGGCAATGATGGGAGACTATTGCTGGTTCTTGTTGCGAGAAACACACAGTCTGCACAAAAAACAAAAGCGGTCTACATCATTTGAGTACTTTTATCCAACCTTAAACTGCAATACAAACTCCTATTGATCAACGTTTATTCTTATTTGGCTTGCTAAGATGTGATTTTTATTCTGAAAAAACTGGCAAAAAAATACTCTCAAACAGAGGTATGTTTACTTAATTGTGAATATAGCGTTTATTTTTCATCCGATTTTGATGACCAAGGGCAAAAAATGCTCGTTAAAGATTACCCAATCCTGTCAATATCTGAGACCTGAGCAATATTAATGGTAAGATTGAAAAAAACTCAATAAAAGTCAGCAAAAAATTAACAATTATCAAAAATTTTTCAAAATCCAACTTTGAAGTGCCATAACTTCGTCATTTATGGTTGGATTTACAACAACTGTCGTTTTTTTTAAGAAATAATTTTATTATATTTTATTTTTGTTACAGTTTATACATATCGGTTGACTAAAATCAGAGAAAATGGCATTTTAGTAGACCTACCTTTTTTCAAAACACTAAAATTGAAAATTTCGCGATATCTCAAGAACCGTTCTACTTTTGACATATCTGAGAGCAGATTTGAATTCAGCGTGGAATTTTACATTAGAATCAATTGCTAAAAGTGCGGGATACAAAAACTTTTCAAATTTTGTGACATAGCGTAATCAAAAAAAATCAAAAAGAATCTTGTAAAGTAGTCGAATTATTTTTTGATTATTTTGATTATTTTTTGGTAATCCTAAATAATCCCGATTATTTTTGATTATTTCTGAAAGTAATCAATTAGTAATCGTGCAAAACTGAAAATAGTCGTATTGTAATCATTATTTTGCCTTTAAAAAAAAAATATAATCAAATATGTAATCATTACGATTAGTAATCATTACTTAACAGCTATGAAATAAACATACCTTTCAAGAAAAAAATTATGAGCTGGAAAGGTTTTATATATTTACTATAATTTGCACAGCAAAACACAATATACAGCAGACCAAATTTTACTCGCGAAAAAACATATGGCTTGTGCATAGCGAAATATAAGTCCTGTTAAAGGCTTCGGAGAGCTTTCAAAGCTAAGACTCATAATTTTGTGTGTTTATTGTCAACCGATAAAAATTAATTAAACAATTTAAAAGCTGTTACGTGTTAGAGGGTTAATAATTAAAAATAATTTTTATGATAAATATCAAAATATAATTATTATTTTTTAGTTTTTTTAACAAAAAATTATAATCGTTACGGTCCCTCTGCACGCAGATCAAGTTTGTTTCAAATTTTGGCCACGCCCCCTCCGGCCCCGCAATTTGGAAAAAAGTTATATCTCTTACAGTTTAGAAGATGGACGATTCGTACCTTCTAGAGACAGTTAGTAATTAGCAAAATGAATCGATTTGCCGAAAAAATAATAAAAATCGGATGAACGGTTCTCTCCCACCCTAAAAAAAATGTTGCATACTTTTCGGATGGTCACCCAAAGGAACGCAGGAACACTGTCAAACATGTTTTTTCATGAGTAACTGGTATATCGAAGTCGGTTAGAGCCGACTTTAACTTACGCTCTCGTTTTTTCTACTTTTTGCCAGTTTTTTGGGATTTGGGACTCAAACTTTAATTTGGTATTACCAGATTTGAAGTATTGATATTAGTGTTACCGGTTCCCCATATATAAATATTACCCCACTTATATTTACAATATCAAAACAATTATTTTCAGCAAATTTCTAAATATTTACTTTAATCAAAACAATTTTTTAATGTCGATTTAAGTGCCACCTTACTCCATCAGTTGTCTGTGCAATGATGACACTTGTGTGACCATTAAAATGCAGGACATGTTTATTGGCAATTTAACGCACATTTAATTTTTTGGTTTTTTCTCTTAGTTGTTGTGGTTTTCCAACTTTTGCATGTAATTAAGTAGTAGAGAGGGGGTGAAGTAGGTCTGTAAATATATGCAAAACACGTGCTCGAATGTTTTTAAGGGTTGGCATTCTTCAGTTGGTTAAATGAGCCGCTGCCGACGCCCAGTTTCAGTTGGGTTTCTCAGCCTTCAACTGAACGGAAAGTGAAGAAGTTTAATAATGTGGCGGCGGCGTCAGTCTTAGCGCCATATGTCAGACTAGAAAACAGAATGAATGTTGTGTGGAAGCAGCAGCCCAATGGTTGGTCGCTTAGGCAAACATTTCAAAATGAAATTATGAGTGGGGCCGCAACAGCAGCTAGAGAAAGCGAAAAAAGTGCAAACAAATTTAGCCAAGCGGAAGTCCAGACTAGAGATGGGCGCGGGCCGCGCACGCGTCTTTTCTTGCTTGGCCAAATCATCATCATCTATTTTGCGGTTGAAACTACCGAAAAGAGTCAAATATCATAAAAACGAGAAGGCCAAGGTCACTGTTATGTCACGGTTAAGTCACTGTTATGTCACGCTTAGTTCACTGTTAAGTCACTGTCAAGTCACTGTCAGGTCATTGTCAACTCACTGTTGTTACTGTCAATCCACTCTTCGGTCACTGACAAACAAACAAAATTATAGTGACCCCAATACAGCCCATCTTTTCACCCCCCTCTTCGCCACCCACTTCACTCCCTACACTCAGAAAAAAATATTACCTAAAAATGTTGAAAATTACCCGAAAATTAAGTCCATATGACCTAAAATGACAACCAAGGAATATATGGACTTAATTTCAGGCCTCTATTACCCAAAGTTTTCTAAGCAATAAATTTGATTTTTAGGTAATATGTGACCAAAAATTTTAGTCAATGTAGTGCCATAAATTATATTTTTAGGGTATAGAAAGGCCTAAATTTTCGTCAATAAATTAGTTTTTTAGGTAATATTTTTCAAAAAAACTTACACAATTTTAGCAGTTCCAAGTTTCCAAAATTCCCAAGCGGTTATGGCAGCGCTGGCATTAGGAAAAAGCAGCTGACAGTAAAGATTTAAAAAAAGTTTTAGGGGGAGGTAGGGTAGGACCGACCACAGACCAACCCGTGTGTGGTTGTGGTTTTGGATCCACCCCGCGCCACAGACCTTCACCTTCGATTTTTGTGTTTGTACCATGCTCCCCCATTACAACCACCACACCAACCCACTTTTTTCTACTCTATAAATATATAACTAATTTAGAAATAAGCGCATAAACAATTTTTTTGTACTTACTTTACTGGGACTTGAACTCGGGACCTCTCTCAAATACTGAACACTCGGACAACGCCTTAGCCCACTCGACTATTAACCTTAAGTAAAACCTAGCGACAAAACCATAGTTTATAATGTAGTTGGTCAAGTTGACATGACATTTGCTAAGCAAACGTGGAGGCCTGTAATCAAGTCCCAGTAGGAGCATACTTTTTCTTCTCATTTATTTATATTTTTTTTATTGATGTTTGGTTTTAATGTTTTTTTTTTATTTAGCAAAACCTTGAGTACAAATCATACCTAAGAATTTGTGTGGCGTATTTGGAGCTTAAGTACTCACATTTGCCACTCAATAAGAAGCAAGAGTCGTGGTCGAGTGGAAAATGTCCAATCCCAGTAGGAACATAATTGTTTCTCATTAAATGGTTCTTTTCTTATTGTTTTTTTTTTATTTGTAGTGTTTTTAGCATTGCTTTTATTTTATACAATCCTTTAATCGAATACTACATCAGTAGAGACCGGACATATATGCTTTAGCATATTTGGCATATTTAGAATAAGTTCCGTAGCGCAGCTGTTAGCTTTTTGACTACGAGTCTAAGATACCCAGGTTCGATTCCCAGACTGGGTGTAATTTTTATACCCGTTACTCATAGAGTAAAAAGGGTATACTAAAGTCGTGCAAATGTATGTAACAGGCAGAAGGAATCATTTCCGACCATATAAAGTATATATATTCTTGATCAGCATCAACAGCCGAGTCGATATAGCCATGTCCGTCTGTCCGTCCGTCCGTCCGTCCGTCCGTCCGTCTGTATGAACACCTAGATCTCAGAGATGGTAAGAGATAGAGGTTTGACATGTATGGGACAAATGCTTTTTATACATGCAGGCTGATCAAGTTTATTTTCAATTTTTGCCACGCCCCCGCAATTTGGAAAAAACATTCTATCTCCTACAGTTTTAAAGATAGACGATTCGTACCTTCTAGAGATAGTTAGTAATTAGCAAACCGAATAAATTTGCCAAAGAAATGATAATGATCAGATGAGCGGTTCTCAAGTTATGAGCAAAAATGTGCAAAATAACCGAGTTCTAAAAGTGTTGCATACTTTTCAGATGTTCACCCTAAGGAACGCAGGAACACTGTTAAACATGTATTTTCATGAGTAACGGGTATATCGAAGTCGGTTAGAGCCGACTTAAACAATTGCTCTCGTTTTTTTTATACATATTAATTTTTTGCAAACAAAACTAAATATAAAAAGTTAAAAAAAATTGTACGATAACACTTTTGATTGCCATTTAATATTGGAAAATCAGTTCAAACAACAACAATCTACTACTTTTATGCTTATAAGAATAATTTATTGGACAGAATAACTCTGTTCCAGAGTCCGGAGCGTCGCTAGCTAATCTATAGCGCTCTGCGGCAGCAACGTCGACACACCGACAGTATACGAGCTAACTGAGTGCTCTCTCGCGTGGCTGAACACACATACGCAACGCCAAAACTAAACCGCACTTCTTTGCGAGATTTTCAACATGCAAAGTTCTTAGCAAAACTTAACTCAAAAATTCGGAATAATTTATAGAGAGCTTTACGAAAATCAGAATTTTTTAGTTTTAATAGCAGCGCGGGATTTCAAAGTTTCCAATTTATCCTTAATTTATCTTTGAACTGTCATTGTGGGCAGAGACCTTCTACAAAAGTGACGAAGAAAAAACTTTAAAAAAAACGGTTCTATGGTCTAATGGATAGCCCTCTGGACTTTGAATCTAGCGTTTAAGTCTTGGTAGGAATATTAAGAATTTTTAAAAAATTTTGTTTAATCCATGCTTGAAATCTGCCAAGCAATAATTTAATATGCAATTAGTTTCAGTAACCAAACTTATTACTTGTTTTTATACATCTTAATTATTTTTAAACAAAAACTGAAGTCATTGGCATTTCAACAAAAAAACAGATTTATAAAAATATTTTGTGGGACAGGAGAGAAACATATTGAAATAATTATTGTTATACGTTGCAACTTTTCATAGTTTTGTAAAAAAAAATAGAAAACTATTACTTAAATAATTTTACTTAAAATTTAAAGCTCCATTTTTGATTTATTTTTTCGCCCAACCAATTTTCTGCTAAGTTACACTTCAATTGTTGAATTTATATGTAAAGAAATCATATTTTTAAAACAGTTTTAAGTGAGTTACCCTTTTCAACCGAGATTTTTTTATCATTTTCTTCTTGTGAAGCCAATTTCCCGTATATCCAGTATATTGAACCATTTTTTTTTTAAATCTTCATGTTTTGAGTATCTCGAAAGAAACAAGTGAAAAAGTCGGTCAAGCCCGACTATAACATACTCTGTACCTGGAGTAGGAGCTGACCGCAGTGCTGCCGCTGTGTCTCTCTCTATCTCTATCTCACTCTCTTTCTCTCTCTCTCGCTCTCTCTCTCTCTCTCTAAGATTGTGCGGTGTTGGTTGTGAAAGGGTGGGAGGCGGGGTGGCGGGGGAGCTTGATTCACTTTTTTGCTTATAACTTGAGAACCGCTCATCCGATCTTTATCATTTCTTCAGCAAATCGATACATTTTGACAATTACTAACTATCTCTAAAAGGAACAAATCATCTATCTATAAAACTGTGGAAGATATGACATTTTTTCAAAATTGCGGGGGCGGGAGGGGGCGTGGCAAAAATTGAAAATAAACTTGATCTGCCTGCAGCTATAAGAAACATTTGTCCCATACATGTCAAAGCTCTATCTCTTACCATCTCTGAGATCTGTTTGTTCATACGGACGGACGGACGGACAGACGGACGGACAGACGGACGGACAGACGGACGGACAGACGGACAGACGGACAGACGGACATGGCTATATCGACTCGGCTGTTGATGCTGATCAAGAATATATATACTTTATAGGGTCGGAAATGATTCCTTCTCTCTGTTACATACTTTTGCACAAACTTAATATACTCTATGTACCTTCGGTACAGAGTATAAAAACACATTTCTATGCATAACTAAAATGTATAAAAAGAATTTAATAAAATAAAAATAAAAAAAATTTTTTTGATCCTTACTGGGACTCGAACCTGGGTACGTAAGACTCGTATTCAAACACCTTACATCTACGCCAAGACACCTTTATTTTCTTAATAGAAAAATGTCATATATAAGAGAAAACAAGTGAGAAAGTCGGTCAAGCCCGACTATAACATACTCTGTACCTGGAGTAGAAGCTGAATGCAATGCTGGTGCTGCGCTCATCTCAAAGTCTCTCTCTCTCTTTTTCTCTCTCTCACCCTTTCTCTCTCGCTCTCTCTCTCTAAGATTGTGTGGTGTTAGTTGTGAATGGGTGGGAGGGGGTGGGGCAAGGGCGAAGTACTTTTTTGCTCATAACTTGAGAACCGCTGATCCGATCTTTATCATTTCTTCGGCAAATCGATACATTTTGCTAATTACTAACTATCTCTAGAAGGTACGAAACGTCTATCTTTAAAACTGTAGGAGATATAACGTTTTTTCCGAATTGCGGGGGCGGGAGGGGGCGTGGCAAAAATTGAAAATAAACTTGATCTGCCTGCAGCTATAAGAAACATTTGTCCCATACATGTCAAACCTCTATCTCTTACCATCTCCGAGATCTGTTTGTTCATACGGACGGACGGACAGACGGACAGACGGACGGACAGACGGACATGGCTATATCGACTCGGCTGTTGATGCTGATCAAGAATATATATACTTTATATAGTCGGAAATGATTCCTTCTCCCTGTTACATACTTTTGCACAAACTTAATATACTCTATGTACCTTCGGAACAGAGTATAAAAATGAGTATACTCATATGCTTTTTAGAATATTTTGTGGGAATATACTCATATTCTTTTTAGCATATATATCCGGTCTCTATACATCAGTGCATTATATCTATATTCTTCAGGAATTGCGAATGGACATTAGTGTGTGTAAACAAATGCCATCACATAGACGGCTTCGTAGTTAAAACCGAACGGCAGTAGAGCGCAATGCAAACATTTCGCAAACATTTTTAGAAAGGTCGAAGGACTTAGATAAAATTTCTTAAAATTAGGGTTTATTTTCTTAATTTTAGGGCAAAGCACCCTAAATTTGTAACAAATATTTTTTTAAATCAAAGGCGAAATTACCCTAAAAATTGGAAAAGGCAATAAAGCAAATTGACCCTTAAATTTAGAAATTAAATATATCTAAATTTCAAAAAAAATTTTTCAATTATTTCTTTTAAAATAAACATATAAAACTTATAAAATTCAGACAAATTTTACTTAATGATAGAAAATTTTTCTAAATTTTAGGGCGATTTCTATTCTAGGGTGATTTTCTTAAATGTAGAAAACTAATTTTCTGAGTGTAGCAACAATTATTTAATATTATTAAATAATTTAGAATGTTATGGTAAAAAATAAATGTAATTTTAATACTTGAATAGATAAAATAGATTCATTCTGAACTGAAAACAAAGGCTCTGTACATATTTATTTATCATTTTTTTATATTTAAAATAATAATGCAATGTTAAGGAAAATGGCATAATTTTAAGGCAAAGGATTCCTAAAAAATATAAGCCAAATACAGATTGTTTAGGTAAAATGCCCTATATTTTAGGAAATGATTACCTAAAAATCACATTTTAGGTAATAAAATCCATTTTCCTAAAATTTAAGGAAAATCTTTTTTCTGAGTATACTTCGCCAACCACTTATTCCCCCATTTCCCACCAACTTCACCCTACTTTCACCATTCCACTCCACACTAGGGTTGTCGATATTTCTCAAAATATCAACATCGATAATATCAAAAATCAAAATTTTCAATTTCGATATTTGACATATCGCCACCCAAAAACATCGATATATCGATATTATCGTAATTTTCTAAAGCTTAAGAAAACTGAAAAGGAACGTCTTTACAAGCTAGTAAAGATTTTTCGTAAAAAACTGCTATATCTATTATGTTTGCACAGTTTCCAGATATTTTTCTGATAACTACACTGTAAATTTTTTCAAGTAGAGTTTCCATTTCTTTAAAACTTAAAAGCGTGTAGTGATGTCCCCAGGGGCCGGAGAGAAATTTCGCTATTAAAACATTATCAAGTTTAACGCTTGTCGAAGCGGAGCCCAAGAAAGTAAAGGATCGAGATGCAATTTCAGACAAACATTTCATCCGCAGCTCTCCAATCGAGCTCATATGATTCTAACACAATCTCTTAAATAAAACTTGCACAGAAAAAAAACGCCGAGTATTTTCATCTTTTAATTTTGAGTAAGCCCGGCACGGGCTTGAAAATTCAATCTCGATTTCCAGGATATTCTACGCAATTTAATCTTTTAAGGATTGGTCCATTCCTTTCGAAATTGTATCATTCCAAATGTGCTTGCTACAATCCCTATCGAGATCACATGCCCATAAATTAGAGAGCGAGAGCGAAGAAATATAAGTAGCCTTTCAGACACGCTGAAACAAACATTGGGTATGGTGGTGTGCGATAAGATGCCGTTCCATTCCTGTTCAGTGCATATCGTCGTGTGTTCGAGTCCCAGTGCAGCCAAAAATTTTTATATTTATTTCTTTGTTTTTCAGAAGTCTTAAATTAACCAAAACTGGTGTGGGTGATCTTTGACTATATGAGGATGGCAAATGGCATGGCCGAGGAAAAGAAGAATACATATCGAGCAAAAGTTAATCTAGAATAGGCATAAAACGATCCAGTTTTGGGATTCAATTGTGCTCGAGTTTTTTGCACAATTCAATCTTTCATAGTATTACCCCGGGATATATGCAATCCTTCTTAGGATTAAAAAAGTCGGATCAACTCAATCTCAATCAGATCGGGTCAATCATATCCGGGATTACGTTGTTTTCATTACCGCTTGGGATTGATTTGATCCCATATGGATTGATTTTTTTTTTCTTTTCTTTTTTTTTTATCTCTATCTCTTATAGTCTCTGAGATCGACGCGTTCATACGGACAGACGGACAGACAGACAGACGGACAGACCGACATGGCTAAATCGACTCGGCTGTTGATGCTGATCAAGAATATATATACTTTATAGGCTCGGAAATGTTTCCTTCTCCCTGTTACATACATTTGCACAACTTCATGATCCCCTTTTACCCATTTTTAATGGGTACGGGGTATAAAAATAGAGGGAAGCTAACTTCGGCTCGACCGAAGTTTATATACCCTTGGAGCATGATATACGATATATTCATCCAATTTAGAGACATTTTTGAAAACAAAAAAGTTTTTCTCACTAAAACTACTTTTTCGACCGATTGTTCCTATGGCAGCTATATGCTATAGTCGTCCGATCCGGCCGTTCCGACAAATGTGCAGCGTATTTGTGCAAAGTTTGGTTACGATAGGTTTAAAACTGACGGAGGAGATCGCATAGAAACAGACGAACAGACGGACATGGCTATATCGACTCGGCTGTTGATGCTGATCAAAAATATATATACTTTATATAGTCTGTTACATACTTTTGCACAAACTTAATATACTCTATGTACCTTCGGTACAGAGTATAAACAAACAACTTACTTTTGAAACACAAAAGAAAAATTCAAAAACATTTTTTTCAGAGTGCACAAAATGTTCTTAAAACATGTCCAAGCCGTGCATAATGGACGGTAGTCTATTTATAAGCAGCACCGTTAAAATAGACTATGCGCAGGAACGGCCGCAACCGTGATGCGCAGCAGTTTAGTTTAGTTCACTTCAAAGATATCCTTATAGGAAAGTATAGGCTTAGTACACGGCCAAAAATTTGCCTTCAACTACAAGTAAACAGTGCAGAGTAGTAGAAATTTCCAGTAATATACGATTTCGCATAAATATAAATAGTGCAATTATTGTTCATATATTGTCGTGGTTATATTAAAAACAATTTTTTTCAATGGTCATGGTACCTTTTTGTCAAATGTTGAGTCGCAGACCCTTAGAAATTTTTTTAACTGCTTCTTTTTACCGAGGGGGCGGCGGCGACAAGAAGGGGGGGAGGATATATCTATATTATTATCGATATATGAGATTAGTCTTAGTCAGTTTCGATTTCCTGGAACAGCGTTTAACTTTGATCGATAACGTACGAAAATGTAAGAAACGACAAAGTGCAACTGGTTTTTGTGTTTTTTCTGCGAATTGAACATTCATTTGATAGCACGGTAGCGAGCATTTTCAGCGTTGCCTTTGTTGTATATCGAAAACCAATCGATACCTATCGTGGGAGACCATACTTTGCGTTAACTTTGCAATTTAATCTCCATGTGCAGGCCGTTGTATTCAAACGCTATTTAGATTTGTTCATTCGTGAAGCAAAGAATCAAGCTTTGGGCGTGCGTATTCGTGCCGACACGCGGCCATTTCTAGTCCAGACACACCGCACGATGGAAGTATTGGTGGTTTGGTTGCCTTTGCTAGTGTTTGCTTACAAATACACATGGATTTACTTGCTGAGCGCTGTCCTCATATTTGATATTAATAAATTTTTTCCCCCTAAATACCTGAGGGAAATTAAAAAGAAATCATATGGCAAATGGCAAGCGCAGGGATGGCTGACTGACTGATTTGTAGACAGCCTTAACTACAGTTTGGTCCTTTTCAATTTGCATTCCGGAGCTGGAAAGTGTGCTATCATCATTGAGGTGGCCGTCAGTGCCTGCAGCGGCAAACATAGTTTGAATTTAATTAAAACCAAAATTAGTAAAACCCCCCTCCACCACCCCTACCACCCTTTCTAACCACTCCAGGCGCAGGCTTAACAGCAACAGTTACTTGGCGCAGGGATTAGGGTCACCACCGACTGCCAGGGCAACCCAAGGCAAAAATGCATGTCTGCAGAAAATCGAATCAGCAGCTCAGGGTGCCAGGCCAAAAATGTACTACAAAAGCATAAGATGTACCTGCACTGCATTGGATGATGAAACGACGTGTTAATTAAGGTCATAATAATTCAACTTAAATTGAAAACTTGCCAGCCCCTTGCTGGGGAGGGGTCCTGCCTGCCTGCCTAAGCTGATTGCAACAAATTATTTTGCACCTTGCTTGAACTTTCCTTGAGCCCTCTGCCAGACAGCATGGCGTTGATAAACGAATTTTGTTAGTTTGCTTTGCTTATTTTAAATGGACCATGGCGGTCGAGGGGGATGGGTGGGGGTGTGTGCTGTCCTGGACATCCGACCAGGACCAATGTTGCCTTTGGTTTTGCATAAAGCAGGACGCATCTAATAAGTTGCAGCTGTTGTTTCTCCAAGAATTAAACTTTCAACTTTGCAGAGTGCAAAATGGTGTTTGTGCCATTTGAATGTGATTAGTTAAGGGGCCAATTAACATTTATAAGAATGTCTGATGCCTGAACTCATTTGCATATTTCACTAATTGGCTTAGACGGTCATTGCTTTTATATTTTTGAATGTATTCAAAGTGCTCATAATTATTAACCCACCCACTCACACTCACACGCACCTTCTAATTCGAATGCCATTCATAACACTCGCACACACACTTAGACAGAGATCCTTGCTTGCCTTAGGTTAGTTTTGCTACGCTTCCATTTCCCATGCACACCTCAGCTCGCTCTACATGAAAACTTTTTACTAATTTACATTCATTACACACATTTGCAATAAAACTAGCAACGCTCACACCCACACCTGGGCCACATTTCCACACACACAGACACACGCCCACAGAAGAGTTACATACAACTACATTGACATTTTACATGCTTCATTAGCGTGTAAGCGCGGTAATAATGAAATTTCCTTATGGCTGCATTTCCCAACTATACATGCGGGCGGATCGGAACGGAGGCTGCATATTGATGCAAAGTTTTCGAGCAATTGCTGGCAAACTTGAGGCACCTAACCACAATTTATGTAGCTTGCGGCAAAAACCCCAAAAACTCAACTCTATGCAGAAAGCTCTTAAAGACAGCTGGCAAAGACGCCAGTTAAATCTTGGGGGGCGGGCAAGAAGTGACCATGATTCGAAGGACATTGGTTAGAAAATTTTTCAATCCAATTGGCATTTACTTCAAACCCTTAGATCATTTTGATGGAAGATGGATAATTTTGATAGCCTCAAATAGCAGGGTAAACGGAATCAAAATTTTATACTCTGTTCCAAAGGTACACAGAGAAAATGATAATGCAGTTGAACTCTAGAGGTAAGCCAAAAATTGTTACAAAAATTACCAAAACATTAAAAAACGAGTTTTTTGTTTGATGTTCGACGCACTATAATGTTCACCGAACAACATCTTTTTACATAATATCCTATCCTATCCTTTGGTTTTCGTTAGCTATAATCTTGTTAATGAAAAAATTTCAGCTCGATAGCTTTACAACTGAGAGACTAGTTTGTGTAGAAACAGACAGACGGACAGACAGACAGACGGACAAAGGTCAATTGACTCAGCTCGTCGCCTTGGTCAAGAATGTATATAGCTTGTAGGGTCGGAAATAAATATTTCTATGCGTTGCAAACTTCTGGGCAAAATAATAATACCCTTTGCAAGGATATAACAATCCGCCCGTCCTGGGACTCGAACCACAACCGTTTCGTTGTTATGATTCTTTTGGCATCCATT
Source organism: Lordiphosa clarofinis (assembly GCA_018904275.1). NCBI lineage: Eukaryota > Metazoa > Arthropoda > Insecta > Diptera > Drosophilidae > Lordiphosa > Lordiphosa clarofinis. The sequence continues at coordinate 238,479 of JAEIGQ010000250.1, forward strand.
TAACGCAATCAATGATTGTCAAGCTGAGCTCTTATACTGCCAACAGCCGAGACTGAGTGGCGATGCAGTGTGTAATTTACAATATCGGGGGTGTCACCGAAATCTCTAGAGATTTTGGCCTCGGTTGGTTTGCAACACGCTCGAAAAATCCGTCGGTGTCCCAGAACTCCAAGAGATTTTATTTTCTTATTTGAAAATCGAGTTCAAAGGGTTGTGTCCATGCTAATGGTATTTTTCAATCAAATCTATAAACAGGGTTGTCCTTTCTTGCTAAAAATATTGCCCATCTTCTAATGTGTGATTTTTTAAGAGCTATAGGAAAGTTTTAAAAAAAAACAAAACACATAAAAATCTGAAAAATGCATGAATTCTTTATTTGAATCGATAGTACTGTCCATATAATTTAATGTATGAAGATTAATTCATGCAAATGTTGACCGAGACTGCGCCTCAAATGGTCCATCCGCTTAGTCCAATTTTGACATACTACTACATACAACATTGCGGCCGGTATCTCACGAATAAATGATTAAATGTTGTCTTCCAATGCGTCAAATAAAGCGGGTTTGTCTGTATAGACATGAGCTTTAACATAGCCCCTCAAAAAAGAGTCTAAAGGCGTTAAATCGCACGATCTAGGCGGCCAATTGACCGGTCCCGAACGTGAAATAAAATGTTCATTGAACTCGCCTCTCAATAAGTCCATTGTTGCGCGTGCTATGTGGCATGTGGCACCGTCTTGTTGATACCACATGTCGTGGAAGTCAAGCAATGCTTCTGGCTGATATTCACTCCAAAATCGACAATTCTGGTTATTTACGTACCCATTGAGCCAAAAATTAGCTTAGTCGCTGAACACAACGCTGAACAGTGGATCTTCGGCCAACTTTCCAAAAGCCCATTCACCAAAAATTCAACGTTGCGGTAGGTCGTTCGGCTTCAATTCTTGTACCAGCTGTATTTTGAAAGGCTTCACACCTAAATCCTTCCGCAAAATTTTACACATTGTTGAGTAACAGAGGCCCAATTGCTGCGAACGGCGACGAATCGATTATTGAAGATCATCATTAACACTGGCCGATACAGTTGCGATATTTTCTTCAGTTCGCACACTTCGTAAGCGTGTTGGTGGCTTAATGTGCAACAATGTAAATTTGGTGCGAAATTTACTCACAATAGCCCGAATAGCCGCTTCAGTGGGTCGATTAAACTGACCTTAAAATGGAAATGGAATGGACTTTCTTAACAGAGCACGCATTTTGATAAAAAAAATTCAATAATTTGCAAGCGTTGTTCGTTTGTAAGACGATTCATGGTTAAATTATAAACCAAACTGAAGACAGTGAAACAAAACACGACACGTGCGTGAGCTGTTTTAACCAGTGTTGCCAACAAGATACTAGCTAAAAAATCACCTTCTAGTTATAAGTTAATTTGATGTTTAAAGGGAATTAGTTGATCGTGTTACATGTTTTACGATGGTTTTTTAAACTATAAGTCCAATTTAAGTCATATTTTTCAAAAATAAAATGCAAATTTATAAACTTTTTTGCGCCAATCATTAAATGTAACTTGGCAACCCTTAGCACTTGTTGGTATTTAGAGAGCGCTTGTTGTTACTCAGAGAGCGTCACCGTATGAAGAGGGCGCCAGCTAAAGTTGAGTAGCGAGTTTGTTTGTCAACAAAGAGATTTCTGTGAATTTGGTTGGAAGAGATTTCTGTGACACCACTGTATATAAGTTTTTCAGAAAGAAAAAAATTAATTTTTGTCTTATCTCTTCACATTAAAAAATTTGATTGTTTCATCTTAAAGTCGATCTTAAGTGTTCTTAATTTAAGATTGATTGACTAAGATTAACATTGAGAATATAATCTTGGGTTAAGATTATCTCGTCTTGGTCGAATTCTAACTCTGTTTCTCTTAGAACCAATCTACAATCTTGAGTTATCTTGAGTGCCCTTAGCCAATTCCTAGATCCGCCACTGCTTTCGTTCCTATTGCTGCTATATTTTCATATACTCGAAGCATTCACCAGTAACAATTTGGATGCGATAGCATTGAAAACAAAAAATTTAAGATAGCTTTAAAACTGACGGAGGAGATAGCATAGAAACAGACGGACAATGGTTATATCAACTCAGCTCGAAATGCTGATCAAGAATGTATATATACTTTATGTGTTATGTGTGCAACACACTTTTCTGTCCTCTCCATTTGGCCGGCACTGATGTAAAGCATTGTTCCCGCAGGAAAAGATCGCAAAAATGTGACTGTAACTCTTTCTAACAAGCAATGAAGCATGACTTCGCATTCGGTTTGAATTGGCTGGTATGTTTGTACCACCGGGTCCACTCTGGAAAACTCTGTTGTAAAGTATCGAAAAATATGAGTCCAAAAACGACGAGAGAAAAAAGTAAAGTCACCATATAGTAAAATTTGCGAGAGGCAATTTAAAGACAGTGACATGCATATACTACATGTTTGTTAATCTGAGGGTGCTTTAGCAAGTTTAGAGACTAAGAATAATCAATCTTTACGTTGTGATAAATATAAACCTTAAGTTGGGTGCAGCAGGATGACATTTACTCTCTCTGATCTGGTATGTGCCAGTTTCTTAAATCTTATGTGCGCTTCCAGGCTTTAAGCCAGCAAGGCATGCAGCATTTCCGCTGCCGCTGATTGAGGGAGCAAGCAGGCGGCCAACTACAAAGGCAGACGACACAATCGAAATGTTTCAAAATTTGCACAATCAAATGAACAAACAAATAGACAAATGTATAAAGCAACCAGCCAAATCCATGTGAAAATTTGTCAGCAGTCAGTCAAAAAATGAGCAGCGGAAATGATGGCATGGCTGGCGGAAATGTAGCGCGACAAGGCTGAAGCAGGTGGAGTTCTCTCTGCCTCTGCCTCTGCCCCGCTGTGCCTCGAAGAAATTAAAATTGCATTACGGGGCCAGGGCCAGGTGCTCATGTGTTTGTGTGTGTGTGTGTTGTGGCCATAAATATTTCAATATTTGTGCACATTTGAAGCTGCTTAGCCACGCCCTCGAATTCAGCACCGGAAATAGTTTAATTAAAATTTCTTTGGCAGAGTCATTAAGGACATTACATTTTGTAGGTACTTTAGCAATTTTGAAAGGACAAGAGGATTGGCCTGGTCCAACAAGGTATTCATTGTTTTCCCATGCAAATTTTGCAACACAGTACAAAAGAAAAGTCACAAAACTTAAAGCGTAAAGTTGGGCTTGGGCTACATTAAAGGCCATCGTTCCTATATTGTATATAGAAATATCTGTTAAATATTTGCTGTACATAAAACATGCAAATTATTTGGAAAACGCCCCAAAATGATGAAGGCGAAAACAACAAAAGCATAAAAAGTAAATGCAAATCGCCAAATGTTCGATGTAAGACAAATACGAAAACACAATGAAAAACAACAAACAGCGGCAGCAGCAGCCAGATTAAAATGAAAACAATCATGACAATCAGAGACCGCAAATGTCAAATTAAATTATCAATAAATTTGCACAGCCAGGGGAAATGGACAGAACGAGCAATATCAAGTATACGAACCGCAACCCACCCACCAGAGCCCCGCCCCAGCCCCAGCCCTGGCAGCGTTTCCAGCACATAATGAAATCATTTACAAAATGAAAACAACAGCAGCAGCACCAGCCGAGGGTGGATCTCCGCTTGGGTCCATTGTCCACTTCACGTCCATCGTGGCGTCGTCTGTCGTTCAAGTGCAAAATACAGAGAAACTTTGCACGCCATTGAGTTGACGGCAGCGGGAAAAAGGCACACTTGCAAATCATAAAACAACAGACGCGAGGAAAATGTTTTTTAAATCTTCATAAATATTCATTATGAGAGCTGGGCGCCTGGCAAATAGTTTGGGGCATTGGCTTGGACACTGGCCAGCCTTAGAATGGGCGGCGGTAAACTTAATTTTGCAGATGGCACAGGCCGGCCAAACAAAAATAACAGTAAAGTGGCTTGAAGAAATATGTAAGTAGGTAGAAGCGAAAGCAAAACAATGGAGGCGGACTTTTTTTTTTTTTTGGTATTCGGTTTGGTAGGCAACGGCCTTGAAGCGTGAAACAGGCTGAAAAACCTGAAACTGGAACCTGAACAGAAGCATCAGGCTCATGTTAATTGGAATGCGGATGACAATATGTTTGGTGAGAGCGCATAGTTACCTTGCCTGGAGAGTTTTAAGGGCAAAGGGTAAAAAGTCGTAGTTAAAAAAAGTCTTACCGGAGTTTGATTAGTGTGTGTTTGCTTTCAAAATCAGTACAAACCTTCTTAAAACGTGAAGGAAATTCGCTTTTTTTTTTAAAGAAATTTGAACAAGAAATATAATAAAATTTAATATTTTTATTTATCCCTTCACCTCCACTGTTTTCGGATACTCTTAAGAAGCTTAAGAGCGGGGATCGTTAAGATTATAGTTTTTGAAATGAAAATTAAAAAGTAATACATATATTGATTTTATTGAGTGCAAGTACATCACTTATTCCGTCGCGCTTTGCTGCACCTTCAACAGTACACTCAGAAAAAAACGACCGGGATAGTTCTAGACCAATCGGGATAGAATTTATACCGTTTTGTACTTGAAATTTTAAGTATGTTTTGTTCTTGAATGTACTTAAATTAAGTACGAAACATACTAGAATAGAAAAACGACTGTTAAAATTATTCAAATGAGAACAAACGTTCTTGAATCAAGTACATTTCGTACTTGGGGTTAGACTAAAAATTTAAGAAAAGATCGTACTTAGTTGAAGTACAAAATTTCTTGGATTAAGTACAGAATAGACTTACAATGCGAGCTCCAAAAAGTGTGCTACGAAAGCTGCGAACTATTTTACGTTGATTCTGTTCTTGAAATTCCCTCCTGGTTCTAACACTTTGGTAATGGAATGTGGGCAGATTTCCGACCTACAGTATAAAGATCTTGGTCTTTGGTTAATTCATTTCCTTTGGATTTTGATATTATATAGAGACCTTTATAGACTTAGACCAAGAAAATTTTGTACTTATTTTTTGAAGTATTTTTTTACTTCAAACATGGATTGGGGTTGACTTTTGAATTATTTGACTACGATGAAGAACCTTTTTGCACTTATTTAGAGAGTAAATCGGGCTGTATTTAGGACCATAACAAATTAATAATATGACCAAAAAGATATAATAATAGTTCGAAATGTTCTTAAAATATCCCGAAACAGTCTTCAAACTTGAAATAAGGATTTCGTACTTGAATCAAGTATTTTCGTACTTACCGTACTATTGACACCGTTCGTACTTGATTCAAGTACTAAGCTCTTGGTATTTTTTCTGAGTGTATAGAGCACTTCCCATCCACATCCCACCCAATTCCCAGTAGGCAACCTGGCGCTATTTCCAGCATCGGAATATGAAAACACAAAAAAATCTCATTTTTACCCTTCAAACCAAGTTGCAATCCGATTTTGAGGCGAATCAGATTAAAAATAGTTTTTCCATGCAGAATTTTCCGGGAATTTTCCGACCGTTGGGTTAAATTTTCCAACATTGGAAAATCACACTTCAAATTATTTCGTATTATTATATATCCTTTCAAACTGAGTCTCAAATCAATCGGATGAAAAATAGTTATTTTGCATGTTTAATTTTCCGGGCATTTTCACGCCTAAGGGCGGATTTTTCAACATTGGAAAATCACATTTCAAATTATTTCGTATTTGATCCATACAAACCAAGTTTTAAGCCAATCAGATGAAAATTGGTTTTATGCGTGCAGAATTTTCCAGGAATTTTTCCAGTCTTGGGTCAACTGTTCCGACATTAAAAAATCACATTTAAAATTATTTCGTATTCTATCCTTACAAACCGCGTTTCAAGCGCAATCAGATAAAAAATTGTTTTTTTCACGCAGAATTTTCCGGGAATTTTTTGACCCTTGGGTCAAATTTTCCGACATTGGAAAATTTAATTTCAAATTATTTCATGTTCTTACCTTACAAACCGAGTTTAATCGCGCGATTTTTGTATATCAATTTTTTTGAATTTGGGGTGTTATTTCCCAAACTTCTTCTTCTTCTTTAATTTTTGTTTTTGTCTTCAAATTGGGGTAAATTTAAAATGTAATGTAAAATTAGCTATACAGCTCCTCTAAAGGGGCCAAGCCAAGCTTCTCTCAAATTGGGGTATTCTTTTATAATAAAATAACACCCCAAATTTGGGGACTTATTTCCTGCTGCCTTAATTGAGCGGTTTGTTCATAAACTATAAGTTTCCTAACTCCTTCCATGCGCGTTAAAAAAAAATTTGGCTGCGGCGCTCTTTCTTTTTTACAATTTTTCCTCCAAACCAGAGACTAAGCCCGAAATTAATTTTTAGTTTGAGTCAAGGCATTTTTATTGGCCCGATTCCTTTTTTTTAGTTGTGCAGCAATCGGACAAGCATCCCATTCCCGTTTTCTATCAAATATATCCGTAATCGAACTTGGACGAGTTAGACACCGCAACCGATTCGTTGACAAATTTTGTTAAAACATTTTATGTATACAGTCTGTGTTTACGGAAACCGCTTGTGAAATGAAGATTTAAAATGTTATCCGAAATATTATATTACTCGTTTTTGAAGCCATAATGTGGCAATTCGCCCTTTTCAAAATATTTCTATGTTTTGTGTGCAGAATTGAGTTTTTAAAAGAAAATCGCAATGGACTTTTGTTAATTCTTGTTAGTACAATTCATGTTGAACAAAAAATTGTTTGAAAAATATCGAGGAAATGAAGTGCAGTTGATCTGTAGAGGTAACTCCAGAGTTGTAATACTACCGAAAAAAGAGCCTTTGTTTACGCCTTTGAAATCTACCCCCCACCACCCACCAAAAAAAATTTTCTTCTCAAAAACCCCCCCCCTGAAAAAATCCTGCGTACGCCACTGAGCAGGCGCATTAAATCTACGCACGTGATCTCCAGCTGGTGTTTTATTAGGCTTGCTTGTAATAGAGTGATTTTAACTTTGCAATTCGTGCATGTGTGATTTAAAGAATTTCAATAATTCATGGTGCTCATTCAAAAGGGAACCAAGCTCGTCTATGATGCTTTTGGCCTTAGGCGAATAAGGGTTATTGTAGCCGCAACGTGCATCCACACGATTGACGTCCTTACCGCTCATAAAATATTTGGAAAAAGTATTTGGAAAAATATATGTAGTTTGATTGGCATTGACTGCAATGAGCCTACTTTAAGTACATTTGTTCTTTGACTTTGAAGGTTGAATTAAATTGCTGACCATTTAGCGCTGTATTTTGCATTATTTCTCTTACTCCTTTCATGTTACATGTTTCTTTTGCCAGACCGTAAACAGTGCACTTCTAGGAAGGGGATAGATACCACAGTAGTGGCAGAAATGCTTGCAGAAGAAATTAAATGGCACATGGCTGGCCCATTTATCCCTACATGCTGAATTTTTGCATCAGAGGGCAGCGGGAACTGTGACCTTTATTAAAAATATATTTATTATTTCCGCTTTTAAAAAAGAAAAGTTAAATTTGCTTCTAATTTTTTCTACTTTTAAGAAATGAATTTTTCCTGTTTTGGTTGCCGCATAACAAAGACGCATGTTTAAATACTCTCATACTGCGTTGATTTACATAAATTGATCATAAAAGAATATCCTGGAGATCTAATATTAAACAAATTATATGGGTCATTCTTTTTCAAATCGAACGGTCTGAAAACTCAAAATATTTTGTTTCAATAAACAATCTGAGTGACATTTTTGAAAAGCGTAATAAATATAAAGCACACTTGTCAAGTTTCAATCAAAAAGCTTTAAAAGTGACTGGGTGGCAAAGCTTTCTTTAAGGGTATATCTTAATTTGTTTATAACTTCAAAAATTAATATCTTTTAAACTATTAAAGTCTCCATTTTTTTTAAAATACCGTAATTTAAGTTTTGTTTAGGGCAATAAACTGAATATCCTTAGAAGCTACATCATGGTGGTTAACACTGAGAAAAAATTATATATAATTTTTAGCAACAATTACTTAATATTATTAAATAATTTAAAAGTTCATAAAATTATAATTTCAGTAGAAGAAGTAAAATGCTTTCCCCCAATATCAGCTTGAGCCCTGTCCGATAAACCAAACCTGAGATATAACGTTTTTAAAAAAAACTTTTTTTCCATTTGTTCGTTTTTAACGATTTTTGGAGTAGTTTATAAATTTTTTTGCAAAACCGCAAAACACGTTTCGGTGGGAGTGTAGAGAGCAAGTCTCGGTTTTTTTTTATGGAAAAAAATGCTGAATTTTGAGACCGTTCGATTTATAAAATGTTCCTTGAACCTAAATTCACTACATTGTCCTTCGGAAGAAAAGTATACTACATTTAATTCTGGAATTTCCGCGCGACTTGAAAATTTGGTTGTGTCCCCTTCGACGGGACGGGATACAAATTAATATGTGAACGAGCCACTGCATTTTCCACGCCATACTTAATCCTCTTTTCCCAGGTGATTTTATTTTTTGTTCATAACTTGAGAACCGCTCATCCGATCTTTATCATTTCAAATCGATTCATATTACGAATAACTAACTATCTCTAAAAGGAACAAACCATCTATCTACAAAACTGTGGCCTGCAAGTATAAGAAACATTTGTCTCATACATGTCAAACCTTTATCTTTTACCATCTCTGAGATCTGTTCGTTCATACGGACGGACAGACGCACTATGGTCCCAAATCCCAAAAAGCTGGCCAAAAGTCGAAAAAAATTTTTTATTGACTTTTAATGATTGGAATAGTAGTTAAACGTACTGCTCAAAAATATTATTAACAATGCATGAAATAGTGAATCATTAATAAAAGTAGAGGTTTTTTTTCGGTCACACTCTAAAGGAGAAAGGCAAAGCTAACTTCGTCTGTGCAGAAGTTTTGATACACTTGAAAACGCTTGTCTCATCGGTTAGCAACTTCGACCAAACTTCTGGCCAAAATTATAATACACTTTTCAAGTATATAAAAATCGTGTTAAAAAAGCAATAAGTCAAAACTCAAACGAATAAGAAATTGTTATTTAAACAATTCTTCAAAACATAATCAAAAATTACTTGCCTACTTGCGACAATTGTCCCGACATTACAAATATACACTGCTCGACAACACCAACTTTTTCTAAAGTATTTTGGCCCGCTGAGCACGAAAATCGACATGAAAAAATCCGTCGAACAGTTATCGAGATATTATCGATAAACGGGTTTTTCGATGTTTCAGCCAAATCAAGTACGTTTCCGAAGAAATTGTCCGCCATATTGGATCCGCCAATTTGTTTTTTTAATTTTTGACGTCGGATTCGTGATCAGCGACCCCGAAAACCCCCAAGTACAAACTTTAAGCCAAGTCAAAAACTTTTTCGACTTTTGGCCGTGTTTTTGGGAATTGGGACCACTGTCAGACGGACTGACGGACAGATGCTCATCAAGAATACATAGGCCTTTTTCACCAGGATACATCAAACGTCATACATCATTCATCAAAAATAGTTACCTAGCTTATCGTGAACACTTTAATGAAATTTCAAGGGAAAATGGTATGCGAGAAAGCGAATGTTTTGACTTTAGTCAAAATCACATAAATTAGCAACACATAATTACACTTCACATTCGTTCACTTTAACAATTGAACAAGAATTTGCGATTTAACAAATAGATTAGATATTTAGCTATACAATTTTTTCTAAATACCTACTACGATTTTTCCAAAACTTGGGCGAGAAAGAAGTCGCGGCGGGTTTAGCTAGTTTATATATAAAAATCTATATTCATATTGGTTAAATTAACCCGGAAACTTAAGTAGTTTTCATTCCACGCATAGCAATATTATTTTGTCTCTTAGTTTTTATACTCTGTACCGAAGGTACATAGAGTATATTAAGTTTGTGCAAAAGTATGTAACAGGGAGAAGGAATCATCTCCGACCCTATAAAGTATATATATTCTTGATCAGCATCAACAGCCGAGTCGATATAGCCATGTCCGTCTGTCCGTCTGTCCGTCCGTCCGTATGAACAAACAGATCTCGGAGATGGTAAGAGATAGAGGTTTGACATGTATGGGACAAATGTTTCTTATAGCTGCAGGCAGATCAAGTTTATTTTCAATTTTGCCACGCCCCCCCCGCCCCCACAATTCGGAAAAAACGTTATATTTCAGTTATTACAGTTTTGAAGATAGACGTTTCGGTACCTTCTAGAGATAGTTAGTAATTAGCAAAATGTATCGATTTGCCGAGAAATGATAAAGATCGGATGAGCGGTTCTCAAGTTATGAGCAAAAAGTACATCACCCTCCCCCACCCCCTCCCACCCTATACAACTAACACCGCACAACTTAAAAAAAAAAAGAAAAGAAAGACTTTGAGATGAGCGCAGCACCAGCATTGCATTCAGCTTCTACTCCAGGTACAGAGTATGTTATAGTCGGGCTTGACCGACTTTCTTACTTATTTTTTAAATCGAAACTATTGCCTGGAAAAAACCTCTGGTGCAAGTAATATCGTTGGGGTTTCATCGGATTCATTCCAACTGAGTCCTTTGTTAGCTTTAATAATTATGAACTCCGTAAACATCACCCATTTAGCAACCTTGGATAAGCAAATTTTAATTTCTTTATCTGAAGCTACTGTAATAGTCCAGTGAACTTGCTGCTTGGGCAAATGTGGCTCAATTAAAGAACACAATTCATAAAACGATGCTGTCGTCATTCGCAACGCTTTAAAATAAATCTGCTAATTCCGTGGTTCTTTAATTAATGTCCAGTAGTAGTCACTTCTTGGCCTACTTAGTCTTAAATCTTCGTTCTCTGCGCTATGTAATTACAGCATGAACAATCGAAACCAAATAAATACTTTTATAGGTCTCAATAGTGGTTCAAGGGCAGCGTTGTCTTCTTCTACTTGGCACTAGAAACTGTAAATGTCTTTCGCGCAGTCGCTTGTGTAATAATTGCTTCGTTTTTGCATTAACTGCATTGCAAGAAACATAATTATTTTGGTATCCGTTATGTGGTTTTCATATCAACGTTTCTACATTCTCAGCTCAGGCAACACTAATTTCATATCAATGTTACCAGATACTCAGTTCTGCCAACCAGGCATATACATTTATCTACGTACAGTATTAAGTATTTATAAACTGTGAGTTAGTTATTAACAAATACAAAATATAAACGTAGTATGTGTCTATTATATCTATATTTTGAACATCGTAAAAACACTTAATGTGACGCTCCAGGCATTGCTAGCTGCGAAATTTGGCAGGCTTCGTTTTACAAACGCACAACTCTTCAAACTTTGTTGACATTGAAGACATTGTAAGTTTCAAATTAATATTTTTGCGTATCAAATATACATTCTTTGTTCAAAATAAAATATTTTTAGCATAGTTTATCAAAATTATGATTTTTTTGGACTCACGCAAATGTATTTAAGCTTGTTAAGAGAAAATTTCCCTTAAAAATGTCTGAAGTCCAAACTCAACGTAAGAAAGAAATGACATTGAATCAGCGTTTAAATGGGTAACGGTTGAAAGCTTTGGAAGCTTAAAAATGTCAGTAACATACTTAGATTTTGAAAGTGGACCATTAGGGGGATATAAACGGAAAAGCTTTCGCATTGCTTCGAAGTGGGCCCATTTACGCGCAATATGCTCCAATTTTCGTCTGCGTCCAGACCTTCCCTATTGTGATTTTTCATCCTAGGTTTTTTTCTTTAGGCCTAGGACTTCGACAACAAAAATTGCTACTGTTGTCCTCTTCTTTACTGGTCATTTTGGCAACAATATTCTCTGGTGTGATTTATTTAGTTACTTGAAATAGTCTTTGACGTATAGAGGCAAATCGTTCACAGTAAAAAATTGTACGCTCTGTGCAAGAGATTTTTCTCTGCAGGTCTTTAATTTGTCCTGAAGTTACATACACGTGGATGTTTTTTTATCAGAAGTTACTGTAATGGTGTACATAAAGAGCTTTACGCCTCTCTGATTCCCTGAGTGAAACACGCCTCTTCGACATCTGTCTTCGGTTTAAACATCTCGCATTCAGCGTCATTTTGCCAAGCGCTGAAATAGTTACAGCAGCATTGAGGCATGATGCATGTTTTCTTTTACATTTGTTTTACCAAAAGCGACCACAGCAACAACATACATTTGGGTCGCGAACGTTCGTTTTGTACGCTTTTGATGTACAAAAATAGAGACAAGCTGACTTCGGCTCGGCCGAAGTTTATATATCCTTGGAGCTTGAGATACGCCTGCTAGTTTGTCATATGCCAGTTATGCAATAAATTCATCAATATATCATAGCTGAAAAGTGTGAAGTGTTAGAAAAAAAAAGTTTTTCATCAGAACTACTTTTTCGGCCTTTTGTTCCTATGAAAACTATATGCTATAGTCATCCGATTTAAATCAAACTTGGCAGAATTGTGAGTAACATTGACCAGTAACAAGTTTGGCTGCGATAGCATTAAAAACAAACAACTTTTTCTCACAAAGATTTTTATTCAGACTTATCCTTTGTATGGGAGCTATACTATGTAGTTGTCCGATTTCGACAAGTCGAGGTAAAATTATGTGAAATCATTAAAAACTTATAAATGCGAGCGTTGGGAGCGATACCACTGAAAACAAAAAAGTTTCTCTTACTTCTTTTCTCTTTTTTTCTTTCTAGTTTTTCCACCGATCGTTTCTATGGCAGCGATATGCTATAGTCATCTGATTTGAATCAAACTGGACAGAATTGTGTGGTAACATGTAACATTGACCAGTAACAACTTTGGCTGCGACAGCATTAAAAACAAAAACCTTTTTCTCACATAGATTTTTGTTCAGACCTATCTTTTGTATGGGAGCTATACTATATTTGTCCGATTTCAACAAGTCTTGGTCAAATTATTTGAAATGATTGAAAACTTATAAATTCCAGCGTTGGGAGCGATAGCACTAAAAAAAAAGTTTTTCTCACAAAAACTAGTTTTCCAACGGATCATTCCTATGGCTGCTACATGCTATAGTCATCCGATCCGCCCCGTTCCGACAAATGTGCAGCGTATTTGTACCAAAGGACTTCGTGCAAAGTTTGGTTAAGATAGCTTTAAAACTGACGGAGGGGATAGCATAGAAACAGACGGACGGACAGACGGACATGGCTATATCAACTCAGCTCGTTATGCTGATCAAGAATATAAATACTTTATGTGGTCGGAGATGCTTCCTTCTCTGCGTTACAAACATCCGGACAATTTCATTATACCCTCTCCAAGGGTATAAAAAAGGCAAAAAACAAAAATTGTCTCCACCTTTTTTTTGCGATTCGATAGCTTTTTCTTAGTGTTTAGTGCAAAAGATGGGGTTCATCGCTAATTAGATTTCATTATGATAGCAATAAACATGTGGTAGCGAACGTACGCGAAGTAGAAGGCGACTTTGTCGTTAAATGCAAAAATCCGCTATATGGAACGGAATATCCCAAAGAAAAGCATGAATGTAGCTTTCTTTCCAGTAATTACACAATAAATTATCTCAATTGTTATACCCTTGGAGAGGGTACACGGACAACTATATTGTATAGCTGCCATACAAAAGTTTGGTGTGAAGAAAAGTCTTAGTGAGAAAAACTTTTTTGTTTTCAATGTTATCGCTCCCAACGCTCGTATTATTAAGTTTTCAATGATTTTACATAATTTCAACAAGATTTGTCGAAATCGGACCACTATATAGTACAGCTGCCATACAAACTGTCAGTCATATATCAAGCTCCAAGGGTATATAAACTTCGGTAGAGCCGAAGTTACTTTGCCTCTATTTTTTTTCTTTAAAATTTTATTAAGTACGAACTTACGGGTCGCGAACGTACGACTTTTACATTTGATTTCTCATATTACCTTGACTCCATATTATCTTAACAATTTACTTAATACTCAATTTATTGTGCACATTTGTAACACAAAATACTTATAACATTTAATTTAATATGAATTAATGAGATAATAACAAGAAATTTATGTATAATAAGAAATGAAGCATTTCGTTTAAATGAAATAATTTAATATTTATGATATTTTTGTATTTAGTAGCAACATTGATAACAAAATAAGGAACTAAATTTTTGAGTGTGAAATAATGAAATAGTAACAATAAATATAAAATTAATTTAATATCAAATATTTTAATACTTATGATATTTTTGGTTTTTAATGACAATTTCTGATATTCTGATACCAAGAACATTCGGTATATCTATCATTTCTTTGGTAAGGTTGGGTATATCTTATTGATTCTATCAGCTTTAATATATAAAATCATTTAAGTCAATGTTTTTTGACTACATCGACTGCACCTTCCCCATGTAATGTTGCTAAGAAGTTCCACTCAATTGTTTTACAACCTAAGCTAGCCATTAAATTGGTTAAGTTTCAAAACTAAATTTATTTTTGAATTGGCAGCTACTTCCGTCCAAAATATAGTAATATTCTTTAAAATTTTAGGTTTTTTATTTGATTTATTACTTGTTTTACTCCTATGCGAAGTAAAAAGTGAAAAACAAGACTTACGGAAAATCAAAAATAAAAGATTCGTTTATTGTAACCCCCTACAGTTTTTATACATATTTAAATTAGGGATAAATTAGGGACCTATTTAAGGTACTGTGTCAGCCACCTGCTTGCGTTCAATGCGAAGTAATTTTAACACAATTATATTTTTGGTCGCGAACGTATGATTAGAACTTAGATAAGAAAAAAAATAAAAATTTACCGTTTATCGAACTTTTTTTTTGTCTTTTTGCATTTTTCTTCACTTAATTGATTGCAATGAAAAGATTTAAAGTTTTTTGTGAAATGATAACATATTTTAGTTTTAAGGCAAATACAAGGATTAAATGAAACCATTATATTAAAATATTTAGACATTTTTATATAATTTTACAAAATTTTGCTTTTGCACAGCAGAAAGCTTGAAAAGTCAAACTGCCCGCTCAGTATATGGGGAAATCCACGACTTACCCAGTATTTTCTCTTTGGTTTCGTTAAGTTTTCATTTCCATACATCCCTTAGCTAAGGGGTAGTTTTCTCTTAAGCGGCACGCACCCGATGCGTTGCGAAGCGTGGTTCAAACTTCATGACGAAAAGAGCAACAACAACCCAAGGACTGGTACTAGGGCAAATATAAATTGCGTTCGGCTGACCACCCTCTCACCCCCACTAGACTTATTCGGTAGATGGCGCTTCGTGTTTGGAGGATTCGTTTTAACTGTTGAATCAACGAGTGGTTGTCGATGTTGGTCGACATCTTCGTGACGCGCAGCTCGCAGTCTTCATCCAAACGCGTAACCAGGCGGTTGTGTTCTCTGTGTGTCTAGCCGAATTTTTAAAAAATCACTCAAAAATCCTTAAAACCTGGTTGATTTGATTTAATCTTAGGATTCGGTGAGATTTGGGATTAACTCTCCAAAAAGTTCTTAAGTCGAAAGTAAAGTTCGGGTTATTTCGCGTGGCCGATTTGCGGAACCAACCTCTGCTCCTGCTACAAAGAGAGCTCCCTCTCTCTCTCTCTCACTCAAACTGCGGCCAGTTTGTGACATAGAAAGTCGTGAAAATTGTCTGAGGAAGTTAACGCCTGGCACCGGGCCCAGCAAGCAGAGTCGCGCAATTTTAATTAATTTACAGTGAAGCTCCACAAACCGAAAGTAAACAAACAGTCCACATCAGAAGTTAAATATTGAAATATTTGTGTGTGCCAGAAAATTGTGGGCTGCATTTTAAATTGGAACATTTCAGTTGGCCATTTGTCGTGTTAACTGGCCCGCATGTGCGTGTGAGAGGTATCGTTTTGTGTGCGTGTTTGTCCATAGAAAGGAAGCAGTGTGTGTGTGGCTAGGACTCGATCCTTAAGTCAACATTTAGTGCGTGTGCCAAAACAGTAACCAGAAATCCATTCAGCTCCATATCAGCAGAGGGCGGCCGATAAAGTGGGTAAGTAGCCATCTGTCACCTGTTGAAAGACTGTCGATGTTGCATATTAAACGCATGAGTTGCAGTCATTCAGCTGCATAATTAATATAAAATAAAGCCATGCGACTCAAACAATCACTTCAAAATGGGGTTTTTTCGCAAATTGTTTTTATGCTGAACGATTAATTAAAAATCTGTATGATGCGCATTTCCCACGTCAAATGCGAGCAGCTTTTCCGGCAAATTGCAAATGAATCGAACATGCTGTAAAATATTTATTATAAAAATGAATGAAAAAGAAAAAAACAAGAATTCGATTGCATTCACATAAATCTATTCAAAAAACCGAGTCAATTGAATGCGACAATTATTTTTCGCTTTTGCACTATCAAACTGAGATTGAAACAAATCGCATTGCGGTTTGGCAAATGATTAATTAAATTTATTCATTTTCAACTAGAATTGACATTTAATTTGGCTAAATGGAACATTTGCAAGTCATGTCAGATTTGAATCAATGTTTGAGAAGAAATAAAACAAAAGCCAGGTTAAATTTGGATATGTTTGTGATTGAATTTGGATCGATTTGTTATGAAGAATATAAAATAAGACAAATGTTTTGGTTTTGGGCATTTCAAAAGCGAACTTGGAATAATTTGGAAATATGAAAATTTGCTTGAGTGCATCAATTGTTGCATCAATTCGAACTAAACCTTTATGTGAACTAAATCCTTTATTAAGTAAGATTCGAATATTAACTTTTGGCTGCATTAAGCTCAAGGATTTTGCTTAAATATGAGAGAATTTTCAAACTGTGAATATGTTCTGTTCTGACTTAACAATCAGTCTATTTCCATCATTTTCTGAGGGGATCATAAAAAAATAGGAAAGTTCTTAAAAAAAAGAGTCCATTTTTTCATAGTATAAAAGGGTCGGAAAAAAATGTTTTTGTAAATATATTTTCTGATCTACTTGAAAGACTTACAAGATCGTAGAACTTTTAAGCAGGCTCTAGGTCATTAAGCTATGATTTTGTCCACAACTTTTCTTAAACAAGACACTCATAACACCACTAATGATAACCTCCTGTATGTCTACTGTATAGCCACTTCATAAATACCATTTCAATCTTCAGCAGTCTGCGTCAGACTTCAAAAAATTTCCCCAACTAAAAACAGAGGGGCCAATACGGGGCATGTCCTTGCTGTTGATGTCGGATTTTGCAAATCAGCCTGCCTTTACGATTCCCAAGCGGTCATAGCAGTTCTGTCATGAGGTATCTTCTGCCAAATCATTGAAGTCAGGCGCAGACTGCTGAAGATTAAAGAAATAAAAAAATTTTTTAAAAAGTTTCTGAAGTTAAACAATACTTAACACCAGAGATTAAAACCGGAACCGAAACCGTAACCCGAAACCGCTAAAACACTTTTAAATTTGATACCGAAACCGTAACCATAACCGATATTTACATAACCGGTTATCAGTAACGTAACCGAAACAAATATATGTGTTAATTTCGGTTTTTCGTCCACAGCCAGGTCCATGAACTGGAGGCGGAAATGATTGTAAAATAAAATGTTTTTGTATACTGGTGGAGTATTGCTGATTTTTTTTAGCAAAGAAACATAACCTTTGTGTTTAATTTCGACACGGAAGTTTTCGAATTCCATTGTCAGTTGTGGCTTTTGCGTAGCACTTTGTCTAACTCTGTCTCACTTTTTCGTACGCGTGCTCATGGTGGAATTAATAAGGTGAGTCTAGGCATACATATGTAGATTGGCCCTCAGCAGAGGCTGACGACATCGATTGAATTTTCTGGGAAATATTAATAAAATTAGTCTGTTCTAACTTACAGTCTCACTTTGTCATTTAATATGTTTCTAAAACATATTGACATATTATAAAAAGTTCTGCTAGCAGAACCGCCCACACAAGAAAGTGTTGAGAGTGAAAATTTATAGTGACACCTTGTAAGACTTGCTTGGACAGTCAAACCCTATTTGCTTTTATGATATTTCGATGTAATTACAATCTCCATTAATTTGCCATTTCTGAGAATAACCATTTGTTATATGAAGGTACAAAGGTCAAAGTTATATTTAATACTAATAACCATAACCGCAACCAAAACCCGAAACAGATTAAGGCTAAAAACCGTAACCCCAAATGTATCCCATATCTCACAACCGTAATATAATAGTAACCGGAAAAAAGCGATCGGCCAAAACTGTAACCTTAACCCAAACCATTATTCGTTCCGGTTTTAATCTCTGCTTAATACTGTTTGGTTTTTTGGTAACTTTCAGAACATTCTTTTTAAAAGTAGCATCAAAAAATATTAAATTTTATCGTACCGTTAACCTCACTGCAACATTGAAGGCAACGTCAGGCTTGGCACCACCACTCATCTCCTACCGGATAATAGCAACATAGGGGTGCGTCAACAAACAAAGGAAACTACATATCGAATAACCGTGAAAAAATCTAGGGCTTCGTCAAGAAAGAGTGAACAATTCACTTTTAGTAGGGGCCCTTACTGGATGCTGCTTCATAGGAAGACACGCCGGTAGACTCGGCACCGGACACAAACGGATGTGTCCCAGAAATCTCTAGAAATTTTTGTACAAAGTTAGCATTTCATATTAAAGCTGTTATGTTATGTTAAAGGGCTCACATATGCCCGGCTACTAGATTAGATGACAAATGTTGAGCGATTTGAAACCGCCTGCTGAAAGCCAAGTAGATTGGACGCGTACGGTTTTCCTTCCACATTGTCCAGTAGGCGGTCTAATTCTTGGCACTTCGCGTATGTAGTAGTCCCTGTTTAGTTCGAAGTGAAATAGTTTATACGAAAATCTGTAGAGATTTCCAGGACACCCCTGAACGACTCCTGTAGAAGATGAGGAGGATAGTGTACAACACCTCTTCTGTTATTCTTCAGCACTTAGCAGAAGACGAGTCACAACTTTGGGTCGTTCTTTCCTAAACGATCTGCCAGACATTTCTGAAATAGAAATTAAATCACTGCTGAAACTTATGCTACTTTTTAAATTGCATCCCTCTACAATCACAGTGTAGAAAGCGTTTTGTGAAAAGGCTTAAGTGAAATAATGGGAATCTCCCATTTCAATCATTGCAACCTAATTTAATCTAACATATCGTTCCATGAGTATGTATTTATTTTAAGCAGGGAATCAAAATGAATCGTACATCGGTTCCTGTTCCGGATCTGGTACGTACTGGAACTTATGTTTCGGTAAAGGGTTCTGATTTAATTATATTTTATTTTGGTATTCGTTTCGGTACCGGTACCTAGATTTTTATTTCGGTATACCGTACGTACCGATATGGACTGTTCGAATTAAAGGAAAATTTTAAGCATTAGTCCAAACAAAATGGTTAAGCATAACATACATAAATTATTAGCGTGTGTTTTGCCATAAAAAATGCACAAGTTTGTTTTCAGAGTACAATTAGTTAAAAAGAAGAAAAATTATTTATTACTTTTAAGAAGCATAATAGTGGTCAATGTATTTCAAAATTTTCAAAGACTCGAATAAGAATTGGACTAAATGTTTCACAAAAGAAGCTAAATAAAACAACAAAATATTTTTCCAAGTACCGATTTGTGTGCCCCCAGAATGCTGCTATGTGTCAGAAAAACTTACAATTTACTCTCTTATTTGTCAGCTTAAGTTAAGTCAAGTCAATCAAAGTTATTCTACTTAAAAATTAAAATTAAAAACTACTTTTTACTTTTAATTTTCAAATTAAATTGGTCAATACTTGGTTCACTCTAAAACCGCCGCCTCAAAAACCAGGAAATTGTTTGCGCTGTCAGCTCGTTCGTTAATTTAGTGTATAAAATGTTAAATTTCACTCACTGAAATATGCATAAATGTGACAATATGACACACTTTAAGTGGTTGGACTTAATTTCCATTTAAATACTGCGGCCAGCCGCTCTCAGAGTGATAGACACCCAAACATAAATAAATACACCATTCCCTATCCACAGGCGTGTCCGGACTAAATAAAAAAGCTACATTCGAGTTTCGTATACACACACAGACATAATGTTTAAATAATTAAAGTCGCCCACAGCCACAGCAATCGTCGTTGATAATATTTATTGAGGGAATTCAGTGCACTTGCTTCGGTGTTGCCGCTTAGGCCGCTCATATATCTCTCGACCACATTTATTAAGTCTTATGTCCATTCTGAGAAATTGTTTTAAAGCATTTATCCATACATGTTGCTAATTAATTATGTCCCCATGGAATGCCTTAAGAAATATGTACGGCTGCAATTGGCCAGCTAATAACGCACACATGTTCAAATTGAAACACATTAATTTAGTTGCCTGTTGAATTCCATTGCATTTGCCCTGGGTTATGATTTGAATTATTTAGCCATTCTCCTAATGTTAACACCAGCACTTGGATTTCTTTGAGCTCCCTTTCTACGACTATTGACTAATTAAACTGCATAATAAGCAACTGCTGTTTCAGTTTCTGTTTACTCATTGTAAGAATTCTGCAAAAACAAAACGACGAAGTGGATTTCTTGTATTCTCCAAATGACCCAATAAATTTGCGCTCATTATGACGCCCGGCCACGCTCCTTTCGGTTCGCTTCGTTTCGGTTCCTTGTTTGTTTGCGGCCAGCTGAAATAGCCCTGTGGAAAGTAAGTAAAACAAATGTGAGAGAGTGAAAATAAAAATGAGCCACAGCCACACAGCAAACGGCAGGTAATTGCTCTAAGCGGCAGGGGACAGGGGGGAGAAGAAGCATTTATGAGTAGCAAGGCGAATAATGAGTGAAAATAGTGCAAATATGAAAACGTCTTGCTGGTAACAATTTCTCCATTTTGCTGATGGCAAGATTTGAGCAATTTTTTTTTGTTATTTTTTGGTTTGGTGTTTGCTGGGCAAGCTGATTTTAAGCAAATATTAGTGGTAGAAAGTGGTTGAATAGTAAGTATTCGAGGTATTGCTGGATAATTCCAACAGCTGTCAAAAAGTTTTAAAAAATTGTTGGTTTTTTTTTTTTTACTAATTTATGCAAGGGCAAGTTTGACTGGGTGTTGGATAAGGTAAAAGCTTTACAGTTGGAATGAATATTTTTATCATAACAATTTTTTGGCCGAAAGACTGCACGTTGAAGGTTTACTGTAAACATTTGTTATTGTGAAAATTGTGGTGCAACACTCGTAGTTGCACGAGGTTGAGCACGGAATTCTCTTCTTGTCAATCGTTCTAGCTTATTGAAAGCTTGGTTCGTCTTCTCTGATCAGCGCGTGCGATTTCTTTGGCATCTCTTTGGAGCAGATTCTCCGTGCTGCAACATTTTGCGTTTTGCACTCCACCTCTTCTTGGCATCTTTACAAATACAGAACTGTTGTATAAATCCAAGATTCAGTTTCTACTAATCAATAAGTTACCTTTGAAAGAGCCAAAATAAAGAAAGCAATTCAAAATTGAAAATCAGCTTGATGAACAAAGCAAATCAGAAAGAATATGGAATGACCGCCTACTGCTCCACATGTTGAACTGTTATTAATTAGAACTTAAAAACCAAATTTGCTCCTGATGCGCCAACTGTTAAGAATTTTTTAAACTTCGAGTAACAATTACCATCGGAGTTTTGTAAGATTGTACATAATCTGCTTTAGCAATATGGGAAAGAAAAAAGTTGGAGCAGGAAAGGCGAATGCGCGAGGAAGTCGAGATGTTATTCGGCATGAGTGAGACTCGAAAATTTTACCAAAAGATTAAGCAATTAACAGAAGGTTTCAAGCCCAGAGTCGCACAATGCAAAGACGAACAGGGGAATCTGGTCACAGATCCGCAAGTGGCGCTTAACAAATGGAGAAGTTACTTTTCCAACCTACTGGGAGGCGATGACGAACACGATGCCGCCTCTAGAGAAGTAACGATGCCACCAATCGACAACATTGAGATAAACCCCCCGACCCAACAGGAAGTCTGTTTAGCCATACCAAGGCTAAAGAACAACAAGTCGCCAGGCGCTGATGAGTTGCCCGCTGAATTATTCAAGGCTGGAGGCGATGAATTGGTAAGGTGCATGCACCAACTTCTGTGCCGTATATGGGTTGACGAAAGCATACCTGACGATTGGAATCTAAGTGTTCTCTGTCCAATCTTTAAAAAAGGGGACCCTGCAGTTTGCGCCAACTACCGCGGGATCAGTCTCCTCCCCATCGCATATAAGGTTCTGTCCCGCATTATTTGTGAACGTCTAAAGCCGCTTGTTGATACACTGATTGGACCTTATCAGTGTGGCTTTAGACCTGGTAAGTCCACCACAGACCAGATATTCACATTGCGCTAAATTCTGGAGATGACCTATGAGAGAAACATCGAAAATCACCATCTTTTTATCGATTACAAAGCCGCTTTCGACACGCCGATAAGGTCAAGGTTTTTCGAAGCCTTGTCTACTTTAGGTATTCCAGCAAAGTACGTTCGACTTTGCATGATGACGTTGAGAAGCACTCAAAGCTCCGTCAAAATAGGAACGAACCTCTCCGAGCCTTTTGATACCAAAAGAGGTTTTAGGCAGGGTGACACCTTATCGTGTGACTTCTTTAATCTGCTGATGGAGTATATACTGCGCCAGTGCCCAAATGCCAACAGATCGGGCACCATCTTTAATAAAGATGTAATGCTACTCGCATATGCCGATGATATTGACATTATCGGCAAAACCGAACAGGCAGTAAGCAATGCGTTTTCAGAGATTGAGAAGCAGTCTGAGCTAATGGGTTTAGCGGTAAACGAGGACAAGACGAAGTACCTAGTGTCCTCGAAACAGAAGTACACACAAATTGGGCAATCTGTTGCAATGGGAGAGTACAACTTTAAAGTTGTAGAGGACTTTGTCTACCTTGGAACGATGATAACCGGCGACAACAACATCAGCCTCGAAATTCGAAGAAGAATCACGCTCGCAAACCGATGCTATTACGGGCTAAGTAGGGAGCTCAAGAGCAGAAACCTCAAGCGAAGAACAAAAATAGCGCTATATAAGTCGCTTATCATCCCAGTCCTGCAATACGGCGCAGAAGCATGGGCAATATCATCAGCGGATGAGGCGGCGATTGGCGTTTTCGAGCGAAAGATTCTTCGCAGGATTTATGGACCTTTGAAAGTTGGCGAGGACTTTCGCATCCGAAGGAATGACGAACTGTATAAGCTCTATGGGGATACTAGTCTGGTCAAGCGCATAAAGCAACAGCGGCTGCGCTGGCTGGGACATGTTACCCGTATGGATGATCAAGCTCCAGCAAAAATGGTCTACAAGAGGAATGCGAAAGAACTGGGACAAGGCAAGGTGGGACGACCACCTCTAAGGTGGGACGACCAGGTGCGGAAAGACATTTCTAAGCTTGGCGTGAAAAACTGGTGCCAGCTCGCACGGAGCAGAAGCGACTGGCGGACATTAGTTGCAGCGGCCGAGACCGTCAAACGGTTGTGATGCAAGCATCGGGCCAATAAAGAAGAAGAAGAAGAAGCAATATGGGAATGCATTTGAAACAAGAGATGAGAGATGAACGCACTATTCGGGATCCATACCATATACGCTCCTGAACGACTCCTACCAAAGCTCGAGGGTCATCAGGACAATTCGTCGTGTGCATATATGCAGCATGTGTGCTTTTATAAACTGGGAGTTTTTCGTAAGCAGTCCCTGCTCGGGCGCCATATTTAATTTTCCACGCTTTGACTTCAATTTAGTTTCATTTCTTAATTTATTCCTAGCATTACGCCAACAACTACCATGTGTTATTTCAAAAAATGGCAGCAATTCAGATAAACTAATCATTTTTTTTTAATAATTTGTATTTGACAAAAGTTTCGTTTGAGTAATTTTTTTTAACTTGTTTATTTTCATAATTTTCAATTATACAACAAATAATCACTTTGGGAATGCTGAGTCCTACGTTTTTGCAATTGGGCGTTTTCAGATCCAAACTATTGTACACCAATTTTCGAATTTAACTTTCAACATTCTTTCACACATTTCAAGCCGAGGGCTTATATTTATTATGTTGTTTTATTCAATTATAAAATAATAACTTGTTTTGCTCTATGAATTATTTTAAATTCAACTGCAATTTTTTCATTTGTTTATATGTAATTTTTTTCTAAAATAACTTTAATTTAAACAAAGCAAAATATTTTACGAAAAAATGCCAAATAAAATTTTATAAAATTCCAACAGAAAATATACTTAAATGAGAGAGGGAGAGAAAGGGGGAAAAAGTATAAATGGACAATGCAAATAAATCAACACGTGATGTGAAAGAAAAATATTTACACACATTTACCCACTCGCTAACGCGGTAGCGGTCATTAGCCCCCCTCCCATATACCGCCTCCCCCGGGCTAATGAGCAGCACAGAATTTTATAACAACGGCTTACAATTTAAGCTAATTACGTAGTGCACGTGAGGCTATGATTTAGCGTTTAGCAGTGCAATTAAAGCGGCAAGATGCGGGGGGAGGGGGAGCTTACTAGCTTATCATATCAAGAGCAGCACGCAAAGCCAAAAGGCGCCGAAAGGCGACAATAAAACACATAGAAAGTAGGCTGAATGCGAAGTCTTATGCGTGCAAGGCTGGCCTTTAGTGGGTTAACCTTTGAAATGTGGCAGAAGTGCAACAATTAAATTTAATTACCAGTGTCATAAATATGCCAAGGCAGACAGCAAAATAATCAAATAACATGCAGCCTGGCCCCTTCCACCGTCCAGCCTAACCACACGGCCGAATGGCAACCAAAAAGCTAGTCGACCAACGTGTAAATTACCACTGCACAAATTAATTATTCAAATGTGCACACTTGAATGACTAAACACAGAGGAACACTGAGGGAGCCGGAGGTGGACAGGGGGGGAGAGTGCGTGCGGCTGGCATTAGCCGGAAATGCAACTGCAGTTGTAGCAGCAACCAGTACGATTTCGCCTAATTAGGCATAATTAAGCGCCTAGGCGGAGAATCCGGTTAGAAGCTTCATGGCTAACCAAAATTGGAGCATAATTTTCAGCGCCAGCAGCAAAATGTGTAAACTCAAAGCAATTCCCACACACAAACGGACACCATCAATTCGCTTTAAACTAATCAATTGTGCCAAATGTCAATCGAGTTAAATAAAATTGAAAACTTTTTGAAAAGGTTTGAAGGTTAGGGGCAGGTTTTTTTATTTGCTTATTATACCCGTTACTCGTAGAGTAAAAAGGCAGAAGGAATCATTTCCGACAATATAAAGTATAAATATTCTTGATCAGCATCAGCAGCCGAGTCGATATAGACTTGTCCGTCTGTCAATCCGTCCGTCCGTCCGTCCGTCTGTATGAACACCTAGATCTCAGAGATGGTAAGAGATAGAGGTTTGACATGTATGGGACAAATGCTTCTTTTATCTGCACGCAGATCAAGTTTATTTCGCCGTCTCCCGCCCACGCAATTTGGAAAAAACGTTATATCTCCTACAGTTTTGAAGATAGACGATTTTTACCTTCAGGAGATAGTTAGTAATTAGCAATGAATCTATTTGCCAAAAAAATTAAAACGATCGGATAAACGGTTCTCAAGTTATGAGCAAAAAAGTGAAACAAGCCCCCCCCTAAAAAAAAAACGAGAGCGCAAGTAAAAGTCGGCTCTAACCGACTTCGATATACCCGTTGCTCATGAAAAAACATGTTTAACAGTGTTCATGCGTTCATTAGGGTGAACATCTGAAAAGTATGCAACACTTTTTTAACTCGGCTATTTTTCACAATTTTGCTCATAACTTGAGAACCGCTCTTCTGATCCTTATTATATCTTCGGCAAATTTATTCGGTTTGCTAATTACACCCAGAAAAATAAATGACCTAAAATGGCCCAAAATTGCCTAAAGTTTTAGGTAATTTTGCCTAAACTAACGTCCAAGGAATTTTGGACTAAAATTAAGGAGAGGCATTGCCAAAATTTTTTTTTTCGTTTTAGGTCGTATATGGCCTAAAATCGAGTCTATATTATTAGGAAATATGTGGCCTAGAATGTAGGCTGTTATTTAAGGTGATAACTTCCTTGAAAAAAGTCCCCCAACGCCTTCATTTATAGGCAATAAAGCACATTAAAGTTTGTCCATAATTTTGTATATATATTATTCTTTTATCTTAATTTATAGGTACTAAATTAACTTAGGTTTAACAAAAATATATGAATTTGTTATGAGTATGAAAAGGAGGGTTTTTTATATAAAATAAATATATTAATTTTTAGGTAACTAATTAGTTGATAACTATTATAGTGGATGCTTCTTTGAAGTTCCGCGTTTACACTGCGACGAGCCGTTCTGCAAAGAATTTAAGAATATTATTAAATTAGCCTAGAGGGATTTAATTAGATGAATGTTATGCACCTGTATTTTTCCGTTACCCTCTTTTTTGAATGAGGGATCACAATTTCTTTAAAGTGGTCAAACTTGGTTAGCAGCAGCTCTTGCTTCAATATTTGCAAGCACTGGAATAAAGTTAAAAATAATAATAATATTATAAAAATTGTATGTCGATTAAAAAAATAAAAGCCAATTTTTAAAGCTAAGCTTCCATCACTGTTTTCTGGAGAGAAGAATGCACGTGCAAATGTGATGCCAAGCTAGCAGTTAAACAGACGCATGCAAAAAAAGCTGATATTAAAGCTAAGTTTTCAGCACTGACCACAAAAGAAGAAAGCGACATGAAGAAACATGCGCGCATTGTAACAAAACACAATTGTTAATTTGGCTGCTTCGGAGAAGTGTTTATGTACAATAAATTATAAAATATACATTGTACATATGCATATGTATTTACGTAGTATATATGTATATATACGTGTATATACAGTTGCCTCTTCACTCATTTAAATAAATGTGTGTGTAAATATTAATTGTGCCGAAGCATCCAAAGCAACCAAAGCACTAATGTACGTTTTGTATGTAATATAACATAACTTTAACTTACCTGTATTCACTGAACAACACAATCACTATTTCACTATTTTTATTTTTGTTTAAAACTTTAATGTTGGCTGCGTCTTCACTTGCACTTCCACTTGGTTTGTGCTTGCTCAAAGTAGTGTGACCAGATTAGGATAACCAAATTCGACATAAAAGTGAGCGCCACGGTAAAATTGTTTGAAAGTTTGTCTACATTTTCTGGTCACAATTTTGCACAACCAAATACGACTTATGTAGCTAGATGTCCGATTATGCTGAAATTGGCATTATTGGTAAAACCATAAAGCAATCAGCGCTTACCAAACTTCACTGATATACATTTTAAACTGACTGCAGGGCGAAGCATCTGCTAGAGAATTTTTTTGTTGTTTATAACTTGATGGCTTTTTAAAAACAATATATTAGCTCATGACTAAAATAAAAAATTAAATATGCATAATTGAATTTGTGATATAGTGTGACCAAAGTTTGAAAACTGAATTTAACGGCAACCAAATTCAATAAATAATATCATTCCTATGGCTGTATGATATAGACGTTCGATCTGCCTGATCTTGATATTTTTGACCAATCAAATTCAATTAAAACTTACAGCGTAAAAAAATGTTACAACCACATATTTATATTTGTTTATAACCTTATTAATTGTTATCTCTAAAACCATAAAAGTCTCTAATTTTTGGCAACTGCAATAATTTAAGTTAAGTTATGTTAAGGGCAATAAATAGATGAAGTAAAATATTTAACTATTAAGTATTATCAACCCAATACTTGTGCTATAAACAAAGTAGTTAATTTTTTAAAAATCTCTTTTTTCGATTTGGCCCAATTTTTAAATTTTATTTTAAATTAACAAAAATTGTGTGTGCAACATTTATAACGTTTTAATTAAATCCGTCGCAATTTTGAGCATTGAAAAAATAAACATCTAACATATTTTATTTTCTAGGAATTCATTAATATTAAATTTAACTCAAAAAATTAAAGCTTAATAAATATTTGTAGGGCAAAGCCACTGACATCACTTTAGTGTTGTAGCCTTTTCATATGTAAATGCGTCTTGCTTTAACGACTTTACTCGGAAACAATATAAAATTTGTCCGTTATGTAATTCAAAATATTTTTAGCCAATTGACCTATAAATTCCTATTTTTTTTTTACCTAAAATTTACAATTCTAGGCTAAATTGATCATTTTAAGGCCATTATTGCCTAAAAATAAAAATTTTAGGTAATAAAAACCAATTTCCTAAAATTTTAGGAATCACTTTTTTCTGAGTGTACTATCTCTAAAACGTACGAATCGTCTATCTTTAAAACTGTAGGAGATATAACTTTTTTCTGAATTGCGGGGGCGGGAGGGGGCGTGGCCAAAATTTGAAATAAACTTGATCTGCCTGCAAGAATAAGAAGCATTTGTCTCATACATGTCAAAACTCCATTTCTTACCATCTCTGAGATCTAGGTGTTCATACAGACGGACGGACGGACGGACAGACGGACATGGCTATATCGACTCGGCTGTTGATGCTGATCAAGAATATATATACTTTATATGGTCGGATATGATTCCTTCTGCCTGTTACATACATTTGCACGACTTTAGTATAACCTTTTTCGGTTGGTCACCCTAGGGAACGCAGCAACACTGTTAAAAATGTTCTTTCATGAATAACGGGTAGATCAAAGTCGGTTAGAGCCGACTTTAACTTACGCTCCTGTTTTTTTTTAATGTAGAGGAGCACTTAGTTACACAAGGCAACTAACTAATAACCCAATGGGATGCCAGAATACTTTCGTGTGCTGAATTCAAGCCTCTTTTGGGAAATGTTTTGACTTTTGTTAATTTGCTCCTAAATTAGCTTTAACTCACTATTTTTGCCCTTCTTTGACCCATCTTGTATATATATTATCGTAAGCTGCTATTTATTAACATTAAAATAAAATATTCCGAACACTTATACGATTTTTTAAGCGAAGATATGCTATTTAAAATATATGTGTTCTAAATTACAGCATTTTGTGATGCTCATAAGTATGCAATACCTTCTAATAGTACGACTATTTTAGCATTGCATACCTTTGGGGAATATAATATTATGTTAAACAAAGAGAAATAGAATAATTGTTAGGGATAACCTTGTTAAATACCAAAATATTCTACCTATCAATGATTTCATATAGCTTCTATAATATGGGTCATTCTTTTATAAACCGAACGATTAAAAAATTTTTTATTTTTATTTCAATAAAAAAAAATCCGAAATTAGATCTCGACATGCCCACCAAAACGTAATATGCGGTTTTGCACAAAAATTTTTTGTTAATTTTATAAACAATTTCAAAAATCGTCAAAATCGAAAAAAAAGAAAAAAGGATTTTTTAAAAAGTGATATTTCAGGATTTGTTTATCGGATAGGTCTCAAGTTGATATTGATTGAAAGATTTTTACTGTATCAACTCAAGTTATAATTTTATAGATTTTTAAATTATTTAATAATATAAAGTAATTGTTGCTAAAAATTATTTATAATTTTTTCTCAGTGTTAACCACCATGATATAGCTTCTAAGGATAAACAATTTATTGCCCTAAATATAATTTAAATTTTGGTGTTTTCAAAAAGATGGAGACTTTTATAGTTTTCAAAGCTTTGCAAAAATGTTAACATCAGGCGGATCGGACGAGTATATCATATAGCTGTCATACAAATGCTGAATTTAGTAGTGTTATAAATTACTTTGCAAGCTCTGGCCAGCCTAATTCACAACAAAATTCAATTAATCATAGCATTCGTATGGCAGCTATATGATGTACTCATCCGATCCGCCTGATGTTAACATTTTTGAAAAGCTTGATAAATATAAAGCACACCCCGGAGTTCTCCTTTAAGCGAACTGCAATGCATGAAGCTTCCCGAGAGACTGTGTAGTTAAATTCAGGAACCGAAATGGTACTTTCTGTTTCTGTTGGGTTGATTTCATGAACTATGGGTGAGGATTGTAAATATTTTTCAAAATATTAGTGTCGACAATATCAAGTAAAATCGCGTCCAAAAAACATCGACATATCGTTATTTTCCAAAGCTTAAGAAACTACTAATAACCATTTCAAGTGACTGTTATATCTCTTAAGCAGGATAACTTTAAGTTTAAAAGAACACAGAAATTTTTTTTCTTTAAAGCTTAAAAGCCTGTACTCAAATAAGTCAAAAATTAAGTTAGTCCTAATACTTCGTATGAGTAAAGCTGCTGTTTAAAATTGTTCTGATTTCAGATCTGCTCAAAAGTATTAATTTTCTCAATGTTGAGAATCGTGCCTAACCAAATTTGTATCTCATTAATTCTTCAATTAATTCTTCATCTATAAATATTAAACAAAGTCGAGTAAAACAAGGCATACAAAATATCGTTACGGAATAACCCCTTATCGTCAAAAAAAAATATCGGTGACAACCCTACCCTAGAAGCATGAATGCAAAACCGGGACTCGCATCTTCCTTCCCTGCTTAGGGACGCTAGCTGACTCGATATTTAAGTCAGGAACGGATATTGAGGTCACATCTTGACTTCACGGCAACCACACTTTGCTTTCTACTACTGTTAACCAACTGTTGACCTACTGTAAACACATTGTAAATCCACTGTTAATCTACTATTAGCACACTGTTTACTAAAGGCTAACCTCCCGTTAACACAGTCTTAACTTACTGCTAACAAACTGTTAACCTACTGTTAACGCACTGATAACCCACTGTCATCCTACTTTAAACTTTCTATTAACCCACGTTAACCCATGGTTTTCCCACTTGTGTAAACCTACTGTTAACACACTGTTTCCCCCTTTACTCATCCTCCCACAAACATGCACACAACCAAAGACACTTAATACATATATAGATAACCATTTCATAGAAACTTTTTTTATCTGGGATCCAATGTCAGCTCCCGAGAAAAATTGATTTTTGGAGTCACATGTGTTTGCTGTCAGGCGTATAGCTAATTTAGATCTCGTATAGCTAAATTTTAATTATTATCGGGCCTGTTCCGAATTTCGACTCGATTTTCGTGTAAACTTTAGTATTTTGCAGTCAAATTTGAAAACGTTGAATAGAAGGCGACAAATATACCTGCGGCTACTAGATCAGGAATAACAAAACTCGGAATTGTGGCAGCAGCTGAAACCGATTGCTTAATCCCAAATAAATTTAAACCGAGAGAAAATTGCGACGGGATCTAGAAGCCTCAAATTAACTTGACGCGTTTAAATTTATACAAATTGCATTCGAAATTCACATGTTTACACGAAATCGAGTCGGAATTCGGAACAGACCCCTAAATCTTTGTAAAGGCGGCGAGAACCATAAATTGGGATCCGAGCACCCAAAAAAAATCGTTTTTTGTTTCACATGCGTCATCTATAATATTTTTAAATCTTTGACACAACTCACTTGCGGATACGGCAAATGACAGAAACGGCTGATTTTGCAACTATGCTATGCAAAAAGCGCATGGTTTAGTATGCAGATAAATTTTTAAGACCTGTGAGAATATAAAAAATTGATGAACCGAACATTTTCTAAAGCCTTCTTGAATCGTCTTGCAGGTCTATTTTGAAATTCTTTTCCGAAGCTGAAGATTGCGAACAAATTTTAAAGTGGAATTAAATAAGAAATTTTTAAAATTGTCAAATGGTTTACTGGTACACAGAGAAAACAAAATTGGCTACACGGCGCGTGTAGAAACGTCAAACCTTAGCGCAACGTATTTCGCCCTGTTAAATTGCACACGCTGCGTGTAGAATTTAGAAAGCCACACGGACGTGTGGAAAAGCTACACGCGACGTGTAGGAATTAAAAATCTAAATGCAAATGTAGAAAAGTTAAATACTGCGTGTGCAAAAGCAAAGTCTACACGACATTTGAAAATTAGCTTGTTTCCCTTAATAATTCTAAATGTTTCATGCAGCAATCTGATTACCACACGGACGTTTAGATTTTCTACATTGACGTTTGGATATTGATTGCTACACGCGCGTGTGGAAATTCTAAACGAAAAATGTAGCTCTACATCAGTACTGAATTCTTATATTTTTAGTTTAGCAAACTGGTTGCCACACGTGGCGTGTGGGATTTCTAAATGAACGTTTAGATTTAAAAAGCCTTCACGCTGCGTGTGTTGCCTGTATATAAATAGCGATTGCGTTGAATTAGAGCTTGAGAACTACAAGCAAGCAAATATTGGATTGTGCCTTTAGCAGATTCAATACAAATAATGTCTTAGAGGCCTTCCCTTACACGCGTGACGTGGCGGAGACGTCTAAGCCATCACTTCAATCGTGTTTCAGTTCAAGGGGCCCGGGATTTAAAATCTATCAGAGTAAGTAAAGAAATATAAATTTGTTAAAAATAAAAAATTAAAAAGCTACACAAAAATGAAGGAAATCTACACGTTTCGACCGGGATTTTCAACCCATTACTTTCGTGTAGCTTTTTTGCAAATCTAAACGCGCCGTGTAGAATTCAGAAAGCCACACGCGGCGTTTAGAAAAGCTACACAAAAATAGTGGGTTGAAAAACCCGGTCGGAATGAGTAGAAATTCTACATTTCCGTGTAGCTTTTGTATTTTTTTTTCTCTGTGTATGCTTTCAAACGGAGTGTAGACTTTGGACATTGACTTAAGCGCTCTTCTTATGTTAAAGCATATAATTTAATTAATTAAAATTTGGTTCGGTTTTAGAAATGAACTTTCCGCGGAAATTCACACACGACTATTTAAAAGATGTTATGGTTCCAAGCACTTAACTTTTGGGACAGAATTAAAGCCCCGCTTTACTTCTCTTGATTTGAATAGACATTTAAGTTCGATAAAGTAAATGATTTAAATTAACAGGAACATAAGAATAATTATTGAATATGGCTGCAAAATACCTTTAATCAGGAATATTTGTTCATTTATTGCACTTTTGCATGTTTGTATTGATGCACTCAAAGTTTATATGTATTGGCCATGATTGCCGCTTACATTTTGCAGGCAAAATTTACAACATTATTTATGTGCTTTGATATTCTTATTTGCATGCACAAGAGTCATTTTTGGTTATGTTGTGTGAAATGAAAATGATGAGAAAATTTGAATATTACGATGTTGATTTGTCATTAAAAACAAATATTAGCATACTTATATGCAAATACATATACACGTACGTGTAATGTAAGGTTGCCTTCGTTAAGGGTATTGATGAATTAATGGCTTTTTGACAGAAAGAAAATGCGAATATTTAGGAAACTGCGGCATTCGGAACTGCGAACGTATATCTAAAGATTTAGACGAAATAATTTAAACTTCTGGCATGCAAGATCTAAACTCTATAAATTTGCCGTTTTACTATACACTCAGTAAATTATTTTTCTATATTTAAGGAAATAACCCTAAAATAAGGAAAATCGCCTTAAAATTTAGAAAAAGATGAATGTATCTAAAATTTGGTAAAGTTACCCTAAGTACATTTTATTCTTGAAATCAAAAGCACACAAAGTATATATAGAAATGTATCATTTATGACCCTTTATGGTATATAGTGGATATAGCCATGTTCAGCTTTCTGTCTATCCGGTTGTATGAACGCTTAGATCTCACAGATGGTAAGAGATAGATATACATTTTATATTTGTAGGCAGATATAACTTATTTTCAATTTTTGCCACTTTGAGACCTTGTCGCTCCCATTTAAAATTAAAATAAAATTTGTAGATTTTCACCATTATTAATTATTCAACAAATATTAGCTTTGGGAATGCTGAGACCTCTTTTTTCTATTTTGCCGGTTTGGGGACCGCTCTAATGCGCATGCTACTCATTCATTTTGCACACACCTCTAGCCGCGCGTAAAATGTAAAATTGGCTATTCAGCTCCTCCAACGGGGCCAAGCCAAGCTTCTTCACGCGTATACACTCAGATAAAAACGGCCGGAAGAGATCTAGATCGATCGGAATAGAGTTTATATAGTTTTAAATATGTTTTGTTTTTTGATGTACTTTAATGAAGTACGATACATTCTAGAATATAAAAACGACTGTTAAAATAACTAAAATAAACATTATTAAATCAAGAGCATTTTGTACCTACAGTTTGTGTAAAGTTTTTAAAACAAGTTCATACTAAGCTCATGTAAAAAACTTCTTAAATTTAGAGTTACAATGCAAGCTCCCAAAAGTGTGCTACGGAAAACTCGAATTATTTTAAGTTTAATCTGTTCTTAAAATTCCCTTCTGGCTTTGAGTGGTTCTAACGAACAGTATAAACAATTATTTATTACTTTATTGCTCATAACTTGAGAACCGTTCTCCGATCTGTATCATTTCTTTAGGAAATCGATACATTTTGCTAATTACTAACTATCTCTAGAAGGAACAAATCATCTATCTACAAAACTGTGGGATATATGATGTTTTTTTCCAAATTGCGGGGGCGGGAAGTGGCGTGGCAAAAATTGAAAATAAACTAGATCTGCCTGCAAGTATAAGAAGCATTTGTCCCATACATGTTGCGGGATTTTACAAACCGTTCACGAAGTACGAATTTTGTACTTGAATCAAGTATTTTTGTATTTACCGTTGTATTGACACTGTTTGTGCTTGATTCAAGTACATAGCTCTCGTTTTTTATTCAGATTGGCCTATATTGGCAATTTTTCCTACAATTTAACGAAATGAGCAATTTTCACTTTTTAGCGCCAGAATTTGGCTTTTCTCGATACCTGAAAGCACTGGCCCACTTGGCTTATTTACAAATTGATAACAAATAGTTACTTAACTTAAAGTACGCAAATAAAATCGCCGCCAGCAAACACAGAATAAGACAACGATCATAGACACACACACAAAACGAAGTCGTGATTCTCTTTCTAATTCTAGTGGTTGTTGTTGCTTCTTGCTAGATGTGATGATGACGCAACGTTTTTTAAATATACATTTTTTTCCTCTTTTTTTTATACCCGTTACTAGTAGAGTAAAAAGGGTATACTAAAGTCGTGCAAGTGTATGTAACAGGCAGAAGGAATCATTTCCGACCTAGAGTATAATTCTTGATCAGCATCAACAGCCGAGTCGATATAGACATGTCCGTCTGTCCGTCTGACCGGCTGTCCGTCTGTCCGTCCGTCCGTCCGTCTGTATGGACACCTAGATCTCAGAGATGGTAAGAGATAGAGGTTTGACATGTATGGGACAAATGCTTCTTTTATGGCACGCAGATCAAGTTTATTTCAAGTTTTGGCCACGCCCCTCCCGCCCCCTAAATTTGGAAAAACGTTTTATCTCCGAAGAAATGATAAAGATCGGATGAACGGTTCCAAGTTATGAGCAAAAATTAGCACCCCCCCCCCTCACCTTAAAAATGTTGCATACTTTTGGATGGTCACCCTAGGGAACGAGAACACTGTTGCATGTTTCCATGAGTAACGGGTATATCGAAAGTCAGGACTCGCAAGTGTTCTGAAACCTCGTCTCTTGTATTATTATTTTTTGAGGGATTCTCATACTGGAGTATCAATTTCAACTCAGTGTTGCTTTTGTCACTATTTTATGGCGATAATACCCACTTTAAGGATATAAAAATGTAGCCAACCAAAATGCAATTTTCTTCTTCAGAAAAGGAATTAACTTTGTGCGTTGGCAATGTGCTACGGCAAAGGCAAATCAAAAAGGTAGCCAGGACTTATGGCATCTTATACTGTCTGGGGGACGGGGCAGATGAGCGCCTTGCTAATCCTTAAATCTGGCCAGGCGCACACACACAAGCTGTTTGCTGTTGTTGGCCGCCCACATTGGAATTGTGGGTCCTACGCACACTGAACGGCTCTGTGCTTCATGCAACTTATACGCAATATGGCTCCACTTGCCTTTTAATATGAATGCTAATAGGCTAAGTCTGGATTTCTGTTGTAATTTCGCACAATTTTACTTCACTTTGCGCTGCACAATATGGCGCAAGCCATTTTTATAGCTTTCCCAGTATTGTATACATTTTGCTGACCCACATAAATTGCCTTTTGAATGTGTGAGCCATCTTCCGCCATTTAACAAGCTTGCACTCTAATTTAACACATTGTTGTTGCCGCTTATCAAGGAATTTACGCCGTGTCTGCTATAATTGGCCCCGCTGCCTTCATGTCCGTTAAGATTGTACTTCAATTTCAGATAGGTGACATTTCGTTGCATTTTAATGAGCTTCATTTCATTTAAGCATCGCCAAAACTGCTTATCGGCTTATCACGAGCCGAGGTAATTGTGTGCTAAAATTTACGCCAAGTCGGCGAAAAAAAAGCCCATATTCACGTGGCACTAAAAGTCGCAAAGGCAACGACTTACCCATCAATGTCGGCGCAGCAGAATTTTATGAATGCATGGAATAATTTCCAGTTAAGTTAAATAATTCAAGTGTTTGGCACATTAACAAAAACAAAACACAAAAACACAACCAACCAAAAGGGCGCCGGAAAAGTTTTAGGCTAAAAGACCGCATAAATGCTGCAAAGCATTTTTCTACCAAACAAGTTTAAATAAAAATCTCGTCTCGAGGTAATGAAACCAAAAAGGAGAGAGAGAGAGAGACCAGAGGCAGCACACCTGCTGACAAAGACATTTACTCAAAAAAGTTTCAAAGGCAAAACACGACAGAAACAACAACAACAACTGGGACACCGGCACGACAAGCATTTTCTGGCAAAACGCCCGCGCGCCCATTAAGAGAGCCCACAAAGGGCGCGTTTTTCATTACCATCCGCGGAGGTGGAGATGGGGGCGGTGCCTTAAAAACGCCAAAGTAAAAGT
Source organism: Lordiphosa clarofinis (assembly GCA_018904275.1). Taxonomy (NCBI): domain Eukaryota; kingdom Metazoa; phylum Arthropoda; class Insecta; order Diptera; family Drosophilidae; genus Lordiphosa; species Lordiphosa clarofinis. Next base: position 275,334 of record JAEIGQ010000250.1, read on the forward strand.
AACAAAAGTCAAGGATACTGTCAAAAACTGCTGGCGGGCATTTCCTCACTTTCAATTTCACTTGTCCTTGCCGAACCCGAGCCATAGTCCCAGCCTGTTGATGTGCTGCTCTTTTTTTTCTTGCCCTTCATTTCGGTTTCTGCGGGCAGAACGGGTATAAACAAAAAGAAAGGGGAGAACAAAAATATATAATAAAACTGTTGTCATTTTTATTTGTTTAGCTTTTAAGGCCCGTGTGCCTTTGAAATGAGCAGCGAACCCTTTTTGGATGATTAATTTATTTAAATAATTGCATTTGACTATCCCACAATTTCATCAAAGTTGTAAAACCTCATTGCATTGCAGGAGGAAATCGGCTTACCTTTTATTTTATGACAATCAGAAATGATTCTGAAAATATTACATAATTTTTATTTACAAGAAATGGAGGCGGTATGATTTCAACGTTAGTGAAATAACTTAGTAAGAATTTGTCGGCGACATTGAATGTTTCTCTGACGGATTTAGGTTGCCAGCAGAAGATTTTGTAAACGATTTGCTTCGCGGTATAAGCGGTTCGGTTCAAATTTTCTGGACCCAAGAAAACTTTCTTCTCCTTATTTTAATAACTCAAAAGTTTCTTGATTCTTAGTAATGGATCGGTATATCAAAACGCACTTAGAGAACAACTTAATGTTTAAATCTGCCTCTGATTGTCTATTTCGTATTCTATGTAGGGATTACAATTATATCTTTCCACTTCTCTTAGCTGGTCAAAATGAAAAAACAAATTACCGCCACCGGATTGAAAGTCGTTTCTACTATATGGCACACTGGTAATTTTGTGCCTTTTATTTGCATAAGCCCACTGTCACCACTAATGTCAGACGGGCAGCTATATAAAACATGGGTCCACCGTTGGAATTCGTTCTGATGGTACCAGAAAAAAAAACAAGCGAGAGCGTCGCAGTCGAGGGGCCCGACACATACAAACACACGCGCACACTTGCAAATGCGCGCACGCACACTGATTCTGAAATAGACACTCCGCTCCCCTCCTCCCCCCCTTTCAGAAGCAAAATTGTTTCGTGCATAGCTTCGGTGTTTTTGCTCGGATCTTATTGCGCTTTTCAGAATAAATGGATCTAAGGCCTGAGATAATACGTATTATGCCACGAGGTTGTAACTTTTAAAGTTCATGCAAAAATTTGAGTCTCTAGAAGTAGTAGAAGTTCTTTATTCTTAGAACAGAAAAAAATTATATATGAGCATGGCATTTTTGCCGTTAGCCTTAAATTTATATCATACAATTCACATATTTAAAGAAACTAGAGCTACGGGAACGCCCTTCCTTCAGAGTTACACCACTTACCTTTCCCGCTCGACGCGAGTTAGTAGATCTTTCACTCCTCAGGATGATAAAATACTTAATAAAACGAGAGCGTAAGTTAAAGTCGGCTCTAACCGACTTCGATATACCCGTTACTCATGAGAAAACATGCTTAACAGTGTTCCTGCGTTCCCTAGGGTGACCATCCAAAAAGTATGCAACATTTTTTAGGATGGGAGGGGGTTGGGTGCTTGGTTCACTTTTTTGCTCATAACTTGAGAACCGTTCATCCGATCTTTATCATCAATGATTCCTTCTGCCTGTTACATACATTTGCACGACTTTAGTGTACCCTTTTTACTCTACGAGTAACGGGTACGAAAATAAAGGCAAGCTTACTTCGGCTCGACCGAAGTTTATATACCCTTGGAGCATGATATCTGCCGCCAGTTTGTTATATGGCACCACAATTTTGACAAAATTTTGAAAACAAAAAAGTTTTTCTCACTAGAACTACTTTTTTGACCGATCGTTTCTATGGCAGCTATACGATATAGTCATCCGATCCGGCCGATTCCGACAAATGTACTGCGCATTTGTACCAAAAGACTTCGTGCAAAGTTTGGTTAAGATAGCTTTTAAACTGACGGAGGAGATAGCATAGAAACAGACGGACAGACGGACAGACGGACATGGCTATATCAACTCAGCTCGTCATGCTGATTAAGAATATATATACTTTATGTGGTCGAAGATGCTTCCTCTTATGCGTTACAAACATCTGAACAATTTTAATATACCCTCTCCAAGGGTATAAAAAAATAAATCAATTTCTTTTTGTATATTAAATGCTTCCTGCAGGACTACTCAGGACTCTTTTTTCAGGTGTTTCCATTTTTGGAAGCTGACATAGACTTGATTTTGTTTATATATTTGAAATGCGTTTGTAGTGTGTGAAGGGACATCGCAGGTACACTTTGAAAAAAAATCCATCTAAAATAAAGAAAATAATCTTGAATTAAAGAAAAACGGTGTCAGAATTCGACTAAGACGAGATAATCTTAACCCAAGAATATATTATCAATTTTAATCCTTGTTCATCAATCTCGAATTAAGATCGCTTATACTCGACTTTAAGATGAAACAATCTCATTATTCAATATGAAAAGAAAAGACAAAAAAAAATGGAAAAAACATTTTTTATATTTAGGTTGAGTTTGTTTTAGTTATTAACATGTTGTTCTTTCTGGAAAACTTTTATAAATGTTTATTATTAATCCGCCGGTACTGGGACTTAAAGTGAGTACCTCGCGCTTACTCCTTTTACCCATTTTCAATGGGTACGGAGTATAACAAGATAGAAATTCGGTCTGGCCCCACTATGATATAATATATTCCGTACCTCCAAGAATTTGTATATATGTGATTAATATAAAATAAAGTGTGCCAGTGCTACCCATCATAATGGTTGGTTTTCCTTATAACTCGACTCGACTACCATTCCTCCGAACTTCACCATTCCTTTAACGGATCGCCATTTATTAATCAGTTTTGAAATTCCCTCAACAAGCATGGTTTAAAGGAAAGTTGTTGTATTAAAAACATTCAAATCCTTTATATAAAAGTATTTTACGAGCTGCAAAGGTAAAGAGTTATCTAATAAATAGTTTTTTTTTTGTAATTAAAATTAAATGATAATAATTATTAAAATAAAAATTACTTTCAATTATTAAATTAAATCAAATGTCAACAACAGCCAGTGTGACCTTTTTTGTTGAAAATACCAAAATAATTTTTTGTATGTTATTTAAGATTTCGTGAGTTTGTTCGTATATTCGCCCGACAATATTGCTGCTAGAAATTGTCTGTAAAAAAAGCAAGTGTCATTCCAGCCTAATGGAATGGAATTGGATGGTGCAATCTTTATAATGGGCTAAAATTAATTTCTTTCAAATGTTGACCGCTACTACGCCGTAAATGTCCCATTCGGATGGTCAAATTTTGGATCACTTTTTCCAAGGATTACGAAAGTAATTTTGGCATTGCAAGCCTTGAATCGTATCTGGCTTATAAACGTAGACTTTTGACTTTCCGTAGCCCCACAGAATGTGCGTCGAACATACACGATCCAGCTCACCGAAATGATTTCTGAATTAAGCCATTGTTTCACACGCTGTGTGTGTCATAGCACCGTCTTGTTGAAACCAATTTTCGCCGACATCAAGGGCTTTCATACGGTAGCGCGGTCAGCAGTCCATAAACCACACCAAACAGTAACGGTGGTTCGAGAGTCTCTTCGGATTGGAGCGGATCTCCGCTGAGCTGTTGCATTAAATTACAGTCAGACTTCAACGACTTTATTTCTTTCTCCGTTTCTGGGGACCTGGGAGTTCGACTAGATTCTAAAGCGTTCGTTAATGAATAATCAGCGAACTTGTCGAAATTAAGTTTTCGAAATCTAACAAGACCAACAATTCAGCGATTTGTGTCTGAATCGATTGCGCTAATGTGTAATGGCATGGCTAAACACTTGTTTGTTGTTTGTTGTTTGCGTGTTTTCTAGGTGTTGCCGTTTAGTTGGCTTTGTCAGTGCCCAGCCATTCGTAATACCACCTCCACTCCCCCTCCCTAAGGGCACTTAGGGGCACTTTAGACATGTGACATACACTCACACACAGATGCAGACAGAGTGGTCAGCGGCCATTACAGCGTCAAAAGTGCTTATCTACTTACCCTTGTGGTGGGTGTTGTGTCCTGGCTAAATAATGCGCTTAATAGCGCTTGTGGCACCTCCATAGTCCACACTTGGCGTTTTTGCCATTTGCTTGGCTTTTGTCTTTGGCCATTAAGCAGGCAGCACACGAGTCACAGTGTCACGTTTGTCCTACACCAGGAGGACCAGGACCAGGGATAGCAGCAGGGATAGCCATTGAATGGTTGTTGCTGTGGCTCGATTAGCATATCAATATGCAGCAGCTCTATTCACATTCACGCACAAGTGACACATCGTTATGCGGCCTGATAAACATGGCTCTTACTAAGAATATACTAACACACATTGCGCATACGCCACGTTGTCAGCATCAAAGTCAAGTGCGAGAAACTTAATGAAATGAGCATATGGGATAGTGTGTGTGTGCACTCCTTTGGCCGGAATATTGAGTTTTATTTTATTATATTTCTGCTGCCTGCGCCATTGTGCGCACCATCGGAGGCAACACATGCCGCCATTCGCCATTTCGCAGCATAATATCAAATTACACTGAATACCCATGTGAATCTCTATGGATGTGTGGGCCGAGTGGGTTTCCCCCGCTTTATTGCTTTACACACCTTGTCTGCTGTGTGTTGTGTGTGTATGCGGGTGTTTGCAAACTACTTAATGGTGTGTAAATTTGCCGACGCGCTTCAACGCAGCTCGGTTTCAATTTTGCGGCTGAGAAAAATTAATTTCACTCTCTCACCAATGCCCACAGGGCGTAGCATGCGTAATGGTTTGTGCAATTAAACCGAAAAACAAGAGAAGCACACAAATTTAATAAACCATCAGCAGCAGCAGCAGCCAAATAGCAAACAGTTCGAGCACAGACACTCGGTCAGGCAGTTAGTCAATGTCTAACCTGTTGGCTCTGGGAGCTCTGTGCATTATTAGCACCCCACTCCCACATAGCCCGAATCGAATTGAATTTTGGCCTGACAGGCATGGCATTACATGCAGCCAACTCCCCAGCAACTCGATTTTGTTCAGACAATGCAAAGCCAGAAGCAGATTTCCCGAAAAACCCAACCCTATCTCTCTCCGTCTCACTGGCGAAGGGCAAAAAATGTTTACGTACCAAATAAATTTGCCATTAGACGAGTGGGGGAGGTGAGGCCAAAACACATAAACAATGCAGTGCAGCAACTTGGCTACGTAGAGTGACACATTCAAGGCGACAGCCTTGGCTTCAGCATTGGCGGCTGTGTCGATAACGTTTGCGTAAAATTTACGATGGGCACACATTGAAATTGCCACATCCACATCGACAGCAGCTGCAGCAGGGTAACAGGAGAGGGAGAGTCACCTGACTAGCTAACAAGATGGGGTACTACAGTGGACAATGGATGTGTATAACCATTGTCTAAAAATTAATCAAACAAATTGCACAGCCAGAACAATGACAAAAAAGGAAATACAGGCATATACAAAGTGAATTCGAAGTTTCATAATTTAAAAAGTAATTGTCAAGTATTTTGTCTCAATATATGAGCAAAATAAGTTCAAAATCCCCCCCTCCCAACAACCAACACCGCATTTCAGTCAGCAAAGAGAAAGAGAGAGATATGCGCAGCAGGTACTCCAGGTAAAGAGTATGATATTTTTCGCGCCATTTACTTCTATATCAAGGGAAAGCAAATTCCACCAAAATTTGGGGCATCGCGCACTCAAAAAATGTTAGTATCACAAGCAAACTTAAAAGAATCGAAACGCGAATTTTCTCTTCCATCCACTGTCAAGATCACAGCGCAATTTGTCAAGTTACCGGCGCCAAACTGACAAGCTGTCAAGATGACAGTTTGCCAAAAACATATTTCTCTTAAGGACGGAGTACTCAGAAAAGAGCTCGGAAACAAAAAACTCCAAATAAAAAAATGTTTTATGTGTTACGGTGTGTACGCAGAGAATCAAAGGGTCGATCCACACGAACGTCGAACTCTGGATAGAATAGGCAGCTGTTCGTGCTTTGTTTGGGCGCCCAAAGTAATTAAATTTACTTATTTAGACGATCAAAAGCAGAAGGGTGAGCGTAAAAAATTATTTGAAGATTTGTTAAAAAAAAGCAACAACAGGACAAGTTTTTCGATTACAAGACACCAGATTTGCATTGCGAAGAATGTTTCGTTTTGGCACCAAGAGCTGTTCCAACAAATCAAAGAGGCAATTAAAACTGTTGGGTCTCATATGGAAGATTTGTCTCGAACTGTGTGACAGGGGTATGATGACGTCCCTCGTCATAACGAACCAATCCTGGGTCCGAAAGTTTGCTTTTCAAATAGTTATCTTGGAGACTCCGGTCTGCTGGGTAAGCCACCAGCCAGGCTCATTGATTCGGATGCACTTTTCAGTGCGTACAGGGTATCGTGATTTTCACGTATCTATTGAACTTGCCAATCTGTGTGAAGTACATTAGATCTTAGAATCTGTCTTAGCATTATCAGAATACTCAGAGCACTAGTAAATCTTTCCATATATCCCCCCTGCCGCCAATAAGGCAACTGAGACATTGAGGGATGGAAAACGAGGTTGACACTAGAGAGCTTGCGAATACAAAAATAAGAAGAGCAAGCACTTAATTTTAAAGACGATATTGAGACAATCCGCAGTTACACAGCGGCAATCACAAGGGAAACTTTTAAACAGCATAAAAATTCAAACAAATAAAAAAACATGACGAATAAAACAAAGAATCATGCAATACAACGAAACTATGACGTCCACTGTAATAGGTATATAATAATTAAGAAGTATGATAAATATGTAAGTATTTATGTTTAAGTTGTATTCATGATTATAAAAATATACAGACACCCTGAAGACGGAAATATATTTGTAGAAACGCGTAGGAGAAAACCTGATCCAATGAGTGTTTTGACTGCAGAAAGGGAAGACAGCCGAGCAACAACATAAATTTACACAACAATTATACAATGAAAAACGGCCCAAGAATCAAATCTACACTTAAGAAGTTCATGTGCCATACATGTCAAACCTATATATCTTACCATCTCTGCGATCTCTTCGACAGGCGAATAGATGGACGGGCGGATAACTCTATATCTGATTAAGAATATATACATATCTTATAGGGTTCTTCTGGCTACTGTTACACAAACTTAATATGTACCTTCAGAATCAAAATTCTTTCAAGGTTCAGAATTTTTAAATGTTTTATTTATTCCACATCATCCCTTAAAAAAGTTTAAAATATTGCCAACTTCCACACGCTGCCGCTTCTACTTAAGTGACTTCACTGTATGTTTCGTGGTCTGAAATTGAAAGCATTGTCGCTGCTGTCCTTCTATTGACCATAAATTATCACTTGCAGCTTGGTTCTGGTACGAGTAGCAAGTCTTGGGCGTAATGCGTTTAAATAAATACAAATAAAACTGTGCCAAAGGGCAGAAAGGGTTTCGGTTTAAATGCCAGCATATACAAACAGACATTTCGTTCAGTTGTCCGTGTACGTACATAATATACGATGTACAAACATATATGGTTCTCTTGTATGACCACGACACTGCAGGGGCAATCGTTTATAATCAGAAAACCAGAAAATTTCATATGGCCTTTGGGTGCGTGTGTTTGTCCGGTTGCTGCACAAGATTCTTTGAACTATGAAAAATTGATATTAGCTAAAATATAAAAAAAATACTTTTAGTCCTTGTGCTTATGTTTTGGCCACACAGCATATGTCCTGACAGCCTTTGTGTTTGTGCGCTCACCCCGACACCCCCACTACCCTCCTAAAAGCCCCTAATTCAAGCCCCATCATCTTCAGTTGGAGTGTGCGGACAATGATTAGACTGACATTGTGCACATTGTACAATTTACTGTGATTCTTTCACCCGCTGGGGCACTGAGCGCCCGCGAGTGTGTGTGTGTGCGTGTGTTTGTGTCCTTTGTGTAGCCCTTCTATTTGGGTATTTTGGCTGGACTTTATTTAATAAAGTAATTTGCGCTTGGTTGACACAAGTTATTGTTTGAGCTCACTTATTTCCAAGCCAGCCACAGCTGGACGCTGCAGATAGTTTTGTCCAGCGCGTGAAGGAGGTGGAGAAACTGGGGCACATGTTTGTTCGCCACTCGCCACAGCTTGTTAGGCAATTAAAATAAATTTGCATAATAAAAAATGAATTAAGACAGGAACATTTTTTGGCAGTTTACTTTGCGTGCAAACGTTTTCATTTAACCAGGGCGTAGGGAGAGGGTGGGGGTGAAGCATGATTAATTGTGATTAATTGCTGCCACAGATGACATGATTGGGTGAGACAAGTAGTAAATTGTATGTCAAGTGTATTTATAGCCTTTTAGGTCAATCAAACGGCCAGCAATTGCCAAAGTTATTAATCAATATTTTATGTAGTTTATTCCCATTTGGTTCTAATTCAAATTCAGACATTTCAGATACTTAATCCAATAAACTGAAGTTTTCCTAAATTGGTTATAATAAAGCAGTCAATTAAGCCCAAATCAGACAATACAGAAAATCATTAAAAGACATTTGATTGCAGATAAGATTTTGTTGCATACTTTTCGGAGAAAAAGACTTTTTTTTGGAAAGAAGCTCAGTTTCAGAGGCCTTTCTCAGCTGCCAACCCCTCCCCCTCCCCATTTTCTCACCCTAATTATAATACTTGCTGCAGCTGTCATCTATCTCAGAGAGCCAAGAGATGAATTACTCTCTGTTCTCTGAGACCTAATTTGTGTGAGTGTGATCCCTCTAATGCTCACTCTCTGAACCGTTACTTTTCTTTGGCTGCTGGCTTTGTGAAATTCCAACTTCTTTATTTCGAAATACGGTCAACATATAGCTTATGCTATCTATGTTTTTGGTACAGAGTTCCCCAGCGATAGCCCCGGGAGGACGAACTTACTTGCCGAATGCTTGCCGAAGTCACACTTCATTGTGTGTTAGAGAGAGACACAGTCACGTTTTAGCGCTCTCTGATTGGGGAACCCTGGTTTAGTATATTCCATAAGATTCAATTCAACTGGATGAGGATATTCGGAATTTCGTTTGTTGTAAACAAAACATCCACACTCTCACTTTCTCTCTCTCGCGCTCTTAGCAAACTAGCTTAGTTCACAACAGTGCACAACAACTTTTTTTTGTCGTTTTCCCCATAGCACATAGAATCATACATCTTCTTTTCTATTTGAAAGGCATTCCAAAATTAAAAATGTTGAAACAAATGGGGAAACACTTTTTTTTTTGGGCTAAAATTGTAATTGTAGAAAATATAAAAACACAAAAAATGTGTTTTTTCCCAGGTTTTTTTCTTACTTCTTTTATAAAGAAAATAGAAATATGATGATATGGGGCGGAGATATTTGAAATTGAGTTTTATTATTATTTATTAATAATTAGACTTATTTTTAAAATAATAAATAAAACTTAAAAATTAAAACTTATTTTTCGAGGAGTAAATAAAAAGCGAAGTATAATACTTACTTCTTAAATAATTTAAAAAAATCAAAAACTTAGCAAAGTTTTTTATTTTAAGTATTAACCCCAAATCGATAAATCATTTTTTAAGTAATTAATAAAGCTCAAAATGTAATTCTCAAAAAATGATTTTTTGTCAAAAAATAACTCGGACAAAAAGCTAGCAGGATTTGTTTAGTCCTTTGGCTAAGGAAAATATTGGTGCATTGCAAACGTTTGTTCGATTATTCTTTACCAATGATTATTTTGATCAGAAATAGAAAAATAAGACTTATTTTCGGTCCCTGGCTTGGAGAAATTTGAAACTTGTTTGAATTATCGAAAATATTGGTGAACAAAAAACGATTTAATTTGTAAAGTGTTTCGAACTTCAAAAAATACTTTTGGCCCGATAATCTCAAATATCAAAGCTATAAAAAATGCAAAAAAAACGATGGATGAATTTTATTTCGCTTCGAACAAGGATGCACCGGTCTTCTAAGTGTTTTCCGTTGAATGATAGCAAATGTGGTTAAAAAAAAACAAGGTTCCAATGTCAGCCCAGGCTTAGCCGTTCTATGGAAATCACATACAGGCAATTAAGTCTTCGTCGAAGGAATCTTTTTGCGGCATAGTCTGCACCCACTGCCTCTTCAATGTAGCCAAACTGATGCCCATCAACGCCGTTGGCCAGCGCATGCACCTTTCTGCATAACAAATCAACCGGGTATTGGGGAGGCGGTCAGCACTTTTTGTTTTCACCTCGAATTTTTCGCAGTTGCCTTTGCGATTTGTTGTACATCCGCAATGGTAACGCCTGCAGCTCTACACTTTTCCGCCATTGTTTTGTACGTTTTGCCAAACTGTCAATCAATAGAATTGTGCGGGGTTTTTTTACATTGTGCCGTTGCGGAGCTAGCTGGTCGTCAAAGTCAACGCCCGTGACGTGGAAAAAGCGAGTGGTGCCTTAAAGTAAGGCCCAAATATTTGGGCAGCTTTTTAAAGCACACTTCAATGGGCTAAAAATCTCGGAGTTTTTTTCCTCGTACGTCTCTGGGGCTCGTTAATGCCGACAAAAAGGAGTGTAAGCGACTTTTGGCCGCAGGCTTGTTGGCATTTTGCATGCGGCTTTGATGCGCCGCTTTGTTGTTGTCGTCTTCGTTTTGCAAGCTCGTTTGGCCGGCAGGCAAAATCAATATATTTCAGTGGTTTTTGTGGCTTGCTTTGCTTCCTTTTCTTTTTTTTTTTGGGCGGAAGTTGACTGCCTGCACTTGCATATCTATGCGATTATGTCTAATAGATGTCCAAGTCAATTGACGCCCAAACACTTGAGTCAGAGAGAGAGAGCGAGAAGTTCCAGTTCATGTATATTAAACGAGCTTCACACTTTGACTTAATTATATAATAATAACTTAGGCAAAGCACAAAATAAATAAATAACTAATGAGCAAGAGCAAGTTTTCCTCGCTCTCATTGTAACCACCAAAAACGAGCCGGCTGGCACTAAAAATGCGCCATTTACGACAATCAAAATGATTAAGTGCCATGGAAAGGCATTGCGTATACGCAGTGTGGCTGCTGGACAGCAAGAAATATGGCTTTCTGGGGGGGAAATTTAAAGCAATTTAAAGTATTGCAATTTTGGGAAATATTTCCGAGGCGTTTACACTGTCAGAAATGAGCTTTAACGGCCCCGGGGGAGTGATTAAAATATAATAAATTTCACTTGAGAAACGCGGCACAAACCGAAAAGAGATTAAGTGGTTGCCCAGCAAAAGAACCGCACATGCAAACCAAGACCACGCCCACCCATATGCCCAGTTCCGACAGGCCGGCATAAAGTGTGAACATAATTTAACATGCAGCCGTGCGCCAACTTTTTGGGTTTTTCGGTTTAGACACAACGTTCAAGGAGCGCCCTCTGTCAGTCAGTCAGGATTTTTTAGGGAGGGTGTTTGAGTGTTTTGAAGCCTTATGTGAATTTGATTTGCGGCATTTTAATTTATGAACATGCAAAAGGGGCGTCTCGGTTGGCAGTAAGTAAAGTTTTTTTTTTTTTTTTTGGGAATGAGGCCTCAGCTGTGGGAGTTTTTGAATGGCAAATCAAGCAGCTGCTTTTTGGTGCTTTAATTTATCCTTGAGAATTGAGTATTTTTTTGCTTATCTCCATTGGCATGGGGCTGTTTTGTCGGGTTATCAGTGCTTGAATAAATCTTTTATCTACCAGTCGCAGCTGGCTGTTGCCTTGGCTGGGCTGTCTAATGAATACTCACAAAGTTGCTAATGAAGCCGGCAAAAGGCAAGAGCTGGAAGTCATACGATATGAATATGCTTCTCATGCATATGCGACAGATAGAATAATGGCTGACTTAAGGGGCGGGGAAGAGGGTGGCAAAGTTGTGCGAAAAGCTTGTTTAATAATTTTCAGAAAAAAAAGGAAACCTAAACAATTTGCGTTAGCTCCGCTTGTACACTTCAATGAATGATTTTGAGAGAGTGCTAAAAGCATTGGAATCTAACCAAATTGGAGCTATTGGTTCTTATTCGGTTATTATACTCTGTACCATAGGCAAGTATACAGTCACTTTTAAGTCACCGTTTAATCACTCTTTAGTCACTTTTTAGTCGCCTAGTCACTGTTAAGTCACTATTAAGTCACTGTTAAGTCAATGTAAGCCCCTTTCCCAACCTTGCACTCTCCCACTCCACACACCCACTAACACACAACCCCCATTCCGCCTTCGAACCTCCGAAAGGAGTTCCGTTCTATAAATTAAACCTTCTGTCATCAACACTGTGGTTGTAAAATTTTAAGTTGTAAAATCAAATAAATAAACTATTAAGCATAAATTTTATAGTCTTAAATTTTAATTTAATGGGCCCGTCTGGATCGTAAAGTTTTTTCCAAAATTTCTGATATCTTTTGTTTGCTCATATGTGCGCTGATCATTTTGTTAAATTTCAAAAGCTGCATAACCGGAAAAAATTTGAATCGTTAATATAGCATTCATAGCATAAGTTTGAATGTCGCTCTATGGACTATAAATGGAGTTACTCAACCCGTCTTAAGCTCTATGGTCGCGCGCACACATTCGGCTAAAAGATGTACTGACGGCTGAACTTAAGGCTGATCATGACAGATAAACACGCTCCGTGCATTTGTCAATTCAGCTTGGTGAAATTCATCAAACATGTGTGTTTATTTTGGCATGCTGACGTGTTAGAGGGCGTGGTTGGAGCAACTGGCAAAAGTGAGTGGAGTGCTAAGACAACTTTCCTTGACTCAGAATTATTTGCCGACGAACCTCAGACTTTTAGTCGCCATGGGCTGGAAATATTTGAAAAGAGCGATGCTGTCTCCCAAAGAAGACTTTACGTTACATTTAATAATATAGCTTGTATATATATACAATAAATAAAGAACCCACCATATAACAAGCTGTGCAGGTCAAATATACGGTGTCTTCTTCAAATCATTTACAATATACAGATCACTAATTTTATATATAGGAATATTTATATATATATCCATCATGTGACAAGATTTAGCAGTAAGTCACAAACTTGCCAATTCGGAGCCACCATTTTTTGTTAGGTTGAGGAATCATCTACCAAACAACATAAAAAACATCAGTAGTGCAACGCAATTAAGGGAAAATCAAATGTACACTTGAAAATGAGCCAATTTAATAAAGAAATTATTGTTTTATCAAACTATATATGGGCTAATCCTGCGCTGCTTGTTAAAATTGGTATAATAAATGATTTTTTCCCAGTTCGTTGGGAGGACTTTCAAACCTAATTTAAAATAATAGGTTTTATGTTTTTGGAAAAAGTTATGCTTGCTTATAGTTCGGACGTTACAAAAAATGGAAGTTAACCTTGAGGCTTCTGTGCATTTCCATTCTTAGCGAATTTTGCGTAATAAACAAAAAAAGTCCAGATACAAAAAATTAAGTGGAATAAATGACCATTTTAACTCAGCTTTTAAAAGTATGATAAGTCGTCCCGTTTTTAAAATATCTTAATTTTTGTCCTTTTGCGGAGGTTACACTTTTTCCATTAAGCCAAACTGTAAAAAAACTATTTTTTTCATCCAATTGACTAGAAACTTCGTTTGTAAGCATAGTACGCGAAATAATTCGACACGTGTTTTCTCGATTTTGGAAATGGCCGGAAAATTTTGCTTGCAAATAAATTATTTTTCATGCGATTGGCTTGAAACTCAGTTTGTAATGATAAAACTCGAACTTGGGTTTTCATTTTCCGATGTTGGAAATACCGATTTTGCAGGTTTGCCCTCGATGTTTATAAATTATTAATATTTATATTACTTAAACACACTTTTTGTTACTTTAAGGTTATGTTTTTTCGGATTTTCGACAACCTAGAGCAATTTTAGGCCCAGATTCAGATTCAGCAGGCAAAAACACATTATGAACTCCCATTTCCACCTCATAATATAAAAGAATATTTTGAGTATTTTCATGCCGTTACGCACGTTACACATTTTGGTATTAACTTTTTTCAAAAAAATGTTTATTAATGGTTTTTATTTTTCATCAGATTAAAGGGCATAAAATACTTTGTTTACAAAGCAAGTTTGGAAAACCAAATTATTAAAGCTTATTCTGTTAAATTAAAAAAAAACATATTTTCCGTTGCGGACGTTACAGACAGCTAAACGATTTTTAGTTTAATTTTGTAATATATATTAGATATCTTACAAATATAATGAGTACCTTAAATTAAAGAAAATGAATCAAATTTTAGGTTTTGCTAAACGCAAAGTACTGAAAAGACTGTTTTTTCCATTTTTTAACCAATAAAAAACCATTTTTTTTCAAGAATTTATATAAGCAAGAGGTAAGTGTAGGAATGCCTCTGCCAAGAACAAACAAACCACCGCACAGTGTAAGATTTTGCCAAGCTAGGGGGACTTAATTGAAAAAAAAATATTTTTAAGGTCAATGAGCTTTTAGGAGTCAATTTAGATATGTTCAAATGTTACGAAAACAAGCCCGCAACAAAACAAAAAATGTTTGTTCAGAAGATAACGGTACTTAAGCCGGTGCATTTGAAATGCATGCAAAATTGCATTGCACAACGAGCATCAGTTGATAAAGTTTAGTGTTCTCAATTGGATCGTGTGGCCACTGTGAGCGGTTGAACTTATTTTTCCCATAATTGTGGAAGCATTATAGATTTTTAGCGCTATAAAGGGACTTCATAAGTGGCATACAACATTTTGTTTATTTTTTCGAAATAAGTGCCAAAAAGTAGGTATATTTTTTACAATGTTTTGTTTTTGGTGGAAAAAAACTAACAACATTCAATCACATTCAAATCAACCAAAACATACGTATTTTGCAGAAAACTATTCCGAATCAGGATCAGAAATAAAAAGTTGCCCATATTTTGCCCAAAAACCTTCAATTAAGCAATGAGTGAAATAAAACGAGCAGAGTTTTTCGAGGTTTGGGTAAGAAACGCCAAAACCGTTAAGCTTAAATCACTCCTAGAGCACGCAGCGATCATTTTGGCAATGATATTGATCATAAAAAACTAATGTTGCATTTAAAACACATTGTGGCATGCATTTGAGTCGAGGTGGACCAAATCTAGGAGAGATAAGTTCTGAATTATGACCAATAATGCAAGTTGGCTTCAGGGCAAAAATAAAGCAGATGCTTTACGATTGATGTCGCGCCGTCAACCTCAAACCGCATCGAAAGAGCTATAAAACTATTTTCTGATCAATCTAGTAAAGAAAGTTGTGATTCAAATTCAGATTTTAATTAAATTTGTCAAAAAAATTTCGCCTAATCTTTTTATCAACTTTGAGTTGTTTTTTTTAATTAAAAACAATTCTGAAAAATATGGAAATCGCTATTTTCTTTTAATAAAATGAATTACCTTTGAAACGCATCCATTTTTATATTTGTACGGCCAATACTTTTGAAGTTACAAGCAAAAGCATAAACATTTAACAAAAAGTCGTAAATTTAAAAAATTTTTTTTTTATTTTTCATTATGAATTTTAAAAAATATTTTTAAATTGGCCAAAATCAGAACAAAAAATACTAACCTGACACTTTTTTTGAAAAAAAATTTTTCCTTGTTTTTATTGCGGATTGTATGTTAAAAAAGTGAAAATTTTCTGGTTTTTACGTACTTTACGCACTTTAAGGACTTGCCCACTTTAACTTTTTTGTCCAAAAATTTCTTTGGGAAAGTTTTTAACATTGAGTCCAAAGTTCATGTCGATAGCTTGAAAATATACGCTATTGAATTGTCCCCAAGTTTCAAAATCTTACACTTAACAATATTGCTTACATATTTTGAAGCTTGAGTATGTATCATATTATTCTGTCAACAAACATTTGAATTTTGGACAACTTGAAATTTCAGGTCTTGGCTTAAAAAATTTCGGATTAGCCCATATATAATAGAGTTAAGTGGAATAAGTCAATTTAAAACCAAATGGCTTGCCTTTAAGACTGGTTGGCTGCGCAGCTCGAATTTTATATGTTAACTAACTTAATGATAGCAAGACATATTTCAAGTGTTTGTGCATCCTAAGGGCAGATTTCGCTGCTGTACTAGTTTCTCTGACAAATAGCTCAACGATCTGAAAACTGAAAGTCCTTAAAGTCTCCCGTCGTGACACCACTAATTAATTCCTGTTTATTTCATTTAGCACTAAACATGGTAAATTGATTCAATTTTTGCTTAATAAACTGACTTTTTATTTCTCTCTCAGCTTCTCGGCTAGGTTCAATTGCTTAACAAAAGCTACCACAGAAAAGGCCAGTTTTGCCACCTTGAAAAAGGAAATATTAAATTAAAATTTTATTTGTAACGGCAAACCCACCTTGATATTAGTTTGCATGCAGATGCGAAAAATGGATCCAGCTGTGTAGACAATTGGCTTTTGAGCGTTGTGCAAAAAGTAGATCAATGCGGATTTATAGCCACGTCCAGCACCAAGCCAGTTCGTGTGGAATATGGCTAGGGCCAAAGCCAGGCAGTCGTCTTCAATCAGGTCACAAGTATAACAAAAGGGAAATGTCTGAGCCATTAAGCCAGTAATATAAACCATTGTGGCCAATTTGCTCCAGAAGTCGGCAAAAAAGAACAGATTGATCAACGCGGCACCCAAAGTAACGCCAATAAGCAGAAACTGTACAAAGATGGTGCGGGATATAATGGGACGTATTAAATCGGCATATCTGTCAGAGATGAAATGATTGATACAGAATTGGCAAGTGAAGAAAGAAAAACTCACTCCTTAATAAGCTTATGATTGACAATGCACTTCACCAAATGCTTATAGCTCTCCCGTTCACTCTCGCTGGGATCGATGCGCAATTTTCGAGCCCTCTGTCTCAGAAGTCTGAGGTGAACACGCAATATGGTGCCACACACAAGTGGGTACACATCTGTCAGTTGCTCCTGCATGGTGGCAAAGTGTGCATGAAAGTACTCCAAGGAGGAAGCTAACCAAAGTTTGCTGGTACTTTCGCGCCAATCGATGAAGGGATTGTAGATGCGCCAGGGTGCAGCTCCATTAAATACCGAAGTTAAGAATGTCGATAAACTGTAGCCCGAGTAGAGAACCTGGTATATGATAAATATCAAATTGCACCTTCGAACGCAAAGGCTAATCTGAATGCGCTCTGACCCATCGATGCAGAATTCATCCAAACGGTCCAACAGCTCCTTGGCCTTATGCAGTCGCCACATGTTCAGGAGTATAATAACAACCTTGACCGGAGATCCCACAGCATTGACAGCTGCTTGCACCGAAGTAAGAAATTCACCTGGTGTATAGTTGCCAATTTCCTTGATATAGCCAGCAAATATGCCCAAAGGCACCACGGTAACTGTCCACATCATGATCACTCTTAATGCCACGTAGAAAGGATTGACCCTTGCAGGGATTAACCAGCCGACAATTTTCATTCCATATTCAAAATATTTAAATGCGTCTCGAGATGGGTGCATTTTCTTAAGCGTGGGCTTATTGTTGTCGAATTTCCTTCGCTTTGACCAAAGTCCCATTGCAACTGTTGGGCAATTTGTGCTGCACATGCGGTTTTATAGTGGATTTCGTGGACACTGCGAAAAATTGGATTATAATTTTTGGGTGGTCTTGCAAAACAGATAATGAACGAACAAGCAAACCCTAATTCAATGAAGTTCAGTTTAAAAGAAGGTAAAGTATCGAATAGTATCGAAGGTGACCGGTTGAGAAAATCGTAGTTAATAAAACTAATTAATAATCGTAGTAAATAATAATAATATCGAAATTAAGAAAAAAACTGAGATTTTTAAAAAAATGTCGGAGAATAGTTTTTGAAGTTCTCTACTCGATGGTCAATTCTCAGTACTCAGTTTTCGGTACTCTTTACTTGATATTTAGTACTCGACAAGACATTTAGTATTCGGTACTCAGTACTCGATACACAGAATTCGATACCAAGTACAGGCTTCAAGGAACTGAATACTCAGTTATCGATACCCAGCACAAGATAATCAGTACTAGATGCTCGATCGTCAGTACTTGATGATACTCGATACTCAGTACTCCATATTCAGGATTCAATGATTGATATTTCAGTACTCGATATATCTGCTTAGTAATCGCTTTAATGTTCATTTAAAAAACCCAACTGCTGCTATGGCAAATGGTCAAAGCGATTGACTTAGGAAAGACAAAAGAGTACCCCAAAAAAAACAATCGCAAAGACAAAGGTAAGGACAACATTTTTCTAGTTTTACTCCCACAGAAAGAGCTTAGCTCTAACATAAAAAAAAATAGTTTTGAAATTACAAAATACATAACTAAACGAAGGTCTATGCCAAATCTTAGATCTCTACGAAAAACAGTTTTGGCTGTGGGTTGATAATATGTCAGTCTGTCAGTCAGTCAGTCAGTCGGGCCTACAGATTTATAAGTATAGATAAGTGATGAAATATATCACAAGGAGACTATTTCAGAAATGAAACAAGTTTTCACAGAACATGACTTTCCAAGGAATATTATTAAATCTCTAAATCAAAAATTCTCACGCCCATTCTGACTGACAAACAAACACATCGAACAACTTTTTCAATTAGACAAAGTCCAAAGTAGCTATAGCCGATAGAACAATGTCCACGTAATGGAAATGTAGAAAAAATTGTACAACAAAATCAAAACTAAGAACAAGAATAGCTCAAAACAATTCAGACTACAAACTAAGACATAAATCGGCGCTTGTGACACACTGTATGGAGAGTGCAACAGATGCTACATATTATAAATACACCAACTGAGAAGAGACTTAGCTACACAACGGAAACTGAAAACTAAGCAATTACTGATCAATCAATAGATCAGTACACAGACGGTTCACTTGGTTTACGTTGTTTGGTTTATTTACAGAAGTGAAAGTGTTTGAGTCGGAACTGTAACTAGATCTCCCACAATAGTGGCGCCATCTGTTGGTCAGTTTTTAAATGGTCACAGTAGTGCCGCCATTTTACTAAAAAATTTTAGAGGTTTAAAATAAAAATTAAAGAATATAACTAAAATAATAACTGTCAAGTATAAACTTTCAAAATTAAAAATTGTAGTTCTTACGGTCCCTGTTTATTAATACTTTTGTCGGAAAATTTCAATTTCATTTCTTAAGCCACTAAAGAACTACATGTCATTCAATCTAGAGTCAGTGGAAATACCATAAGAGCAAGGGTTATTCTGAAGGAACTATATCTAGTGAATATAACAGAATAATAAAATTGATTGCCTTGTATGCTGTTGTTGAATTTCACAATATGAATTTCTCAAATGCAAAACAATCACTTGAGTTAGCAGATTAACTCAACAACTAATACGCTGATTACACTGAAGTCGTCCGACCTTTTTTGCTTGAATCCATTTTTGTTTTAAATATTAAGCTTGTTTTGTTTATTTTCTCTTTTCTGGGATTCATGCCAATTTTGTGTTATTTTTAAATAGATTAGCCGGTCTATATACAGGGTTTGTGCGGAAAGTAATAGAACTGGGTCGATTTAAAAAAATTTATTGGGCCAATCGTTACAATTCTTTAAGAACTTTCAAAATAGGCTCCTTCTGCCAGCGCGATTTCCAATCATTAAAAGCGTTACGGAGGGCATTCTCCAAAATAACTTTGAGATCTGTGGTGCATGCTGCTTTGATCCCCTCAAAACGTTTGTCTTTCATCGGCCTTTTCAGGCGAGGAAACAAAAAAAAGTCTGTGCGGCCACATATGGGTGGCAGGGCGGCTGCGGAAGCGTTGGGATGCCGGCCTTGGCACACTTCCACTCGCCTCAATTTGTGTAAATTTAGCATCTGGGCAATTAACCGAATACTTAGTCGACGGTCTGAGTTCAAAACTTTGCGCGCACGAGTTTAAGGTCTTTTAGCACGGTCTTTATCTGCGACCCCTTACCGGTCTTCCAAAAAGGCCTGTTACCCCCGAAACACTCCACTTCTTGCTAAGGAAACATCTTGGTAATCCTGCTTTACACAGAATTTAATCGTGATGCATTTTCGGCTTGCATTACTCACAGAAACACGTCGACCGAAAACGCCTATCCTGACCCACCAGCTAATAAGGAGGCATTGTTACATTCATTCATTTTCATTGGCCTTGTTCACCAGCAGTCACAAGTCAAACTTTTTCAAAGATCATCTTTTGAAGTTTATGTATGCTGGTGGCTTTTGTTGAACGCTTTAATGAAATTTGAATGAGTAAAAATGGTATGCGTAAAAGCTATGGTTTTGCTTGTAATGAAAATCACAAAAATTAGCAATCATAATTGGACTTCTCATTCGTTCACCTCAACAATTGAACTAGAACCATCGAATTTTTCGTCATCGATTTTTGCTGGTGAACACGGCCATTGCTTCTGCGTCAAGGGCCAAACATTTTTGGGAGAATTTGTTACTCGTAGATCCTTGACCATATTTCTGCCTTTTAATAAAAGAGAGAACAACTTTTTTTTGCGGTGTACCTCAAAATTTTTGTATATTTCTGTAGGTTTCTGCACATGTTTTTCTGCAAATTGGTTGAATAGTTGATTACTTAATTACTTTATTGTCCCACCAATTTGTAATTGTTACGCATTTGACCTTCGGGTTATGACATATAATTGTCATTGCATATCAGTCAATAACAAAGTGTCGTTAAGTCGTTGAAGAAGGGGCGTATTATCACCCACCCTTCTAACATTTACTTTATTAACGGGTGGTAAATAAATTTTTAGGACTGAAAATTGCTGTCATGTTTCTGTGAAATTTGAACTTTGCTGTTCGTGCCCAGATGTGCAGGGATGAAAAGTTTTTGAGAGACTTATTAGCGAAATGAATTCAAAACAAAGTCTACAATCGAGTAGCGATCTGGCAGAATAAATAAAAGGTTAAACACCTTCTTATACCCGTTACTCGTAGAGTAAAAAGGGTATACTAAAGTCGTGCAAATGTATGTAACAGGCAGAAGGAATCATTTCCGACCATATAAAGTATATATATTCTTGATCAGCATCAACAGCCGAGTCGATATAGACATGTCCGTCTGTCCGTCCGTCTGTATGAACACCTAGATCTCGGAGATGGTAAGAGATAGAGGTTTGACATGTATGGGACAAATGCTTCTTTTATCTGCACGCAGATCAAGTTTATTTCAAATTTTGGCCACGCCCCCTCCCGCCCCCGCAATTTGGAAAAAACGTTATATCTCCTACAGTTTTGAAGATAGACGGTTTGTACCTTCTAGAGATAGTTAGTAATTAGCAAAATGAATCAATTTGCCGAAGAAATGATAAGGATCGGATGAACGGTTCTCAAGTTATGAGTAAAAAAGTGAACCAAGCAGGGGGAGGGGGGCCCTCCCACCCTAAAAAATGTTGCATACTTTTTGGATGGTCACCCTAGGGAACGCAGGAACACTGTTAAGCATGTTTTCTCATGAGTAACGGGAATATCGAAGTCGGGTAGAGCCGACTTTAACTTACGCTCTCGTTTATACTCATAAAAATGACTTTTTAGCGGGGAACGTAATCATTATAAGTCTTAAAACAAAACTTACTCCATAATGACTATTTTTTTATTTTTATTTCAATTGCTCACACCATAATTACTATTTTAAAGTAATATTTTTAAAACTTAACAATAATGATTAGTTTTGTTCAAGTAGCTCGCAGGCTTCCACATCGGCTTCGGCAGTAAATACAGAGGAGTTGAATGACAAAAATTATATCTCCCTCCAGAACAAGTTCCTTGACTCTATTAAGGTTGCGTCGAGGGACGAAGAGGATCGCGAAATCAATATATATAAATCCAAAGTAATTGGTACTAATATTAATATTATGGAGTACTGGGAGGGCAAGAAGTACCAGTACTCAAATTCGTATGAACTAGCCAAAGTTGTTCATTCGGTTCCAGCAATGCACATTGGGCGGAATGGCTGTTTTTTTGGCAAAAACCATAATTTTTTTTTTTTAATTTTTATGGTTATAATAATTTTTTTCATTGAGCAATTGTCCCTCCTCATCGAAAATATTTAACTTAAATTTTATTACACAACCGTTGTTTAACACCAGCTTTTCAAAGTCAGCTGACTTTGCCACGCTGTATCTGCAAGCGGTCTGATTACAAAATTTTGTAAATATTTGACAGTCTCCCATTTTTAAACAGTTTGACGGATTGAAATATCTTAAAATGGAAAATAAACGTCAAGGTGTGTAGAAAAGAGTTGTATATGTGTTAAATTATATAAGCTTTTGTTTCGTTATGTTTTCTATGTTATACATAAATCATAATTTTTACGAATCTAACCTCAATATAGTTGTGTTTCGTGGAGCATATCTAGCAAGATACAGCAGGATTCAAAAAAGTGCATATGTGGTAGTATGCGTTAATACGTATATATTTATGTAGAGTTTAAGACATAAGCGGATTTTTGCGGTTTTTCGATATATTTCAATAAGTGTGAGCGAGGTTTCTATTCGTCGTGCGATTTGCTGGAAGTTTGCTTGGAAATGCGTTGCAACATCAACGCCACTTTCGACTGATGAAAATGCTTTAATAGACATTAAAATGAAAGTAAAGATTTTTTTGTCAAAATCAAGACTTGTAAATAAAGGCCAAAGAAATGTTCGACGGGTTAAGGATCAAAATGTTTGCTGGCTTCCATTAGATATAACATTTGGTTCGAAAAAGGATAGTTGTGGCAATAAAGGTGGAAACCACCTCTTATCATATGAAAAAAGGAAGTTCTCGTCAAAAAGAAAATTGGTTTCCAAACTGATCTCCTTATTCGTGCAGCGTCTAAGTTTGCTAAGAAGAAAAACGATAATACATTATAAAACGAGAGCGTAAGTTAAATTCGGCTCTAATTTGATGTCGATATCTTAATAAATGTGGAAGTTATTCAACATTTTTATTGTGGGGGCGGGAGTGGGCATGGCTAAAATTTTAAACAAAATTTTTTTATTGTGGGGGCGGGAGTGGGCGTGGCTAAAATTTGAAACAAACTTGATCTGTATGGTGGCTCTGGCTCTTCTAGTCTCTGATATCTAGGTGACGGACGGACAAGTCTATATCGACTCGGCTGTTGATGCTGATCAAGAATATATATACTTTATATGGTCGGAAATGATTCCTTCTGCATTTGCTCGACTTTAGTATACCGTGTTTCTTTACGAGTAACGGGTATAATGAATAAAAACATAAAAGTGATGCAATTTTTACATTAATAGTTTTTAATGAAAATAACTTCTGTTTTTGACAATAGATTTCCAATTATTCATTCTTTTTTAGAAAATAATTTATAATATATTAACTTTAAAGAAAAAATTATAAAAATAAAATTATGTTTCGATTTGTCATGAATTTTCATATTTAATGCAGTTCTATTATGTGGGCGGCGGGCACGGCATCTCGCAGTGCTTAACAAAAAAAAATCAAAATTCACAAATAATATGAGCAGCAATTTCCCAAAGTTTCAAGTTTCTAGCTTCAAAATTGGAGTTGTTGCCAAAAAATCGGTCTTTCCGCCCACTGTGCAATGCAAGTGAGCGTGGAACGTTCGTTTTACAGTCCCTAAATTAAAAAAATACAAAAATACTTTTTTTGTTAAATAAACTAATAATTAATAACAAAAACCAAATGTTTCTTTTAAATTGCCTTTTTTTTTTTTGGTTTTTTCTATTATTAACAATATATACTTCAATCTTTCTTGTTGAGTTTTTTTTTAAAGCATAATCATTATTTTTGAGTTTTGTTTTGTTTGTTCTTAAAAATATTTTATTTGTTCAGGAATATTTAATGATTTTGAGTTTGCTTTTAGAGATAATGAAATCTCTTATAAGACTTCTTTAGTGCCGTTTTTAATGTGTTCAGGAATACTAATATTTTGAGTTTGCACAGTTAAAATTGTACTTGTATCAAAAAAAAGTACCTCCAGCTGGCTAAAAACTTACACGGGACTCACAGTAGGCGAGACATACACGTGTGGTTCTACACATTTTCTTCAAAAAATCTAGTAGAACTCTTTAGATTTTTCAAGCCTACTATGAAAACTTCATGAAGTATGCTTTATCGTGAATATTCCGACTTAAAAAACGAGAAAGAAAAGCTAACTTCGTATGTGTTGAATCAATATCGACCAAATTTCGCAAATCAGCTTAAAAATATATATTGTATTAACAATGACCGTGTTTGAGAGCGCTAATATTGCGAACAAAAAAATTTTCTCACCCATTTTCCGACCAGCAGCTACAAGAAGTAGTCATCCGATCAGGTCAGTTCCGACATATTGGGAGCGTACACTCAAAAGAAGACTTTATGCAAGCTATCAAATCACTGTTAAGTCACTGCTTAGACACTGTCAAGTCACTATTAAGACACATTTTAGTCACAGTCAAGTCACTGTTAGTTCACGTCAAGTATGAGTTTAGTCGCTTTCAAGTCACTGTCACATCACTGCCAAGACACTGTTAACTCACTAATTAATCACTGTAAAGACACTTCAAGTCCACGGTTAGTAACTTTTAAGTCACTATCAAGTCACTGTCAAGTCACTGTTAAGTCACTGTTTGGTCACTGTCAGGTCACTGTTTAGTCACTAAGAAATCACGGATTAGGCAGTTTTAGATCAATGTCAAGACTCTGTTTAGTAACTTTCAAGTCACTATCTAGTCACTATCCAGTCACTGTCAAGTCACTGTTTAACCACTTTTGAGACACTGTCAGGACACAGTCAAGGCACTGATTAGTTCAGTCATGTCAAGTCAATGTCATGTCACTGTCAAGTCGCAGTCAAGACACTTTTTAGACAGAGCTTAGTCACTTTGATGTCACAGTTAGACACTCACAATTCACTCCTTCCCCTCCCCACTATCGTAACAACACATAACAACATATTTAATTGCTTTTAAAATTAGTTCAGCGAATTCAGACTCCAGTTTATTTCTTCCTTAACTTTTCGGCCAAGTTTAATTGCTTGACAAAAGTTACCACAGAAAACGCCAGCTTGGCCACCTATAAAAAATAAAAGATCGTAATGACACTTCAGATCCGAACCACTTCATCATATGTTCTCACCGTGATATTAGTTTTAATGGAAATGGGTAATGTGGACCCCGCTGTGTATTCAATTGGTTGCTGAGCGCAGTGCAAAAAACACATCAAGGCGGATTTGTATCCCCGACTTGCACCATCCCAGTTGGAGTGAAATATGGCCACTACCAGTTCCTGGCTATCGTCTTGGATCAGGTTGCAGGTGTAGCAAAATGGAAATGTTTGAACTATTAGGGCAACTATATACACCGCAGTAACGAATCCGCTCCAGAAGTCGGCAAAAATCATGAGATTGACCAATGCGCAACCCAAACATATTCCAATTAATAGAAATTGAATAAAGATGGTGCCAGATATAATGGGACGTATTAAGTCTGCATATCTAACAGAAATAGACCAATTAATAAACCATTGGATCACATAACATTACTTACTCCCTAATAAGCTGATGATTCGCTATGCATTTCACCAGTTTCTCGTAGCTCTCCCCCTCACTCTCGCTGAGATCGGTGCGCAGTTTTTGAACCCTTTGCTCCAATACTTTGATGTGTACACGCATCATGGTGCCGCACAACAGTGGGTAGACGTCTGTCAATAGATTCTGCATGCAGGCAAAGTGGGTAAAAAAAAACTCCAGGGTAGCAGCGAGCCACAAATAGCTGGTACTCTGGCGCCAATCGATAAGGGGGTTGTAAATGCGCCAGGGAGCAACTCCATTGAGTACAGAAGTAACATATGTACATACAATATACCCAGAGTAGAGTATCTGGTACACAAGGTAGATCAAATTGCATCTTCGAACACAATGATGCACCTGCAGGCGCGCAGCCCTATCGAGGCAGTATTCATCCAGACGACTTAACAGTTCTTTGACCTGCTGTAGTCGCCTTAAATAAAGAAGAAGTATAACCACTTTTCCTATAGATCCCATGGCATTGACACTAACTTGCAGGGAATTTAGAAGTTGACCTGGTGTATAGTTGGCAATATCCTTGAAATAGCTAGCAAACATTCCAAAAGGCACCCAGAACATTGACCATGCCATTAACGTTCTCAGAACCAGGTATAATTGATTCGCCCCTGCTGGGGGCAACCAGCCGACAATCGTTATTCCGTATTCAAAGTATTGGAATGCATTTCGAGATGATTGCAGGTCTTTCGAACATTTCTCCTTGGGCAGTTCACAGTTTTGAAATTGGTCAGACATATTGTCCACTCGACAATATGCTAAGCTTTTGTGGTCTTTGATTTAGTTGTTGCTTGCTCACAATTATTATTGTGTCAATTCGACACCACGGCTCACTGTGCCATTGTAACTGTGATGTCTCATGAGCAGGACATTCATATTTATATGCTTTGGGTACACTGATAGAAATATTTCACTTCCTGCTCTTTCTTAACTTGAGTTTAAAATAATCAGACCAGTCAGTGAAATAATCAGTTATCACTTTTTCAATGCTTCTTATACTCTGTTTATTAACAAATAAATTAATATCATAATAAATGGCCTTCAAAGTACGCTAATTTAATTTTTCAGTAAAAGTATCTTGTATTTGTCGCTGACAGTACTAATGCCCTCTACCACTACCTGAGTATTCCTACCGTCCTACCGTTGAATTCTCGCTATCAGTTTCTGGAGCTACCTCTTAAACATCTATAATTCCAAAAAAAAAACCTCTTTGTTGCTTTCGGTAAGGAAAATTTACTTTACTAAATCAACATATTTGTGCAACAATGCGGTTGATTTTGACTTTGCTTTAACCTTTTCCTGTGATTCAATTAACTCTCTTTCAGATAATTGTATTCCCTCCCCCGCGTCCATTAATCCTCCTTGATACTGTCCTAGACTTTCTAGTTTGAAAAATAAATATAAAGTTTAAATGCTTTAAAAATTATACACGCACAGGTTCAGCCGTTGACTTTTTTAAATGCTCAATTCCAAAATCGACTTTACACTTTTCAATTCTCTACCTTATTCTTTTTTTTTGTGACCAAAGGGCTAGCAATGATTCCACTGCCTCAGACATATTCGCGGACTTCTTACAATCAACTTATTCCTCTACGCGCTTTACCAATATTTCTTATCCTTATAACATTTCTACTTTTAACTCGATAACTGCTCCCTTATTGCTTAAGTTTTTTAATCTTTCCCTTAAGATTCTTTATGTTAGTCCTCCTCATAATAAAGTTGGAAAATCTGATCTATCCAATTATAGATGATATATATTCAAGATATCCGCTATTTATGGTCCATACACAACAAAGCTTGTGTACTTGAATACTGCTCGTCCGTGGTATAAAAGCATATCGATCGTGTTGTATCCGTTCAGAAGCCCTACGTGGCTTAAGTTGGGACCCTCACCTTCGTTTACCAACATACTCCGACAAACTTTTGCTTATTGACCTTCCTTCGTTGGCGATCCGTAGGACAGTCTTAGGTACTTCGTTTTTACAAAAGCTGATTATTGGTGACTTTTTGTGGCTTTTGGGACAACAAGAAACTATTTACTTTTAATTTTACCTAGATGCACAGCTGATTACGTGCAGCACAATCGATTTCTTGCTCTCTTCTCTCTAAAATCGTCTCTCTTTAATTATCTCTGGGAATATCTCCTGGCTTTTTTTCGACTTTAATATATAAATAAATATATTTGAGCGTCTTACAAAATCCGCACTATGCATTCAGTCAGACTGTCGAGTGGTGGACACTAGCATGCACGGAGCTTGGTTATTTGTCCAGATAATCCTCATGTTTTGCCCGCAGGCATGTTCGCACCCTCAAAAGTTGGAAGTCAAAATATATTTATAAAAATTGTAACTCTTCATTTGTTTTCCGTTTGATTTTTCAGATTTCATTCTCATTAACCAAAACTGTATCATTAAATACGCATTCAATTTCTGTCGGTGTAGTTCGAATATGATAAATAGTTGTGTAGAAATGCACACATGTTTTTAGTTGAATATTTGATTATTTAATTACTTTATTGTCCATCCAATTTGTAATTTGACGATATTTGATATTTAATTGTCATTGCATGTGTTCAAAAAACGCGTAGGTTAGTCATAACTCTTACGGATTGGCTTCACACACACTCACACCCTCCAATTATAAGCGATGCCTAAAGTTGAGAAGTGGCAGGTGTCATGTTGCAAATTGGTTTACTAACAAGAGCAGAACAAGGCAGAATACAATGGAATTCCTTAACCAAATGGAAATACTTTAAAATATGTTTATTAATAAGAATACCATGGCAAAATATTTGTGTATTGGGGAATTTTACATGTATTAATCAATATCTTTGCAATTGACAAAAGATTTTGTGTATAGTTTATGGGTTAGCCATCTAAAGGTTATTGAAATAAAATTTCAAAAATTTAAGTTTGGTTTACATTTTTGTTAACATTTAACAAATTTTGGTTGCCTTAAACACACAAAGATGGGAAAATGATCACCGTAATCCTTCCCACACCAAAAAAAACAAGAACCATTTTTTTTCTCTTCTCTATGTTCTTAATATTGAACAGTAATTGAGTATACAATATGTTTTGTAAAAACTGTTTTTAGCCAATACAATTAAGCTTGATAGTTTGCTCACGCAAGGACTGGCCACTGAACAACCTGGTCTGCACAAATCTAAACCGCGAATGGACATCATTTGGCCTTGCGACTTATTGATAAAGTAGATTTGTAAAAAATTAATGTGGATCGTTTGGCATTGTCAGAAATGAGCCTACTTTGGCCTTTGTTTTGAATGAATATTGTGCATTATTTCTGTTGCTCCGAACGAAGTCGTTTAAAAACATGAACTAAATTTACAAATTGACTTTAGAAACAGATTTATATACGGATCTGTGCCGATGAGCCAGCCGTTCAATGGTTCTAATGGCGTGTTGCTGTTGTCGGTCCATTTTTCAGCGTGTGTTAACATCTGTCCGGCGCGCTTGTCCCTGCTGACTTTGAAAAGTTCGTGCCTCTTGTGATTGAGAAGAATGCAGTTGCGACATTCTAACACTCGTAATTGCTTTTATTTCATGTAATTGTTGACATGTTCTTAGTGCCGTAGCATTTCACATGTGCGTAGCAGCATTCGTTCAACGACCCAAATAGCCACCCCAACTTATGCTGGTACTGTTTACCCTAAACACTTACACTCACAGATAGGCCAAATTGCTGCGCCTTCAAAAGTTGGGAACTAATATCAGAATTAGTCGAACCAGTTAAAGTCAATGATGAAGTTAAAAATTAGAAATTAGAAAATATTTTTGAAATTTTGAACCTAACAAACTTTACGTTTCGACTTTGCGGCTGGTTTTTCCCTCCAATTCCCACCACTTCCCGCCCACAACCCAACGACTGCCGCCCACTACCCTTAGAAGCCAAATTTCTAGCCAATCGGATTAAAAATAGTATTTTTCATTTTATAAAATTATTTTGTATTTTATCCCTTTAAACCGAGTTTCAACCCAATCGGATGAAAACTAGATTTTTGCTTACGGAATTTTCCGACCATTTTCCTCGTAAGCGGATTTTCCAAAATCTGACAAAATCTGTCTGATGAAAAATAAAAATTTTCCCATACAAACTTATCCAACGCTTTTCCGACATTTTCAGGTAAAATGTTTAAAAACCCCGGATCTCCTGTCCAAATTACAGCCCTCTATCTCTTACCGTTTAGGCATTGATTGCCAATCAGTGAATCAGTCAGTCAGGACACTCTCTTTTATAGATATTGAGATATCGAAGAAATAAGCTTAAGTAAATAATTTCGTTCCATATTAATCTCCTCCTTTATTTCTCGGCAATATTTAATTGCTTTAAAAAAGTAACCACCGAAAACGCCAGCTTTGCCATCTGAAGGAAATAATTGAGTTTTATTTTTTACGGCACATAATTACATTATCCTTGGTCTCACCTGTATATTAGTCTTAACGCAGATGGGCATAACGGATCCAGCTGAGTATTCAATTGGTTGCTGAGCGTAGTGCAAAAAACAAATCAATGCGGCTTTGTAGCCACGGCTGGCACCCACCCAGTTGGAGTGAAACAGGGCCAAAACCAGTTGCTGGCAATCGTCCTTGATCAGTTCGCAGGTGTAGCAAAAGGGAAATGTCTGAATCATTACACCAGCTATGTACACCAAGGTGACTGCGCCGCTCCAGAAGTCGGCAAAAATAAGAAGATTGACCAAAGCGCAACCCAAACATATTCCAATTAGAAGAAATTGTATGAAGATGGTGCGGGATATAATGGGGCGTATTAAGTCGGCATATCTGGTAGAAATTATTGTATTATTAAGCAATCATCTGAGGGAACCGTACTCACTCCTTAATAAGCTTGTGGTACTCAATGCACTTCACCAATTCCTGGTAGCTCTCGCTCTCACTCTCGCTGGAGTCGGTTCTGAGTTTATAAATTTTCTGCTGCAAAAGATTGAGGTGGACTCGCATCATGGTAGCACACAGCAGAGGGTACACATCCGACATTTGATTCTGCATGCTGGCAAAGTGGGTAACCAGAAACTCCAGGGTAGAAGCTAGCCACAAATTTGTTGAACTCTCACGCCAATCGATGAAGGGATTGTAGATGCGCCAGGGTGCGACTCCATTGAATAAAGCATTGACATACGTACAGAACATAAAGCCAGAGTAGTAGATCTGGTAAATGATAAAGATAATATTGCATCTGCGAGCACTCTTGTTAATTTCAAAGCGCTCGGAGCTGTCCTTGCAGTACTCATCCAGACGATTAAGCTGCTCCTTGACTTGATGGACTCGCCGTAAATTCAGGAGTAGAACAGTCGCTTTTCCCATAGAGCCCAAAGCATTGAAACTCACTTGCATTGAAATAATTAGTTCAGCTGTTGTGTAGTAGGCAATTTCGTTGATGTAGCTAGCAAACATTCCCACTGGCGACCAGATCATGGTCCAGATCATTACCATTTTTAAAACCATGTAGAACTGCTTTCCCTTTTTTGGAGGCAACCAGCCAACAACTGTCATACCAAAATTATAATTTCGAAATGCATCTCGAGATGTTTGCATGTTTGCAAAATTCTTGCTCTGGGGCATTTCACTGTTAAGAATTTGGCACAATATAAAAGGAGCGGCAAATGCTTAATCAGTGTGTTTATATGGCGCCTCTGCCCACAGTCCCAATGTAACTGTTAAGTATCTTGTGCAGGACATTCATTTTTATACTGTTTATGTACACTGAAAAAATATGGTAACATTTTGGAGTTTTTTGCTGTTTTTGTTACTAAAAGGACCAGTAAGACATTATTTACCGTAAGATCGCACTTGGCTTCTAATTGAATTTAATCACTGCTTATATATCATTCAAGTCAATCATGATCATTTTTTTCGGTGTAGTTGGAGAACGCAGTAAATAGTTGTGTACTTCTTCGCACATGTTTTTTGTTGAATTGTTGATTATTTAATTACTTTATTGTTCATCGAATTTGTAATTGTTTGGATGTTAACCTTCCAGTTATAAAGTATAATTGTCATGCCATGTGTTAAATTTATTGCGTTGTTAAGACGTAAAAACTGGTAGCTTCAGTCGTTTATCCATAAATCCACTTAAACCACCTATCCCTTTTCACATGCGATCAACGTGTGGTAAATTAGTTTTAAGTGCAGAATAGAAGACTCCTTTGGCGGAAGCATCCAGCTACGCAAATCCAAATTACAGATTCGAGCACTTTTTAGAATCTATTACAACCCAGTATACTACTGTGGCCGGGTGTGCCACAGTGATTAGGCGTTTTATCCTTTTTAAAAAAATAACACAAGGTGTCCTTTACCAGCTACTGGTGCCAGTTGTAAAGTAACTATCCATAAGAAAGCTTCTCAAACTTTGCTGTTCGGATTCGGCGTTCAACTGGTCTGTCGCCTGTCTCTTGTCCGAAAGTGAGATTAGCTGGTTACATAAATCATCATCGAAATTTAATTAAACCCACTTATATCTTGTTCAGTAAAAAATGTTTTGAGCATGTAATAAAACTTTTATACCCGTTACTCGTGGAGTAAAAAGGTATACTAAAGTCGTGCAAATGTATGTAACAGGCAGAAGGAATCATTTCCGAGCATATAAAGTATATATATATTCTTGATCAGCATAAACAGCCGAGTCGATATAGACTTGTCCATCTGTCCGTCCGTCTGTATGAACATCTGGATCTCATAGACTATAAGAGCTAAAGCTACCAAAATTGACATGTACAGCCATGTTCTCAATTCCACTTTTACAAAAGTTTTGTGATTTAAAGTCCAAATCTAGTACTAAAACCGGTTTTAAATCACAAAAGTTTTGTGAAAGTGGAATTCAGAACATGGCTGGTAGTCTTCCTTTATCTGCCGCCTCCACCAAACATTTTCAATAACTCCAATATTTTTTAAGATATCGAGTTCAGATTTATATCTTAAATTTATATTAGCAATAACTATAATCTCCGAAATTTACAGCAAGATCGGACAATATATAGCCGAGTAAAAAAAATGTTGCATACTTTTCGGATTTTGGTGGATGTTTTTCATGAGTAACGGGTATATCGAAGTCGGTTAGAGCCGACTTTAACTTGCGCTCTCGTTTATTAAAGTAAAAGCATGATTTCTGCATTTTTTAGAAAAAAAATAAATTGTATCTTGGTCCGACTCTTGGTCCAAAAAGTCTACTAAGAGTTCCAATCCAATAAGGTTTCCTTCTGAATTTATGCGAACTGTAATCTTGAAGAAAATGAAGACTAAGCCTACATTGACTCCATCTAATAAGAGGGCTATTTAAGCTTATTGGATGAAATGTTAATTAACATTTTGGAGCAGGAGCCGGATCCGGACACCAACTTTCAGCAAGGTAATGCGCCGATTCACATTTTAATGACTGGCCCGTGGCTGGTAAATTGAGAAGAATATCCAGATTCTAGTATGGCCTGCGCGATCTCCAAACATGAATCCAATTGAAAACATGTGGGGTAACCTTGCACGTCGTGGTTATGCTGAAAAGCCTTCAAAAGCTGTAACTGAGGAATGGGTTGAAATACCGGATTCAGAGTTCGAAATTATGATTAGCGCCATCCAGTTAGGTATTTCTAAGCTCATAAATAAGCCTAGAGGTTAAATCCATAATAAATAGATTCTCTACTTATCCTTATTCTGCATCCTTTTTTATTTTTTTCAAGACTGGCTTTAATTAAATTTCGCAGTAAAAACTGAACGTTTTTAGAAAAAATGCAGAAAACATGCTTTTACTTCAATAAAAATATATCATATTGTTGATTTACCTTAAATTAAGAACGTGTGATGTTACCTACTATGGTATGAGACTGAAAGTCAAATAGACCTGGGATTGTTCATTTTTTTTATTATACCCTGTTTCCATTAAAAATGGGAAAAAGGAAGGAGGAAATAAAGTTGTGCAAATGTATGTAACAGGGAGAAGGAAGCATTTCCGAACCTATAAAGTATTTAAATTCTTGATCAGCATCAACAGCTGAATCGACTTAGCCATGTCCGTCTGTCTGTCTGTATGAACGCTCGATCTCAGAGACTGTAATTGATGGAGCCACAAGTTTTGGCATGTATATAGGTGTATACTGTAGGCAAATCAAGTTTGTTTCAGATTTGGAAAACTCCACATTCTCCACCATTTAGCAGCGCAAACCATGTAAACGCGTTTATCTCAAAGGCTGTAAAGGGTAGAGCCACCAATTTTTGCATGTATGTAGGTGTATACCGAACCCAGATCAAGTTTGCACCAGATTTGGCAAATTCCTCCTCCTTCTTTGGACCGCGAAAAACTGTCAGAGCTATAATTTTTAAGTTTGAACCTAGTGACTTAATATATATTCAGTTAGGCCCAACATCTATCTATTCTGTGTACCACAATGAGATCCGAGTAAAAACACCGAATATATGCAAGTGCGCCAGCCCATTTATTGAAATAGTTTTTATAATAAATGGAATTCAAAGCTATAGGAACCACATTACTTGGGACAGGGTATTTTGCTGTCGGGGCACTCGACCGCAACACTCTTACTTGTTATATGTATTTCTGTGCATCAACTTAAATAAAATAACTTTTAAACATTTTGCTTTGTCCACAAGAAACAAGAAACCGAAAGGCTTGTAGCAAATGGTTTCGTTTGACAAAATTGCTATAAATCGAGTTAAAGTTGACTTTCAAGGCCAATTTCTACACCATTGGCAATACTTACATCGCGTGTTTGATTTTAATTTGATCTCAATTTCATAACACAGAAGTTTCGTTAAATTAGCAATGCGTGAATGCCTTAAAAGAGGAAACTGAGATATGGCATTGACCTACCAACTCTTAATCAGCTCCGGGATACTGTTTACTGAAGAAAAGTGTTATTAGTGAGCTTCTTCTATTTATTTTAAGAAAATTTATTGTGCTCAACAGGGTTTGAGTTCATATAGTGTTCATCTAACTTCTATTACTAATGTGCCGTTAAGAGTTTTCCACAAAAACTACATTTCAAAATAAACTGTATTTATGTGTCAGTTTAAATTTCTGTGTTATGTTCTCGCTTTACTTCTCGGCCAAGTTCATTTCTTTTAAAAAAGTTACCACAGAAAAGGCCAGTTTTGCCATCTTAAAGAAATTATTGAATTTCACTTTAGATTGAATACGGAAACGAATGTCTTTTTGGGACTCACCTGTATATTAGTTTCCACGCAGATGGGCATAACGGATCCAGCTGAATATTCAATTGGTTGCTGAGCGTAGTGCAAAAAACAAATCAAGGCGGATTTGTAGCCACGGCTGGCACCCACCCAGTTGGAGTGAAATATGGCCAAAACCAGTTGCTGGCAATCGTCCTTGATCAGTTCGCAGGTGTAGCAAAAGGGAAATGTCTGAATCATTACACCAGCTATGTACACCGTGGTGACTACGCCGCTCCAGAAGTCGGCAAAAATTAGAAGATTGACCAGAGCGCAACCCAAACATATTCCAATTAGAAGAAATTGTATGAAGATGGTGCGGGATATAATGGGGCGTATTAAGTCGGCATATCTGGTAGAAATTATTGTATTATTAAACAATCATCTGAGGGAACCGTACTCACTCCTTAATAAGCTTGTGGTACTCAATGCACTTCACCAGTTCCTGGTAGCTCTCGCTCTCACTCTCGCTGGAGTCGGTTCGGAGTTTATAAATTTTCTGCTGCAAAAGATTGAGGTGGACTCGCATCATGGTAGCACACAGCAGAGGGTACACATCCGACAGTTGATTCTGCATGCTGGCAAAGTGGGTAACCAGAAACTCCAGGGTAGAAGCTAGCCACAAATTTGTTGAACTCTCACGCCAATCGATGAAGGGATTGTAGATGCGCCAGGGTGCGACTCCATTGAATAAAGCATTGACATACGTACAGAACATAAAGCCAGAGTAGTAGATCTGGTAAATGATAAAGATAATATTGCATCTGCGAGCACTCTTGTTAATTTCAAAGCGCTCGGAGCTATCCTTGCAGTACTCATCCAGGCGATTAAGCTGCTCCTTGACTTGATGGACTCGCCGTAAATTCAGGAGTAGAACAGTCGCTTTTCCCATAGAGCCCAATGCATTGAAACTGACTTGCATTGAAATAATTAGTTCAGCTGGTGTATAATAGGCAATTTCGTTGATGTAGCTAACGAACATTCCAAGTGGCGACCAGATCATGGCCCAGACCATTACCGTTTTTAAGATCATGTAGAACTGCTTTCCCTTCTCTGGGGGCAACCAACCGACAATTGTCATACCCAAATTATAGTTCAGAAATGCATCTCTGGATGATTGCATCACTTTAAAAGCAGCTCCTTGGTTGGATTTCTTTAACTTTGACCAAAGTCCCATTGCAACTGTGTCGTGTCCTTTGTCGGTCACAGTTATTTATAGGCTTTGTGTACACTGAGAAAATTGAATGGTCGCGTTTCGTTTGTTGAACTTTATAAAAATACAATTCACAAACAAATATGGCAAAAGATTTGTTAAGCTCGTAAACTAAATACCGAATTAAGTTGCAAGAGATAGCTTGCAAAAGTCGTAGACGCTGTTCAAAACTGTTCTCCTCTTATTTAAGTTTCAAAGGGGAGAAGAACTTGTTGAAGCCTTCTCAAAGGGAAGGCTAACAATCGTTTCTCCACTCTTGTGTTCTCAAAGAGTCCTAAGAGTTAAATTTTTAAAGAGCTTTAATGAGCAAGAGAAACAAAAGAAACGCAGCCCAAAACGATGATTTGTCAAAAAATTTTGTTTCTGACACCAATTTATTGATTTAAGAATATTGGCAAAAATTAAACCATTTAAAGAATATTGGAAAAATAAACCTTTTAATGAATCATCCTTTAGTAACTTGCAGAAATCGTTGTGAGCTTCACTCAAGCGAGCTGAACACATGCCGACCCGTTGTTCCCTCGTACAAAAAAGTATCTTAAAAGATTGCTAAATCATTTCAGGTTGAACGTGGGCCACCGTTACAAGCTCTTCTCAGGAAGTCGGTCGACTCATTTTTCTCAATGTTAAGGTTAAGGTTAATCGAGTCAAGCGTCTTTATAGCTTATTGACTATCTGAGTAGATTTATGTGTATGTGCTCTTTTTTGATTACAAGTGTGCTAAGGTATTTGTAGGCCTCCTGAATAACCAGCAATGACGGTGGAGAAACGTCCTCGAGCTTCGATTCATCAGTGTAGATAGTGATAGCATTGGCTGGCTTTACTATGTGTATCCGTAGAATGGATATTCAAATATCCACTTTAAGATCCATTTTTTTTAATATTCTTTTTACATTTTTCAGTTCCCTTGGATGAAGAATAAAGATCAATGAAAAATTTATTTCCTTTTTAAGCGAAAATAAATCGACTTCGAAAATATCCAATGGATTCCAAAAAAGGATAGTTAAATATCCAGTCCAAATGGATAGTTAAATATCATAAGGATTATCAAAAACTATCCTTTTTTTCTCAGTGTTTTATTACTCATTCTGGGGTCGTAATGTCATTGGCTATACTTTACACAGTTCTTGTGGCGACACTGCGGTGACACAGTTCGGGCAGTACCTCACATAGTTTGTGAGGCGCCACATTTGTAAGAAATCAGTTGTTCCAGTTTTGACAGGATATTGATAAAAATAACTAATGGCTCTACAGATTCAACTATGGAACAATCCGCTAATCAAAAGTACAAAAGAAAAGGTTCTGGACGATAGCCGTACTAAAAGATATTTGTTGAACTGAAATCAAGAAGTAGATTTCTACGCCCTTCCGTGTTGTTCCTGTAATTTTATTCCCTTGGTTTTTGAACTGCTCCAAGTGTATACCGCTTTGCTTGATCTATTGCCAATGATGTTTATCCTTATGCCAGTAAAAACCAACGAATGTATAAGAGTTGGTTAAAGGAAACTTGTATTTGTATTTATTTAAGTTTTTAGGTTAAAGGGAAACAATTTCGGCTCAGCAGAACAACTTGCTTCTTGTTGCCCAATTTCTCACAAATTGTCCAGATTTTGTGTTAAAAATGCTCTAAATATCTGCGATTCAAAGCCATATTTTGTCAGCCTCATAGAACTCTAAAGTGAAGCAACCAGTCAGTTCTTCTAATCTCCGGCTTTAAGCCTCTGAAACATCTATCTAACCGACTCTACGCTATGGCGTGGAAATATTTTGTGGCAGTGAAGCAAACAGCATTCATTGTGTAAACAAAAAAATAACCTCTAAGCCAGCGTGTGAAGTTGGCCAGCTCAGAAACACAACGTCTGTATGTAGCTTAAAGAAAACTAGAAAATAGTCTTATAATCTAAATAAATAACACAAAACAATGCCCTAACTTATTGTACTTATGTGTCTTGTAGCTTAAGGATGATGCCGAAATAAAAATTAAATTCTACCAAAAATGTCAGCAAAAACTATCATAAATTTCTGGAATACATATTTCTTTTCTGTGTAGCTTAATAGTAGTAAATTTATTTGTAGTTTTGCACATGTGCTTACCCGCAATTTGGTTTAATAGTTTATTTATTATTCAAGCTTTTGTTCCTACAATTTGAGATTGTTACGCACTTGCCCTTTTGCTCAGATAATTGTGAAATCATTTAATTGAAAATGCAGGTGTTTGAGGAAAAGTGCAAAAGGCCATTTCCCATTGCCCTGAAGAAAGATGGAGGGGAAATGGAAAAGAGTGAAACTACATTTACTTTCACCAGTTTCATCTATACACACACACATTTCCCATACTAACCCCCAGGGGGCAAAACAGAGTCTTGAGCGAATCTTTAAACGAGCTTTATTTATGGGTACTGTATGTCTTCAGTAATCATTTTTTTAAGTTTTAAAAATTTAACTACACTAAAACTACAAGTGATATTAATAATTGGGTTTTGATGGATAACAAAATAAGTCTAACATTTCCAAAAGAGAAGATAGAAATCTTTCCAAATGTAGTTTTGGTCGCTAAATTTAAATAAATTGTCCGTTTTTCCCCAGCACGTGAGGCTTACAAGATATTTTTATAAAAGTGTGTTTAGCGAGGTTTCTTTACACTCAGAGAAAAAACCAAGTTGATCGTACATGATATCAAGCAGTTTTGAAGTTAAAAGTACGGTAAGACGGAATATTATTGTATTACTTACTATTGAAATACTGATGTATTTCAAGACTGAAATTTTTGTTTTTAAATTTAGTCGGTCTCTTTTTAAACATAGATCTTCTTGGTTGTAAGCATGGAATGTCTTGAATTCAAAAATAGATCATTTTCAAATTCGTTAAACAGTTGTTTGAGTTCGAGTGAATCATCCATAGTGTTTTGTTTTTGATTATTTATACTTACTTTAATCATTTCCGACTTTGTTGGCATTTCACATTCAATTGATTACCGA
Organism: Lordiphosa clarofinis; assembly: GCA_018904275.1. Taxonomy (NCBI): domain Eukaryota; kingdom Metazoa; phylum Arthropoda; class Insecta; order Diptera; family Drosophilidae; genus Lordiphosa; species Lordiphosa clarofinis. The sequence goes on from JAEIGQ010000250.1 coordinate 314,293, forward strand.
AGCGGAAAAGATGCCAACTCCAAGGCTGCCTTCGCTGTTTGCAGCTTCGTGACGGCCGAAGCGTTGGCTACGCTGAGAGCAACAGCGAGAAATGTTCTTACTTCTCACTTCAGTGCTCTTCCCTCACCCACAAGTTCGAAGTCAAGATCAATTGTCTTCTCATATGCAAGCAGCATTGTCTTAAAAAATCAAAATTAAAGTCGATTTCAGTCTCGCCAATTCGAGCTAGATATTTTTGGGTGAACATTTGGTTGGTCCTGCGGCTACATGATGTTTCCTATTTTAATAAAAATTGTTTAAATGTAAGCTGCTTTGCATAACATTACTGAAAAACCAAACAAGAAGTTTTGATTTTGCTGATATGGTGCAAATTTTTAGATATTAATATCGAAATTTATTATACCCTTGCAAAGGGTATAATAGGGTTGCACAGAGTCTTCTTTTTACTGCACACTGCTAATATGTCGGAACCGACCGGATCGGATGACTATATCTTATAGCTGCCATAGGAACTATCGGTCGAAAAGTGGGTTTTTGTAAGAAAACTTTTTATTTTTAAAGTAAACGCCTTTCGCTTCAGCAATTATTAGTTTTATATGCTTTTACACAGATTTTGAAGTTTTGGTCAAAATCGGATGACTATATCTTATAGCTGTCATAGATAATATCGGTCGAAAAGTGGCTTTTATTTAAAAAATAGAGGCAAGCTAACTTCGGCTCGACCGAAGTTTATATACCCTTGGAGCTTGATATGTGCCTGACAGTTTGTATGGCAGCTATACTATATAGTGGTCCGATTTCGAAAAATTTTGGTGAAATGATGTAAAATAATTAAAAACTTATAAATACGGGCGTTGGGAGCGATAACATTGAAAACAAAAAAGTTTTTCTCACTAAAACTAGTTTTTCAACCGATCGTTCCTATGGCAGCTATATGCTATAGTCATCCGATCCGGCCGGTTCCGACAAATGTGCAGCGTATTTATACCAAAAGACTTCGTGCAAAGTTTGGTTACGATAGCTTTAAAACTGACGGAGGAGATAGCATAGAAACAGACGGACGGACAGACGGACATGGCTATATCAACTCAGCTCGTCATGCTGATCAAGAATATATATACTTTATGTGGTCGGAGATGCTTCCTTCTATGCGTTACAAACATCCGGACAATTTTAATATACCCTCTCCAGGGTATAAAAATTGTTTGTTTTAATGCTAACTATGATGTATTAAAACATTTGCAAGGGTATAAAAACTTCGGCAAAGACTAAGTTAGCTCGGCCTTCTCGTTAATGTTTACTGTGCGGTTGTTCTGAAAAATTTTCTGTTGATATTAAAAATTTTAAAAACAAATGGTTGGTAGTCCTTTGATTCTTCTTATTTTACCACTATTCAGTTTTTCGAAATCATCACTCTTTTAAGGGTTCTGTGGATTTTCCGTGCATGAGTTTGGCTTTTTTGAACTTATTAATATTCAAGCCTTGTTCGTTTGTAAATCGATTCATGTGTTAGACTAAACTGAACATATTCGACAGTAACATGTGACATGAAACCGGTGTTGCTTTTTATTGTATAAGTTGTATATTGTTTGCTAGAAATTTTAGACAATCAAGTGAAGCTGCTGAAATATTAGTAAATTATATTATTCTTCCGAAATGTAACGTTTTTTTTTTTAAATGTGTAGAACCTATTTCCAAAACGAAATTTTTTCTCCTTTGTAAAGAAGCATAAGGAATTCAAGAGAAAGGTAAACAGAGAAAAAAAGAACCCCATAGAATGGATATTCGACTATCCACATTAAGATCAATTTTTTTAATAACCTTTTCACAATTTTCAGCTTCTTTGGATAAAGAATAAAGATCAATGATATATCTTATTTTTTATATATCCTTTTTAAGCAAAAATAAATTGATTTCGAAAATATCCAATGGAGTCCAAAAAAGGATAGTTAACTATCCAGTCCAAATGTATACCGAAAATATCCTAAGGATCATCAAAACGATTCTTTTTATACCCTGTTCCCATAAAAAATGTAATAATATATATTCAGTTAGGCCCAACATCTACCAATTCTGAGTACCACAATGAGATCTGAGCAAAAACACCGAAAATATGCAAGTGCACCTGCCCAATTATTGAAATAAATTTTAATATAAATGGAATTCAAAGCTATAGGAACCACATTACTTGGTACAGGGTATTTTGCTGTGGGGGCACTCGACCGCAACCCTCTTACTTGTTTGTCTAAATTTTTGTTCACCGTTTTCGTGTTACCAAGATGGTGGACGGTCACACTAGGCTTGAGATGGTAGGATGCCACGTTAACTACCCCTCAGTGACCTTGTCTGACAGCGTAGGAAACGAAACTGATCTTGTAGGATATGGTGGTGATGACGTTACCCACCCGACACACAAGCGAAGGTTCGCATCAAGCGATAGTTTCGCGAACAACATTAGTTTAGTTTAAGCGAAAGTCTTTGTTAGTTTCCTTTTATCTTGCTTCTCTTTGCAGCAGGTAGAAAATTACCAGTATGTGTTTGAAATATTTAAAGCCTGTATACTAAGGCCGGTCATTCTTACTTGGGTTAGTAGACTGCCGAGCGTCAATTAATTAAACGTCAAACCATTATTGTTTGTCAATTTGATGATTGTTTTAGGGCCGATTTTACATCTTCTACATAGAGCTATCTCTCACATAATCTAACATATAAGAGTGTAAAATCGATGACTATCTGGCACATAGCAGCTATTTGGGGTGAGAGATGTGTGGGATGGCAAAGGGGTAGGTATTGTGTAGGAATTGGGTGTGTTTGAGGCGATGAATGGCGGGGTGACACCCGCAGTCAACCAAAAAGCACACTCCCCTGGTTTCCCAAAAATAAAAATATTTTCATATGGTTAACATGTCGTATTAGTAATTTTACACACCACATCATTCACCGCATATAATTATTTTAAAATTTATTCGCGTATTGCATAATTATACACATTGTAAGATGCAGGCGACATGTCAAACTATTTTAATGGATATTTTTTAAATTTTTTGCTTAATTTTCAGAAACATTAACCAAGAATTGAACTTTCTTTACTAAATTAAGTTGAGAAACTGGCTACAAGGGGCTTAATTAAAAGTCAGCGTTGTAGGAGAAAACTTTGCTTAAGTAACCGCAGAAAACGTAAATTGATTTTGCTCTTTTTTTGCCTTTTTTATATTTTTGTAGTTGGCTCTCACAACTATGGCACTTAAGGCAGTCAAAAAACAAAAAGGAGCCCAGCTCCGGGCTTCAAACACTTATGGTAGATCGTTACCGAGTACCAAGTCCAGGCGGATAATGGTAAATAACGATAAATAGAAAAAGTAGAAAATTGCTTGGCCAGAGGCAAAGTCAATGACGTTGCCCGAGCAGCAGCAAAGCGTAAAATTGTTTGTTATAAAATTCAATTGCAGTTGAAGTTGCTGCTGCTGTTGGTTAAATGCAATCGGTTGAATAAGAAATAGCAACAGAAAGTTTTGCTTGCAAAACTTCCAGTTCTTTTGTCTTGTTCGCTGAGATTTCGTTCCGTACAAGTTTCGGTTTTGTGGCCACAGGCAGAAGCAAGTTAATCAGCCTATCTTCATGCCTCTCCAGTGGCAACTTTAAATATGAGCCTTGGCTCCCATGTTGATTATGTTATATGGCCCAGTCATTTGGCAGATTACCTCTTATGTCATGCGCCGTTGTCATAAAAGTGCGTAACAACGGCGTCAACAGGTTGCCAACAAATTGCGCATATCAAATTCACGAAAAAAAGAAAAAAAAACTAATAGATTTCGTTGCCTTGGCAGTTCCCGCTGGTAATGGCTGGAAATGGTAGGCGTTGTCTGAGAGCTTTGCGTGACAAGTTCCCGCTCGGCATTTGCATATTTGTGCCATTTGAGCCGCCATATTAATGATTTTATAGTATAATAACGCGTTATCACGCCGTCACTCACACACTCGTTACAGATATGGCTAATTCATTTGTTTTTCCACCCTCTCGCCTGTTGTTTTTGCGCTCGCTCTGCCGGGTCCTGGTCCTGGTTGTCTGTCAGTTTGCATTTTGATTGAGTTGTTTTTCCAAATGCCAAGCGAGGCGTGTGCAAAATGCAAAATGATATGGATATGGATTTTAAACATTAGTAAATATTTGATTTGTGATTTGTTGTTGTGGTTATTGGGCAGCTGCATTATGCAAATTAGTGTCGCGCATAAATTGCATAAATTTCATTCTGTCTGGTGGCTTAATTATATGCGAAAATAAATTATTGGCATAAAATGCCCAAATAAAGAATAATTTCAGTTGTTTGCGTTATAAAGAGGCGTCGGTCTACACTCAAAGAATAAATACGAAAGAACTTTAGAACACACTTGAGATGAGTGAGGACAAGAAAAGATTTCCATGTGGACCCGGTCTTGCCCTGGGGCAAATTTTCGGTCGCTTAAAATAAAGTTATTGTTTGTAGCAAACACATTTTTTCTAAGTGTTTCATCACATAACAAATATGCATAAAAGAATAGAATCAAATGAGCTGTGTTTAATGACTGTCATTGTGAGTGAAAAGTCGATAAGTCAATAAAATGTTCTAGAATTTGAATTTAAATAAATGCTCATTAGGTTCGTTTGATTCTGATAAGCTTAAGCTTGAAAAGGGTGCTCCAGTAAAATTTTACTTTTTTTTAAATAACAAATATAACACAAACGTGACATTTTTTAAAATATGTCCGTTTTTATACCCTTGGAGAGGGTATATTAAAATTGTCCGGATGTTTGTAACGCTTAGAAGGAAGCATCACCGACCACATAAAGTATATATATTCTTGATCAGCATGACGAGCTGAGTTGATATAGCCATGTCCTTCTGTCCGTACGTCTGTCCGTCTGTCCGCCCGTCTGTCCGTCCGTCCGTCCGTCTGTTTCTATGCTATCTCCTCCGTCAGTTTTAAAGCTATCTTAACCAAACTTTGCACGAAGTCTTTTGGTATAAATACGCTGCACATTTGTCGGAACCGGCCGGATCGGATGACTATAGCATATAGCTGCCATAGAAACGATCGGTTGAAAAACTAGTTTTAGTGAGAAAAACTTTTTTGTTTTTAGTGCTATCGCTCCCAACGCTCGTATTTATAAGTTTATAATGATTTCACATAATTTCACCAAGCCTTGTCAAAATCGGACCACTATATAGTATAGCTGCCATACAAACTGTCAGGCATATATCAAGCTCCAAGGGTATATAAACTTCGGTCGAGCCGAAGTTAGCTTGCCTCTATTTTTGAATTTGAATTGTTTCAAATTAAATAAAGAAAAACATAAATATTAACAATAAATTAATTTATTGTTATCGAATGTTGGATTTTAAAATATTTCTTTGTTTAGTTTGCGTATATATATATATATTCTGCTGCAAAAAAAACTTCTAGCAAAAGTTCAAGTTTTAAATATTGGTTTATACGCAGTACTTTACCTTTATAAATTTTTTTTAAACACTTTCTCCAACAATTCTATTTTTTGCTCAAATTCAGCAGACGGCTTGCAGTCGGCTTGCAGACGCCGCCTTTGCTTAGGTAGTCCTCCCAAGTATACGATGGGTCTTTTTAGTGGGCTCTGCATCCATAGTTTGCTTCAGTCACTAACAAATGCAGCCTACAAAATTGTTAAATTGGGCCTGCTCGAATTAGTGCTGTTAAAAGAATACAATATATATTTTAAGCAACGAAAACAATAAAGGAATGCCGCCGGTATCTCAAATTCTGCAGTATCGTCCAGTTGTTCAGTTAACAGCGTGCCAGTATTATGTTCTAGATCGAAATCTATACTTGAACTCTTGCTGGTCCGGGTAGTTATATAATAAAAATAAATTTCTCCGACACATTCTGGATGAGCCAAAATGTTAAAATATAGGTAAGGTCGGTAAAAAGAACCTTTAAAGCATTATTTGATTGAAAAAACGTCGAAGAAAGCATTGTTAAAGTTACTTACGTTTTTTAAATGGGTTTCAACATCCCACTCTCATAATTTGTACCATCGTGGTCATATGATCCATTTTTACTAGCCAAATGTTGCTGGTCAAACGAATTTTTTTTTTGAAGAAGCCTGTGCCCATTCAGACGAGCTAAGTCCCTTGAAGCTCAAATGCACCTTTTTGACCCTTGCTGAAATTTTGTTATCTGTTGATTTATTGCCTTTTCTAATTTTTAGGGTAATTTTGCCTTTGATTTTAGAAAATATTTGTTAAAAATTTTGGGTAGTTTGCCCAAAAATTAAGAAAGTAAACCCTAATTTTAAGAAATTTTTTCTAAATCCTTCGACCTTTCTAAAAATATTTGCGAAATTGCACTGCGCTATACTGGGTTTAACGACTAAGGGCCATTTTCTCAAAAGTTGCGGTTAGGTACCGGCCGGTCAAATTCGCCGGGCGGAATAACCTGCCGGTAAGTCATTTGGTTTTCTCAACGAGACTTCCCGGCAGGTTCGCCCGATATCGATAGATTGCTATCGCTGCCATAGTGTGACCAAAAACTGTCAACGAATCAGCTGTGTTTCTTTTGGTTTTCTTAATTCTATTGCTCTTGCTGGTTATCATTTAACGAAAAAGAAATGATATGACATGCTGAATTTGTCAACCTGAATCGTTAAAAAAATTTGATTTCATCCAGAGCATTAAGTGTTAGCCCCCTCCTTGTACTCTCTTGCTTTATTAACTCGTTGCTTTGTTTAGGATTATGTCGCCATGTTGCCCATTGAGTTGATACCGTTCCTGGTGCTGGCAATGCGTGTGGATAGTATTTTCGTTATGGTGCACACGTATCTGCAGTTGGACCTCAATCAGTATGCCACCGTTGGCCTAGTTGATCTTTCGGTTTCGCAGACGGCGGGCAGTGAGTTTGCCTGCCTTGCAATTGGTGTCATTTCAAATTTTTCGGCGCGGCGGTCAAGACATTTGCCATTGCGGCGGCTGCCATTCTGCTGGACTTTCTGTTCCAGATCGCCGCATGTCTCTTCCTGTCTCACTACCTGCCTCCCAATTTTATTTCGTGGATGCAACAAATTCGTTGATATATAAATATTTTGGTTTGGCAATTAGCAAAGTAAATAATTCAAGTGTTTGACACAGCAGTGTCTATCGAGTGAAAGTATCGATAGTCTTATCGAATCTTGCCGGCCGGTTAAAATTTGACCCCCTCGTCAGGCTGCGGTTAAAGTTGCCGGCTGGTTTTCGCCAAAAACAGCATGACACTCAAATTCGGCTAACCTGCCGGTAAGTTTGACTAACCGAACATTGAGAAAATGGGCCTAAGCCGTCTATGTGATGGCATTTGTTTACACACACAAATGTCCATTCGCTATGCCTGAAGAATGTAGATATATTGCACTGATGTCGTTTGCTTTGTCTTGACATGCGTTACACCATGTAGTAATCGATTAAAGGATTGTATAAAATAAAGGCAATGCTAAAAACATTTAAAATAAAAAAAAAACATTTAAAAAAGAACCATTCAATGAGAAAAATGAGAAAAACATTTTTTAATGCCTTATCCACTCGACCATGACTCTTGCTTCTTATTGAGTGGCAAATGTTAGTACTTAAGCTCCAAATACGCCACACAAATTCTTAAGTATGATTTTTACTCAGGGTTTTGCTAAATAAAAAAATCATTAAAAATGAAACATTTAATAAAAAATTATAAAATATGAAGAAAAAGCATGCTCCTACTGGGACTTGATTCCAGGCCTCCACGTTTGCTAAGTGAATGTCATGTCAACTTGACCAACTGTATACATTATTAAATATGGTTATGTCGCCACGTTTTGTATAAGGCAAATAGTCGAGTGGGCTAAGGCGTCGTCAGAGTGTTCTGTATTTGAGAGAGGTACAGGACACAGGGTTCAAGTCCCAGTAAAGTAAGTAAAAAAAATTTTTAATGCGCTTATTTCTAAATTAATTATATATCTATCTATAGGTTAGGAAAAAGTAGTTTGGTGTGAGGAGGTGGTGCTGGTGATGTGGGGGGGGAGGTTGGACAAACCGTAAAAACCGAAGGGTTGGGGCGAGGTGGATCCAAAAACACAACCACACACGGGTTTGTCTGTGGTCGGTTCTGCCCTACCTCCCCCTAAAACTTTTTTTTAAGTGTTTACTGTCAGCTGCTTCCTCCTTATGCCAGCGCTGCAACAGCCGCTTGGGAATTTTAAATCGACCTAACAGCTAAAATTGTCCAAGAGTTTTTTAGAAAAATTGCCCTAGAATCTAAAACAAAATTTTTTATTTTTTAGAAAAGCATTTCTAAAGTTTAGGGCGTTTTTGGCCTGTATAAAGTTGTATTTTTTATGAAAGGCCCTGTCTTAAATCCAAGCGAACTTACCCAAGGCGCAAAAATATGGGCGAATTTCTTAATTTAAGGGTGATTTTGGCCTATTTTAGAAAGAAAATTTTCTGGGTGCACAAGAACTGTGTTCCGTTTGAGTTATAATAAAACCTCAAGATTTTTGGGGGTTCTATGTTATGAAATGAATAAAAACATAAAATAAAATATAAAAAATTCAAATTCCCAATCCTAGACTCATTTGTCAAATGAAGTTACAGACTTACAAATTCATGCGCATGAGCAGACACTGGAGCATTTGTTTGCAGTACCTTGGTTTCATTGTATCACGCCTGCAAATGGTTGGAAATATCAGAGTGAGAGAAAGCGCTTGCATAAGAATTAATCATTTATCTCTGCTCTTACTTTTTAAAGATAATTTCATTCAAATGTTGACCGCGACTACCCCGTGAATCTTCCATTCGCATGGTACACTATTTAATCACTCCTTCCAGCATTGCTACGGGTTTCTCTCGAAATAGGCCAGTAATGTTCGTTTTTAAGTCTTGAATCGTAGCTAGCTTATCGACGAATTCTTTCGATTTCAGGTAAACCCACAGGAAAAAGTACCGTGATGTGCTATTACATGATCTAGGCGGCCAGGTTGGTTTACCAACTAACCCTCTTATGTGGATCTCTGCTTACTTAAGTCGTAGCACAGAAAAAGTTGTTTGTAAATTTATTTTCTAAACTAATCCAGGTAACCTTTGAAGTTTCCCAAGGCAGTCACTTGGGTTCATTGCTGTTTACTCTCTTCATAAATGAATTTTCGTCAGTCTTGACTGGAGACTTTGGCTTCGGTTGGTTTGTAAAACGCTCGAGAAATCCGTTTGTGTGCCACGACTTCAAGAGATTTAATTTTCTTATTTGAAAATCTATTTGGAAGGTTTGTATCCATGCTAATGGTCCATTTTCACCAAATATCTAAACATGGTTGCGCTTTCTCGCAAAAAAATTCCCATATTCCGTTTGAATAACCTTCTTCCCCTTATTAACCGTAGAGAGCCTTATAAAATTGGGCATATTACGGCAACCCTTAAATCCCAAAAAGAATTGAAGAATTTGTTCACGATTGACCTGGAATAAGAGTGATGTGGCATTTAAACAGGACTCTTCCATTGTCGACGTATATGCTTGCGTTTACATTGAAAGGCTCTATGCAGTATAATCAAGAGCATTGGTTAAAGTCGGCTCTAACTGACTTCGACATACCACGCTTAAATTTATTTCCAACAACGCATCAGATTTTTCACTCACATATTATGCCTCATCCACTCCTTTCTACACGTTTCAGCTGTTGCGTTTCATACTCTACTTTATTGTCTGGCTAAAACCTATTTTAGTTTGCCCCATCCGTCACCTTGACTACTATTAGGCTATTTCTGCTCTAGTCCCAACCTTTTTTTTATTAATTGCCATAATTCCCACTATTTTGTCTACCTAAACTCGTCTCCCATATTAAGTGGGCCCACAAATCAGTGAGTTGGCGTGCTAGCTGAACACAAATGGGGCCAATTACAGGTGTTGCGCTGGCCAGTAGGGTTGCCCCTACCATTGCACATTTGCACTTATTTATTCCTGCCTTTTCTTTGTGATTTCCACTGCTGAATGGAAATTATTACGAAACATTTCTTGCTCTTAATCAGGACCGAGTCTGCCATGATGATAGATGTTTTGCCTGGCAAACCAGGTCGGGGTCGAGGTAAGGAGCTATTCATAATTCAATGCTTAAACCGCAATTCATGTTCGCTTTTTTGGTGCTTGGCTGCTGCCAGTTTAGCTTTTTGCTTGCCAGAGCCATTCACATTAATATCGCTCAGCAGTTGCAGCTTACCTGCTGAGGGGGCTTGGTAAACCTTAAAAACGCTTTTGCATTTTCATAAAATTGTTTGGGGTCTGGCACCACTCAGCACTCCCACCCCCACCCACCCACCACTTGCTGCTTGGTCTGCATATTTTTTGCCCACAGTTTTGTTTCATTCATTTTGGCTCGTCGCTGGCATTTCAGGGTATATTTTTGACGCTTCTTCAACATGGCGGTGGCTCCTTGTTGCCGCTGGTTGTGGTGCGGTTCCGCTTTTTATTATGCAATAAAATTGGAATTAATTTTTAGTGATTGCGGATGCGGTTCGCTCCCTCTGCTGGCGCATAATTCTCTGGGCCTTTTTGGTCAGCGGTGGTTTGACACTGCATTTTGTTTGCGGCCGGCATCGAATTGTAAATTATCTTGGGTGGCAAATGTATGCAGGCAACACGCCCACCGGGTAACCGGGCAGAGATCAAGTTTGAACGGGGTGAAGTCCACAAAGAAAGAAAATTTTATAAAGGTACAATGTTTTCTTTTGATAAACTGTTGTTGATACTCAGTGGCCCTTTATCCTACATTTAAGAGGTCACGCAACCGGAAGTGCCTTTCGCATGAACCTTGAGGCATTCACCTTTTAATTACCTTACCGCAAGCGGATTGCATCCTGAGATCACAGAAGACGCAGCGCAGTAGAACTTTTCTTAAACAGAGCTGCCCAGAATCTGCTTACGGCCGCGCAGACATCAAAACGAATTTAGAGAATATTTGTGAAACAACAAGAATGAAAAGAAAGAGAAAGTCGAGAGTCGAGAATGTTTGAGTGTGCCTAATACACACGAATTCATTCGCAGCCAACAACCTTACCTTCAGTCGGTCAGAAATAATAAAGAGATTCACTACCCTGAGAAAGAGAAGAGAATCACATATGAAATTGTGGTTGCACTACTCTTCGTCACAATCTAATACTAGATTCATTGTAATAGTGAGATTCGGACTACGTTGCTTTAACGTATGTCACGATCATCACGAGTCAAATAAAAAAACGCAACATTTATTTTTTATCGAATCAGATAATAATATAAAGTTACATCATTGCAAATCATTTTAAAACGAGAAGGCCAAGCTAACTTCGTCTTTGCCGAAGTTTTTATACCCTTGCAAATATTTTAATACATCAGAGTTTACGAACGATAACATTAAAACAAACAATTTTTCTAATATAACCCACTTTTCGACCGATAGTTTCTATGGCAGCTATAAGATATAGTCATTCGATTTTGACCAAAACTTCCAAAACTATGTAAAAGCAAATAAAACTTATTTTTGCTGAATCGGGGGACGTTTACATTAAAAACAAAAAAGTTTTTCTCACAAAGACCCACTTTTTTACTGATAGTTCCTATGGCAGCTATAAGATATAGTCATTCGATTTTGACCAAAACTTCCAAATCTATGTAAAAGCGTATTAAACTAATAATTGCTGAAGCGGAAGGCGTTTACATTAAAAACAAAAAAGTGCTCTCACAAAAACCCACTTTTCGAACGATAGTTCCTATGGCAGCTATAAGATATAGTCATCCGATCCGGTCGGTTCCGACATATTAGCAGTGTGCAGTAAAAAGAAAACTCTGTGCAAAGTTTCAGCTCGATAGCTTTAGAACTGAGAGACTAGTTTGCGTAGAAACAGACAGACAGACGGACAGACAGAAAGACGGACAGACAGACAGACGGACGGACAAAGCTCAATCGACTCAGCTCGTCGCCCTGATCAAGAATATATATAGTTTATGGGGTCGGAAATGAATATTTTTGTGCGTTGCAAACTTCTGGGCAAAATTATAATACCCTTTGCAAGGGTATAAAAATTAGTTGTATTATAAAACTTGAACGCATTCCGCACACTTTTGCTTTTTTGTGAAAGCAGACGAATGTTTCTATGTCTTTCTTCAAAATAAAGTTAGAAAAATTCTTATGGATTCATAATGAAAAATAATAATTTCTAAATAAATATTTTGTTGTCAAAAAATCGAAATAATAAAGATTTTCGATATTTTGCAATAAAAATCAACATTATTACAAAATTAACATTGAACAGTTTTATTGAGGTATTTGAGGCGTCGCATAATAAGAACCACAATCTGACTGCGCTTAAAAATGTTGATTTAATATATTTTTATTAAATTAACAAAAGATATTTATTTTACCATACCATATATTAAACTTGAGCAAATTTTTGTAACGCACAGAAAAAAGCTTCTCCGACCATATAAAGTGCACACATATTTTCTTGCTCAGTAGCCGAGTCGATACAGCCCTGTCCGTCTGTCTGTATGACAGTTCTGTATGCTCCCAACTAAATTTGAAATGTTGCCTCCCATTGTCTGCACTCATATCAAAGTTACTTCAATTTTCCTTCCACATAAAAAAATATTAAATAAATTCAACAAATTAATAAAAGCCGAGTTAAAAAATGTTGCTTTATTTTCGGAGATCTGCCTCAAAATCACACGAAGAATATAAAACAGTACTACACTGAGAAAAAAAGATAGTTTTGAGGATCCTTTGGATATTTTCGGTATCCATTTGGACTGGGATATATTGGAAATTTTCGAAGTCACTTTACTTTCGCTTAAAAAGAATATATCAGAAATAAAATATTTCATTGATCTCTATTCTTCATCCAAAAAAAAAACAGAAAAATGTAAAAAAAGGATATGTAAAAAATGGATCTTAAAGTAAATATTTCGAATATCCATTCATCTTTTTTCTCTGTGCATTAGTATTGGGTATATTAACGTCGGTAAGAGCTGACTTTAACTTTCGCTCTCGTTAATTTGATGTTCATGAAAATTTTACAGATATTAAAAATTTGAAACAAACTTAATCTAAGTACAGGCAGAGGTCTTCACTGAGTCAAGTTGCTTTTGCTCGTCTAGTCTCTTTAAATCGAGGTGTTCATGCAAACAAACGGGCCTGGTATTATAAACTTGACTGATGATGCTGATTAAGAATATAAATCAATTTAGTCAGGGGTGCCCAAGCCCATTCCGCAACCCACTCATTAATTGTAGTTTAAGGTAAAGAAAAAGCTGGCGCATATACGGATCGCTCGCGCCATAAGCCAACATAAAGCATCAACAAATTCATATGCGTGCTTTGCTCTCTTTCTTTTCGAGCCATGCTTTGTTGTTTGCGAGTTCAAAACCTCAAATACAACATCATATGTGACTTTCGTCTCAACAAAAATAATGCTGCTTAGGCGCTTCCCGTTCCATTTCTTGAAGTTACTCTTTCTTGAAATATATTTTGAGCATTTGTGTTTGCTTTCACGCGGCCTTAAGCTAATTTCTCCTTGAATAAAGGGTATTAAAAGAGCAGTCTGCAAATCCTATATCCAATCCTCGTTTCTAGAGAAAAACGTAGTTAATATTCTGACTGATTTTTACCTTTTGAAACATTTTTTTTAGATATGTCAGAGGACTTTCTGTCAGTTTCAGTATAAGGCTCTCATTATCAACAACTATTGAAGTACGACGTTTTTAAGTCTACTGTCATCCGGTGTCGCCAAAATCTCTCCACATTTCTGCCATGACTACAAAACAAAAATAATAAGTTTTGCGCAATAATTGAAATATTTTATTTCATCATCAAAACACATGCGAGTAGAGAAACTTTCTTTTTCAAAATCTTACATATTTAAAAGAAGAAAACTATAAAACAGTCGTGTGATATACCAAGGGGTTGTGCTAGGCCATTTTTCTTGCTTCAGTTAATCCATGTTCAGCTCAGCTGTTCTCCTACGCCTTTTAGCAGCTTTGCTGCCTTCTTTAGGGGGCCTGTTTATTTTTGAGCAAATTAAATACATTTTTATAAACGAATATTTACTACATTTATATACAGAACTATTAAATGCCTGTTACCTTTTAAGCTATCGTCATATCTGTTCTTGCATTGCACGTTGGTTGTTGTAGTCTATTGATGTTGTTTTTTTTTAGTTTTAAATTTTTGATTTACTTTGATTTACGTCAGAGCAGCGGGGTAGACCAAATTTGTTCGCTATTTGTCTTCCTTTTGGTGCTCTCTTTTGGATCCGCAAAACTCTCAAGTGTCATTCTCGTCTTCAATCTTGTTTCCGCGTACAGTATTCTTTCATTCATGAATTCAGCTGCATGTCAAGTTTTATCCATGGGTTGAGCTAGAGCTGTTGTACTTTGGCTGTATTCTTTTTGTTTTTTTGTAAACTGCGCAATTCACCGATAGCATTGCAAGTTTTCTTCTTTTCCAGAAAGGTTCTCATTCATTTTTTCTCTCTTTGATATGTGCTGAGTTAAATATCTCTGCAACGCCCCCGTCCAATTTCATTGATTTGAACTGAAGTTTTGGTGTTGAACAGTATGAACTAACCATCTTGTGGCCTAAATCTATAAGTACTTAAATTCACTGCAAAACTATAATTACCTTTTTCAACTCTCACCTATTATTTTGTGTTTAGGGCTCTCAAGTAGACACTAAGCCATTCCATTCAAATCGTTAAACTATAATTAAGGTTGAAAATTGTATATCCAACATGTGCGCCTCCTCTACGACAGTTACCGCTTTTTTTCATAAGCCCATTAAATTTCTAATACGTGGGCTTAGGGTTTGCTCAGGCTTAGAGTTGGGTGGCAACATTTGTATTTATAACCTGAATTATTTTACAATAATTAATATTGAAATTTTCTCTTTGCATTTGTAGGACAGCATTTATCGATTGCTATCAATGTGGAAGTCAGCCGTGCCCAACTAAGGTAATTAAATATTAATTCACCGGATTATTTATTCATATATGAGAAAACTTAATTACACTATGCAACATGCTTGTATGTTGGTTTTCAGCATAAGAACAGAAACTAATTTAAGTTTAGATTGTGCGCTAGAATTTAAGAAACGGTATCGAAAGTCAACGGAGATAAGAAAATATCATCCAAAGATTAGAATCTTTGTTAGTCTTAAATCATCAATCTTGAATACAGATGGTCAATTCTCGACCATCTAACCGTTAGAAGAAGTCACGAATGAACACGCACGATTAAAATGCATCTATTTAAAATTCAAGTAGCCGTGTTCGCTTTTCTTCCAAAACATGAGAAGCACGATTTCAGATACAATTACTATAGGAAACTTATGTAATTTCTTAATAAGATTTCGGATTCTTGTGTGATGAACCTTAAAACTAAGTTAAGTTAAGTTAAGTTGCATTCCTGTACAGAGGAAAAAGAACTGTTTAGAAAACAAGTTGACTTCAACTTAAAATAAGTACAATTAATTTTTATTATATTATTAATTATCAATTGTGAATATAATACAATATTTGTTAAGTATTAAAAGTGAAACAGTTGCAATAAACATTTAAGCTAAATTAATGCCTATTGATAACAAGCTTTTTATGAAGTAAGTTTAAACAACATCAGATTTTACATTAAATGTTATCAAAATATATAAGCCGACTGGTGTATACTTGTTATGTAACTTTTGTCACTTATGTATGGAAAAAACATCCAGACTTCCTGCCTTCAACAAGCACGAGGAAAAGGCGCTTAATAGGGGGAGAGTCCCAACCATCGCACATAAAAATTTGTTTGGAGTCGCCAACTGATTTGCAACAGTTAATTTTTATACACTTGAAAAGTGTATTATAACACTGGCCAACAGCCATTTTGGTCCAGCCCTGATTCCAAAACTGGTCTCGGTTTTTCTCCATCAGCTCTTGTTTTCAAGATATCGCGGAAAAACCATTTTGCAGCATTTTTCGCTTTTAAAAAATTATGGAGGTTACACCGAGCAGCAATATCTGTATTTATGAGCTCTATGCTAGAGTATACATATTAAGGTCGCCTAAAAAAATCAATGGAGCATCATCAGCAAACCCAAAAGCGCCTAAATTGGCCTTTGAAGAGAAATATTCATCAAATTATAGCAAATTTTTCAAACTTAATCGCCGTTTACCAGCCATGTGGGGTGCTTGCATTTTAATGAAAACCACTTTAGCGTGTAGACCAATGGATCTTCTAGTTTCACAAATTTTGTTGCATTTAAATCTTCTTGATGGACAAAGTTACAAGCGTTTAATCCCGAAAAAATGAATTAAAATTTATGGCAGGATAACTAGATTGATACACAAAATCTGTATAGGAAATATTAAAAGACTACTTGATCTAACATAGGCCTTACATTAATTGTCAAGCAAATTTACAATAACATTCAATCAGTACTAGATTCAAACAATTTTCCCCAAATTCATTTTTACAACAACATAAAAATTTAATGAATTGGGTTAAAAATGAGCCAAATGGGTTCCGCACTCACTATAATCTACGGATTAAGCCCCATGTGACTATTATGATTTTACAAGTTTCAGCAAATGCCTGGCGGAAAGAGATTGTAGTAAAGACTCTATCTGTGAAACGAATGTATATGTCGAGGAAGTTGGCCATTCTTATTATTCGTGCAAGGTAGTGCAAAAACTCGTTCCATTTCGCAAGCGAATAACTTTGTGAATCTGTCACGTCATTTGACGAATTTTTCATAGGAAGACCTCTAAATTAAATTATGTAAAAAAATTTCCACAAATTAAGGTAATTTTTTGTTTTCAATGGTAAATTGAATTTTTCCATGATTCTGCTTCGGTACATTAAGGCATTTAAACTAACCAATTTTTCTTTTTACGTTTGCCCTTGACATAACGGTGACTCCCGGAAATCTGCGAACCATCAATACACCATTTTCCAAAAGAATTTTTTCAACACCCCACGCACTCACTTTAATTTTGTATATTTTTAATGAATTGTGAAACCAAATACAAAAAACACAATATGCAGTTCTTATGCCGATGTTTCTTGGCAGTAATAAAAAACAAGTTGTTGGAAAATGTGTTTTTTGGTATTTTCAAACTTTTTATTACAATATATCTGCATTTTCTATTTTGTTAGCAGTCAGAACTGGTATGACAAAAATCCGTTTTTATGGACCGTTAACACTTTCGCTTGACGGTTACCGGAATAATCAGCAAGCATATGACTGTCCCATCTTCCGCGATACCGAGCTTCCATAGTTCGTAAATCCTGGTGAAAACGTTCTCCGTGCTCCTCACTTAGATCTCAAAAACTATCAGGAAATTAATTTAAGTGACTGTATAAGAAATGCATTTTAATGCTCATATGGCATCAAAAATTTTTACAATTTAGTACGAATTCCAAGTTTTTGCAATACCTTGCGTGAATGAGCATTTCTCCAAATAATAAGAATGGTCAACTTCCTCGACATATACATTCGCTTCACAGATAGAGTCTTTACTACAATCTCCTTCCGCCAGGCATTTGTTGAAACTTGTAAAATAATAATAGTCACATGGGGCTTAATCCGTAGATTATAGTGAGTGCGGAACCCATTTGGCTCATTTTTAACCCAATTCATTAAATTTTTATGTTGTTCTCGCAAGGTTCAGCAAAAATGAATTTGGGGAAAATTGTTTGAATCTAGTACTGATTGAATGTTATTGTACATTTGCTTGACAATTAATGTAAGGCCTATGTTAGATCAAGTAGTCTTTTAATATTTCCTATACAGATTTTGTGTATCAATCTAGTTATCCTGCCATAAATTTTAATTCATTTTTTTCGGGATTAAACGCTTGTAACTTTGTCCATCAAGAAGATTTAAATGCAACAAAATTTGTGAAACTAGAAGATCCATTGGTCTACACGCTAAAGTGGTTTTCATTAAAATGCAAGCACCCCACATGGCTGGTAAACGGCGATTAAGTTTGAAAAATTTGCTATAATTTGATGAATATTTCTCTTCAAAGGCCAATTTAGGCGCTTTTGGGTTTGCTGATGATGCTCCATTGATTTTTTTAGGCGACCTTAATATGTATACTCTAGCATAGAGCTCATAAATACAGATATTGCTGCTCGGTGTAACCTCCATAATTTTTTAAAAGCGAAAAATGCTGCAAAATGGTTTTTCCGCGATATCTTGAAAACAAGAGCTGATGGAGAAAAACCGAGACCAGTTTTGGAATCAGTGCACAAAACGGGATCAGAATTTAATACATATACGGCTGGACCTCACAAAAGTGGTCATTTTGTTGGCCTGTGTAATTTTGCCCAGAAGTTTGCAACGCATAGAAGGAATCATCTCCGACCACATAAAGTATATATATTCTTGATCAGCATGACGAGCTGAGTCGATTAAGCTTTGTCCGTCCGTCTGTCCGTCTGTCTGTTTCTACGCGAACTAGTCCCTCAGTTTTAAAGCTAGCGAGCTGAAATTTTGCACAGAGTCTTCTTTTGTCTGCACGCTGCTAATATGTCGGAATCGACCGGATCGGATGACTACTTCTTGTAGCTGCCATACAAATGATCGGTCGAAAAATGGGTTTTATTGAGAAAATTTGGTTTGTCGTCAATATTACCACTCTCAATCACGGTCATGGGTAATATTTAATGTTTTTAAGCTGACCTGCTAAGTTTGGTCGAAGTCGCTAACCGTTGAGACAAGCGTTTTCAAGTGTATAAAAACTTCGGCACGGACGAAGTTAGCCTTGCCTTTCTCGTTAATTTAATTTGTAACAAAGGGCATAGCAGAATAAGCATACAAAAACTGCCCCCACTCCGATCAGAACAAAAATTAAATATGTTGTTACCATCAATGAGAAACTCACTCTCCTAAATTTGTAGTCTTCTAATCGCTATTGGAGTAGAGTTATGAGGGCGGAAAGGTCAAACAAAAAAATCGTTTATCTTAAGAACCGCTTAACCGATTTGAATGCGTTAAAAATATGTTATAAGTGTCCACCACAGAATTCAGAAAATTATTTTTGCACATTTTTATTACCAATTCTTAGGCACAAAAAATATTATTAAAATTTTCAAATATTTTTTTCGCGGTGTAAATCGATTTCAACTCTTATAGTTTTTTGCTGGTTTTTTCAATAAGAAATCCTTAACAATGTAAAATTTTTGCACGGTCATCGGGAATCATCTTCATAGTGAATGCCAATAAAACATGTGAACAGTTTTACAAATATATTTTATAATACTGAGCACACTGTAACTACTCACACAGAATTGACAGAAAATTTCCCCTTTTTCCCCTTTTAAGTTAATTTACAGTGTGCCTAATATGTATAAAATATTAATAAAAAAATACTAATTTAACGTTTAATTGTATTTCAACATGAGGTACACTTGGGATGTGTTTGCAAAAATTATATGTTGTTAGGGACCTCTTGATGAAAAAACCAGCAAAAAACTTACGGTGTCGCAAAAGGCTTACACCGTAAAAGAATTATTTGAAAATTTCAATGAATTTTTTTGGGCCAAAGAATTGGCAATACAAATGTGCAAAAAATATTTTTTGAATTGTTCTGTCGACACTTACAACATATATTAAGCCCATCCAAATCGGTTAAGCGGTTCTTAAGATAAACGACTTTTTTGATTTATCTTTCCGCCCTCATAACTCTACTCCAATAGCGATTAGATGACTACAAATTTAGGAGAGTGAGTTTCTCATTGATGGTAACAACATATTTAAATTTGGCTCTGATCGGAGTGGGGGCAGTTTTTGTATGCTTATTCTGCTATGCCCTTTCAATCTTTTTATACCCTTGGAGAGGGTATATTAAAATTGTCCGGATGTTTGTAACGCAGAGAAGGAAGCATCTCCGACCACATAAAGTATATATATTCTTGATCAGCATGCCGAGCTGAGTTGATATAGCCATGTCCGTCTGTCCGTCCGTCTGTCCGTCCGTCTGTCCGTCCGTCTGTCCGTCCGTCTGTTTCTATGCTATCTCCTCCGTCAGTTTTGAAGCTATCGTAACCAAACTTTGCACGAAGTCTTTTAGTACAAATACGCTGCACATTTGTCGGTACCGGCCGGATCGGATGACTATAGCATATAGCTGCCATAGGAACGATCAGTCGAAAAACTAGTTTTAGTAAGAAAAACTTTTTTGTTTTCAAACCTATCGCTCTCAACGCTCGTATTTATAAGTTTTCAATGGTTTCACATAATTTGACCGAAACTTGTCGAAATCGGACAACTATATAGTATAGCTGCCATACAAAAGTTAGGTCTGAAAAAAAGCCTTAGTAAGAAAACCTTTTTTGTTTTCAATGTTATCGCTCCCAACGCTCGTGTTTATAAGTTTTTAATGGTTTTACTTAATTTCAACAAGATTTCTCGAAATCGGACCACTGTATAGTATAGCTGCCATACAAACTGTCAGGCATTTATCTAGCTCCAAGGGTATATAAACTTCGGTCGAGCCGAAGTTAGCTTGCCTCTATTTTTTCTTTTACAGATGATGAAAATGCAAGTCCATCTTCTCAAGATGAACTACGCACGACAAAACGGTCTTTATTTTGCCATCAGCTCTTCAGCTATTTAAGTGATAATGCTAGCTCGGAAGATATATGGCTAAAATATGGCATTTTAAAAGAAGCGTCTATTGCTTTCAACACGCCTTTAACATCTTCAGCTCCTGTAAAGCGTCTGTTTTCATATTCTGGTATTATAAACAGCTGTAGGCGCCAATCGTTGTCTGACTTTTCTTTCGAAAAATTATGTGAAAACATGTAATATTTAATACGATCTTGTTAATATGTTGTAAGCCAATCTCGTACAGAATTATTGTTGTTATTAAATGTGATGTTGAATATAATTTGTTTCTCTCAAAATAGTCGAAATAATGGAAATAATGGAAAATAATGGAAACGATTATTTTCCATTATTTTCAACTATTTTCAATTATTTTTAATAATTTATGGTAATTTTCCATTATTTTTGATTATTTTTAATCGTAATCATTAAATAAAAATAACACAGTGGAACAAAATTCAAAATTTTTTTTTGCCTGGGACTTAGACCAATAAACTGTGAAACTAAAGGCATCAGGTAGCAACACCATATACGCAGTTTTTCTGGAGCACGTCAAGTTCGCGTTTAATGGGCTGTTTTATTCTAGCAACACAAAGCTACAACCTCTGTTGTTGGTCAAAAGAAGATGAAAGCTAAAATTTTGAAAAATTCATCAAAGATAAAAGGAATCGCCAGTATTCTAATATAAAATTCTCGCCTTCAACGGATAAACGGTTAGTACCATGCCCATATAGGTCTAACATAGAAAGTGGAATTAATGGAAAACCACTCGATAGAATTGTATTAGATTTTAACTATATTGAGATACGGACTAATAAAGTGTGTACTTAAGAGATGGTAAAATGCATCGAAAAACCGCGATGGTGGGTACCACATTTGACAGCACACATTATCGAGACTATATAGGCCATAAACTTGAGATCAAAATAGACCGAACTGCGTTTTAGACTCACCATCGGATCCTTAAGTCACGGGCTATGGCTATCTTTGTACAAGCATTTGCCTCAGAGCAACATTGACCATATGGTTATCAAGAGCGTCTCCAAAATTTGCAATAAATCCTTTGAATAAAAGTCGTCATTTCCATTAAGAAAATCAAAAATTTAGTTTAGTTTAGTCTTTGGTGGACAAACCGCGATACGCTTAGATGCCTTGAACTGATGTATTTAAATGATCCGATCTGTTTTTGTGCTGGTATTGAAGCACTTTACTCATGAGATTAATTCCATAATTTTGGTGAAACTGGTTTCCCTTCAATGGTCAATGTTGTTCGAAGGCAATTGCTAGTATATAAATGCCTAAGAACCGCGAACCAAGCCTTCATTGGTAAAACAGAAAACGCGATTCAGTCTATTTTTAACTCTAGATTATGGCCTATATTGCCTCGATGATGGGTGCTGTCAAATGTGGTACCCACCATCGCGGTTTTTCGATGCATGTTACCATCTCTTAAGTACACATTTTATTAGTCCGTATCTCAATATAGTTGAAATCTTATACAATTCTATCGAGTGGTTTTCCATTAATTCCACTTTCTAAGTTAGACCTCAATGGGCGGGGTACTAACCGCTTGTCCACTGGAGGCGGGAATTTGGTATAACAATGGTGGTGACTCCCTCTAACTTTGGTGAATTTTCCAAAATTTTAGCTCTCTTATTTTTTTTAACCAGCAACAGAGGTTGTAACTTTGTGTTGCTAGTATAAATGTGCCCATTAAACGCGAACTTGACGTGCTCCAGAAAAACTGGGTATGAGGTGTTGCTACCTAATGCCTCTAGTTTCACGATTTATTGGTCCCAGACAACTATATATATAATCACTACGACTATTTTCCAAAAATAATTTAATTGATTAGTAATTCTAATGGCAACTTAAGAGGAATGGTACAATAATAGTTTTGTTGCATAGTGTAAATACGCTTTTCATTTCGGTTGGCTTTAATGAAGTGCCACCTGTACAAAAGTATTTATTGCAAATGAAATGTGCGTTATGTTTGTGGAATATTTTTAGTTGAATTTATTTATGTTGGGCGGATGGGGCTTGGGGCGAATGAAAGTTTTAACATGCAGGAAAATTAAATGCCTTTCTGTTCGGCTCAATGTGTGTGTGCGCGCAAAAGTGTATATTCATGTCAATGTCTCGTTTGTCATTGGGCTGCTGTCAGTTTACAAGGATATATCATTTAATGCGCTAAAATGTTAGCTCTCAAACGGATACTCCACTGTCAAATCGAGCGACAACCCGAATCGAAATGACTAATTGAATGATGGACGGACATTTAATGACAGATATGGAGCAGGTTAAGCCTAAATTGAATTTCTTTTAAATTGCCTACTCCATCCTCAAATCTGAACAATTAACTCAATTAGCCGGCCACAGAACTTGGTGACATGGTTTTTGATCATGGTCAACTGCCAGGGCAAATATCTGCTGGACTTTTGCCATTATTCATAGCCAGGAAATTGAAATGTTGTGTGGCCCGTAAAGTATAACCAGCTGGAGTGGCAGGAAGCAGCAAGCCGGGCTACCAGGCCAGATAAATTGCCAAAAGTGTCGTTTATCTTGGCAAAGCTCTTCCCTTTCTCTTCGCCACTGCAAAGATTTTTAGCTTTAATTAGACGCAATGTCCCCTGCCCTTTTGGCTATTGTTGGAACTTTGACCAAGTTTTTTAGGAAGAAGGGGAGGGGAGGCGGCTCAATTTGAGTGTCCAGTCAAATGTGTATGACATTTCCCTTTTGTTCATTATTTTGGCTAATTGAAAACGTTTGTAATAAAACTCTATTATGATTGTCCTTTTGATGTCCCATCAATTTTGTACCATGACTATCCAGTTGGTAATTATCGTTTGGTCAGACTGTCACGTCCACATAAGAAAGTCGTTGTTTGTCTTAGGCTTCTATTTTTTTTTTTTTGTGGAAAATTCTTGAGTCAAATATTTACTAAACCTAAATGCATTTTACTTAAGCTTTCATCTTTTGTGTGCGCACTCAAGTAGTTTGTGGCTCTCATTTGTTCAGCAATTAGTTTAATCCATGCAAATATTTTGCAAGAGAACACTTGGATAACAATTAATCAATCAATCATTGGGCCAGTCAGCCTGTGTGGTTTGAAAACACACAATAGCCGAGCGGACATTGAGAACATGGTTCAAGGGGAATAAGTTTTAGAAAATTAAATGGAATTCAATTAAAAAGAGTCATTGACAAAAGTGAGTTATTGGAAATTTACAATTTTAACTTTAACATAATAACGAAGAGGAAACACTGCGTATAAGTTATTACAGAGCTGCTGAATGCCCAACGAAAATAACCTCATAAAGCTTTTATCGCAACACAACTTCTCTATACGAAAACTATGAAACAGAAAAGTCAAGAAAAACAAAATCAAGTGTTCCGTTGAGAGAGTGAACGAGACCGTTAAACACAGAAAAAAGTAGGTTTACCTTATTTTGAGGACACTGATGGTTTGATATGTAATTTGGCCACACCATCTCATTTGAGCTATTTAAAATCCCATACACAAATGGAAAAATTCAAGTGAATTGGACTCAAATTGGGGGTTCCCTCTTTGTTGAACAAATGAGAACAATCGATCTTGATCAAGGACATTTCGTACTTACAGATCTTTTACCTATATAAAAGATCGTACTTAGTTTAAGTACAAAATTTCTAGCCTTAAGTACAGAATAGACTTACTATGCAAGCTCCATAAAGTGTGCTATGCAAAATGCGAATTATTTTCCGTTTAATCTGATCTTAAAATTCCCTTCTGGTTTTAACACTTTGGTTATGGAGTGAGGGTAGATTTTTTTTTATAAACATCTTGGTTTTTGTTTAATTTATTTCCCTTGATATTATACTGAGACCTTCATAGGCTTAGACCAAGAGCATTTTGTAATTATTTTTAAAGTATTATATTGTTTAAAAAATAGTTTGAGGTTGACTTTAGAATTTATTAGACTTTAGCTTTGTAAGGAGATGCCCGCGAAAGACCCGGGAAATGGAAAACTCCATATACAAAAAGATTTTGTTTTAAAATGAAAAGGTCAACTATATAAAAACATTTAAAAGGCTGAACAACTTTTTATTGGAGTAGAAGGTGGCCCTAGCACATATATAATCAGCATTATGATAGCGGCTTGACAAAAATTATCTGGGAAGTTTCACATTTATTGAGTTCAATTATGCTATTCACAATTCATTGTCTTTACTAGGAGATAATTTCAACTCGGGTCGGGCTTCATTAAAGGACATCGTTCGGCAGTGCCCTAAGCACGCCAGGAGTGAAAGCGGTGGTAAAGTATCCATCGCAATACAAGGAGGGAAGCGATGTGAACTGGCAGTTAGCTCCACTCTTCTCGTTTTTGACCAACTTGTCGGTACAAGGAATGTGTGCGTAAACCATAAATTTTTAAGCAAATAAGTGCTGGTTCTCTTTTCTAATCTATGCCGTTGCTTTAAAAGTACATAACATCGAGATGCCATGGCCAAAACACTCGATTCAGCCCCTTTCCTAGTCGTATCCAAAGAGCAACGATTGCCTTTTAATGCAAATTATTGAAAAATTACAAATTAAGGTCACGATGAACCTACATACGGTATATTTACGTTTTACATCTGCTTCCACTTGGATCTTCACTGCAAGTAAGAATTTACCTAACACTGTCGAGCCCTAGGTGCCATCACTACAGCTTCCATACAAATCACATAAAGCTATTTTTGCAACTATTGCATCAAAAAAGACGAACTTAACTATTCGCTGGTAATCAGTTTAAATTTTCCCGCCAAACTAAATTTTAAAACACAACATCTAGAGATAAGCGCCCTTTTTCGCACTTTCTATCGACGAAATAATGTGCAGTGCTTTCGCACACTTTTCGCAAGTATCTCCATAACAAGCTTTTGATGAAGAACCTTTTTCCATTTATTTTGAGAGTAATAGCCTATTTCCACTGGCTTCATTTCTTGTCATTTTCATTTCTAAAAATTTTGCCGTTTCCATTGACAAATTGTCATTTGTTTAACATTCACAACGATACGTTGTGAAAAACAGCTGAAAAGTTTGATTTAAATAACAGGCGCCACTTTCAAACCCACGTGGAATATTTAGCATAAAATAACATACCCGTCATGACAGCAATTTTCAGGGGCAAACGCATTGTTATCATCCTGAATTATCAAAAGAAAGCTAAATACACAACTTTTATTGACTAATTTATATTTCAAACAAAATTGCGCCTACTATTTAAATTTAAATTAACAAATTATTGGTGATGACACTTTCCGTTTCCAGAGAGTAGCGAGTAATGCCAGAGAGTAGCTAGTATTTTTTAAAAAAATACCAGATTCCTTCGTGGGGAATGTCATCATTTTTCATCATTTTTTAGAAATGAAAGGCAAAATGAAGTGACAATTCGTATGGAAGAAATGATATCATTTTCTTCATTTCTTGTCATTTCATGAAATGAAGCTTCATTCGTTCAGTGGAAATAGGCTATAAATCGAGCTGTACTTATGAACATAAAAAATTAATGGTATGACCAAAATGATTTTATAATAGTTCCCTAAACAGTCTTCAATCAAGTATTTCGGGATTGAAAAAATTGGTACTTGATATAAGGATTTGTACTTGAATCAAGCATTCTCGTACTTACCGTACTATTGACACCGTTCCAACTTGACTCAAGTATAAAGCTCTAGGTCGCATAGAAATATTCTGTTCGTCTGTCTGTTTCTACGCAAACTAGTCTCCCAGTTTTAAAGCTATCGAGCTAAAACTTTGCACAGAGTCTTATTTTTACTGCACACTACTAATATGTCGGTACCGACCGGATCGGATTGTTGGTTTTAATGCTGGCGTTCTAAACTCTGATGTATTGAAACATTTGCAGGGGTATATAAACTTCGGCAAAGACGAAGTTAGCCTGACCTTTTCGTTTTTTATAAATTAAAAAACAGTTGGTTTATATCTCCAATATATTTTGATGAGCCGTCGGCATTCGTCATCAGGGCTGTATTACAATAACACAAGAAAAACAAATAACAAAATAAAATGTTGACAAAGTAATAACTTATAGAAGAGCAACAGCGTCCGAACAGTCAGTGGTGGTCCTATTTGTGAGGGTGTGCTTATAATATACAACATTTCTAACGACAACCCGTTTTGTTGTATAGTTACATCATGCAGATCGGACGTATATATCATACAGCTGTCAAACGAATGCAACGATTGATTAAATTATGTTGTGGATTAGAGTAACCAGAGTTTGCACGGTAAATTATACCTCCACCAAATTCAGCATTCCTATGGCAGCTATATGATATAGATGTCCGATCTACGTGATGTTGAAACTTTTGAAAAGCTTAATAGGGGAGAGTCTCCGGTTGTGGACAAAGTTGCGTTTTTCACATATAACTTTTTTCCACGTCAACGTTATTCGTTGATATGAACATCATTGTAAAGCTAGAGACTCTAGCTAACTTTCCTCTGAAGTAACCTATTGTTTTAGAAAAACGGAAAGAAATTTGCAGCCATGTATATGAAGCGATGATTTTTGTGCAAATTTTTTTTTTGTACCCGGTTGTGGACACCCTTTTAAAATCGCAACAAATTTAAAAATATGAAGTGAAATGTCCATGAACTGATGAAAAAGGAACGTTTATTTATTTAAGAAGCCTTCAGTGGAAAAAGTACAAAAAAATAATGGCCTTCAGTGGCAAAAAATTAAAAAATGATGGCCTTCAGTGGCAAAACGAAAAAAAATTATTCCGAAATGCAATTTTGGCATGTGAAATAGCTGGCCGTCATGCCAGCGCACTTCAAATGCGCAGGACGATCGCAAACATCGCAATGGATCGAGTTTGCAGCGGTTTTTTTGGCAAGAGCGCCAAACAAATCAAACAGAAGTCGACATCTTCGCCTTCTTCTGATGACGAAGACGCCTTTTTCTTGGCACCGCGTTTGACCGACGGCTTGGCTGGTGGTGTTGCCTATCGTTTTCCTGGCCGGCCACCTTTCTGGGGGGTATTCTTTTGGTGCGACTTAGAATCACGCTTGGCTGTGCGCTCAGCTGATTTTTTTGCCTTCTCGCGCTTTCCGGAGAAGTTAGCACAGTTATTTGCATTGGCCTGCGTCCGCGATTCGATGGATTTTCCGGAGAAGTTCCTTGCACCGGCATCCAACAGTGATAAGCGGCTAGCCGAAGACGCTCGTGAAGTGGATGGTTCGAGGGAGGTTAACACCTCTTCTTCTTAACCAAGCGAGCGTAAAATTAGTTTACGCTTCTTGTGAGAGAGGTAAAAAACATACCATGTTTGATGGAGTTCGTTGGTTGCAATCACGAACGAATTTCAACAAAACCGAATCAACAACGGACAAAACATCTGCAAAACTTGCTATGACTTTCTCCAAATACCGGATCAAAGTGGTTCGAGGAAGCCCACGGCCTTCTTATCGATGAGGCATTGCTTAATGGCATCGACCAGCCCATTAAAGTTGATTTTTGTTGAATCGGACGATTTTTTTTTGTGTTGACAAGGCTAAAAATGCACAAAAATGCTGTTAAAATATGTTACACTAACATAAACATCGATATTTGACAGTGTTATTGCAAAAACCGGTCCACAACCGGTGCAAAAGTGTGTCGATTCTTGGAAATGGTAACCATTTTTAATTTGCTCAGGAAATTTGCACGATACTAACATTTCACTAATACTTAATATCACATCATACAGTACACTTAATGCACTAAATAAAAAAGCATAACAGTCACCTCTATTTAATGTTTTGCTTCGACTTAACACAATGTGGAAATACTATTTCTATTTCCGAAATAGAAACTCGGAAAAATTTTCATGATTTTTTTTATTTGCGCACAGCAAGAAACCAATTGCGTGTTTACACTTCGGTATTAGCTCAGATTATGTGCACTGACAAACTAAAGATTCAGTTCGGTGGTATCTGTTACCAGTCAAAAAATAGACTGGGGTGTCCCCAATCGGAGACTCTCCCCTACATATAAAGCACACGAGCCGAAACCCCATTTTCCATTTTCCATCATTTAAAACCCGCTTTTTCCATTTTTTCGTTTTTGACAATTTCAGAAATTGTTTACAAACTTAACAAATTTTTGCAAAACTCAAATCACGTTTTGGTGGGAGAGTCGAGATCTTATTTCGGTTTTTTGTTTATTGAATCAAAAAATTACTGAATTTCGAGACCATTCGATTTGAAACAAGTGAGAAAGTCGGTCAAGCCCGACTATAACATACTCTGTACCTGAAGTAGAAGTTGAATGCAATGCTGGTGCTGCGCTCATCACAAAGTCTCTCTCTCTCTCACTCTCTCTTTCTCGCTCTCTCCGTCTCTTTCTCTCTCTAAGATTGTGTGGTGTTAGTTGTGAATGGGTGGGAGGGGGTGGGGCGAGGGCGATGTACTTTTTTGCTTATAACTTGGGAACCGCTCATCCGATCTTTATCATTTTTTCGGCAAATCGATACATTTTGCTAATTACTAACTATCTCTTGAAGGAACGAAACGTCTATCTTCAAAACTGTAGGAGATAGAACGTTTTTTCTGAGATCTGTTTGTGCATACGGACGGACAGACGGACGGACAGACGGACAGACGGACAGACGGACATGGCTATATCGACTCGGCTGTTGATGCTGATCAAGAATATATATACTTTATATAGTCGGAAATGATTCCTTCTCCCTGTTACATACTTTTGCACAAACTTAATATACTCTATGTACCTTCGGTACAGAGTATAAAAACGAACCATAATGTGATGGAACATAGGATTATTTCTTCTAAATACTCCTTACAGTACATCATAAAAAATATCTCTGAAACAAAGTTTTATTATTTTATTATATTACAGTTTTATTCTTAGAATAGTGTATGGTAACTTCAAAACCAAATTTCACATATTTCGCACGAGCTACCGTACTGTAGATGCTGGGGAGGTTTGCTTGAATGCAGGTACAATTTCAGTTTGAGTGAACTCGTTCTGAATTATTGTGTCTTGTTTCTGCTACTTTTTTGATTGCACTTAAAAATATAACTACTTGTCAACCTTGTCAGCTGCAATTATTTCACATGCCACAGGCAAACATTTTATTCGATTGACTTACTATATTTTTTCACACTTACTCTGTACCAAAGGAACATAAAGTAATATTAGGTAAGTGTGTAAAAGTATTTAATAGGAAGAAGGAATCATTTCCAACCCTTAAAATGCATCATGTCGTTCATCTGTCGGTCAGTTAAGTAAGCAGTGGCGCCATCTATTGGTCGGTTTTCAAGCCGCCACAAGCATTACTTAAAGTAAAAATAATATTTGCTGCCGCAGCGCAGTAGCAGCGTTGCTACTGCAGGTACAGAGTATTTAACAGTCGGGCAGGACCTACTTTCCTGTTTGCTTTTTCTACGCTTGATTTGATTTAGGGCGACGCAATGTTTTTATTTGTTGGAAAATACTTTCCACTTTTGCCTTGCTTATGTTCCTCTCCTCTCTTCTAATTTCGTATCATTTGTGGTGCAATTAGTTGTTATTTTCATTTGTTTACAAGAAACAAGCTGGTGCTGCTTCTTCATCTCGGTCTGGCTAACCATTAGGGCTGTCGGTTTTTTTTGTTTTTTTGTTGCCTTGCTAATTGAGCACAACATTTGGCCATTAATCAAATTACTTTTTTTTGCCGTCCGTCTATCCTGTTGCTCTCATAATTTCGGGAATGGCTGGCACTTAATTAAAAGATTACTTGTGAAAACTTTTGGCACAAAACTTAATGTCAACAAATGTGTGTGAGGAGGAGGATGAGCGCAGTGTTTGCCAAAGAACTTAGAACAAATAATAGGAAATTGCAAAGCAAACACATTTTGGGGTACAAAAACTCACACACTTGCACACATTTTTAACAAAATGTGTAGACAAAATGGCAAACGTTGAACTTTGATGATTTATAGCCGGTGCCGGGGGGCTGAGTTGGTTTCTTTGTAGACACTCCAACTGAAAACTTGCTCAACAGAGTTTCGCATTTAATTTACTACGTGTGACGCATACGTTTGCCAGTTTGACAAATGCTGCAGTCCGACTTCAGCCCCTTCACCACTTCACTTCCTCCGTCGTCGTGTTGTGGCTTATTTGAAGACTTTGATTATGTTTTGAAAGCTCCGCAAATTACAGTAAACATAAACAAGCGCGTTTGCTTCCGCTTCCGCTTTGAATGTACGTACAAACGTCGGTTAATATGCACTCGCAAAGTTTTTTGTTTAATGTTCTGGCCCCAGCGTAGGTAAACAAATTTCCAAAGTTTAATTTAACGTTAATAATGTTATTTGTAGATTTTTTCCCAGCCTCCGCCGCACTGTTTTCATTTTATTTTATTAATAAGCAAAAGCTGTGACAAAGTTAGCGTCAGCCATATTTGTGTCATTAATTTATAAATTTTTTTTATGAAAAACTTTGAGCTCAAAGGCATGCCCACACACTCGCACACACACATGCACATACGTGTGTTTTATTATCAAGTTGACTTTGTGGCTCCCGTGTAATTGGTTTTTGAAAAAGTTCAACAAAGCATGTTAATTAATGCAATGCGGCTTTGACTTTGAATGCATGCAAAATTGACTTAGATGAGTTGGGGCAACGGAAGCATGGCGAAATGGGGAAGAGGGAAAAACGAAAGCCGGAAACCAACATCTGAATCATAACTTTTTTTTATGAAAATTGCAACTGAGGGGCTATAAGCCCCTCCTTTAACTATCAGCGAAATTATTCCCGTTGTACTTTGAATGACAAAATTATCTGTAAGACAGCAGATTATGTGTTCACAGTAATCTACGCGATGGTTTTCTCATTTGACAAAGCCTTTTG
This sequence comes from Lordiphosa clarofinis, assembly GCA_018904275.1. Lineage (NCBI taxonomy): Eukaryota > Metazoa > Arthropoda > Insecta > Diptera > Drosophilidae > Lordiphosa > Lordiphosa clarofinis. The sequence goes on from JAEIGQ010000250.1 coordinate 345,790, forward strand.
AGTATGATTAATTAGAGAGCGAAATGTATTTTCAATTAATAAACGTTCTCGAAGGTAAAATTTGAGAACTAGTTTTGCAATAAATTTATTTTACACTTTACCCTTTTCTGAGCTTGTCAACCTTTTGATTTCAATTTGAATTTTCACTGACTGACTCTTGCGAGCTGCCTTGCATTAATTCTAAATTTCTTCCTAATTTTTAACGAAAAAGGTGTGTATAGGTCACTGTCTGAAGAAATAAATCTCACAATAAACATGACTCACACAATGCATTGTACTTTCTGTTAGTTTTCACCTTTTCACAAATTACCATTAATCATTTCTACACACCATACAAACATTGTTAAGATATTTTCACCCACTTTGCGGTGAAATTTTACGCATTTTAGTTTATAGTGCGCGCAAACATAAATAAGCGCAGATCAAGGCGAAATCTTAGATCCTACCTAATTGTTTTTTGGTTTGACGCCAGCAACTTTTTTAAGTTCAAAAATGTGTCACTGTATCAGTCAGTCGGGAGTAAAGATTTAAGTGTATGAATAATTTTTAAGACCATTGCACAGATCCTAAAAAAGTTATTTGGCTGTTATGCCTTGGACAACTTATGAGCAGGTGTTCTTTAAATATCCCTCAAGTACATATAGAGAAAATCGCAAAACATTGCGCTTAAGATAAGCACAAAGATATATAGAGCTTAATCAAAGAATAGAGCTAGAGTAATAGGAAAGTCAAAGTCTTATAGGATACTTTGTTTTTATAAAACATGTCCAATTCTTTTCTATTTAGTATGATGCCGTTGTTGTGTTATATCTCGTGATCCGTGCTTTGTAATATGTATCTTCTGATCAAGTTGATGCTAAAACTATCTTCATAGAGTATTTTGTTCTTGAATAGGACTAATTATCTTGCTCTTTCGTTTAAAGTATATCGGGTGAATCAGCTTTAGGTCAGGAAAGTTCTGCTTAACAGTAGTTATTTTTTAGTTTCTTGAAATTTATACACAATTTGTGGCAATATCTACTTAGTTCGTTCCAAGTAAATCTGGTTTCTGCATGGATTATGCGCATCCAAGACTGGCGGGGTCAACGGGGGCGGTTGTGTCCGCATCAGCTAGGTCTTCGAGATATTGATTTTGAGGGCAGCTGCGCGGCCATTTCGTTCAAAGCCTTAAGCTTCGTTTAGACCGCTTCCAGACTTTGTCCACATAGTCCAGATCACATAGAGTTTGGTTGACGTCTCATTATTTGTGCGTTTGAGGACATCTTCAAGGACAATGATAAACAGAAAAAATGACAAGCTAGCACTGTTACTGCCTTTCCAGCGAACGGTGAAACTTGCGTCTTCATATAACACCGTTTTCAGCTTTATGATACCATATGAGAAAGTCCCATAACTTTTTCCACATTTGTGTGGAAGTTTCCCACTTTGGCGTTGAAGTCGCCACACTCACAAAAATCTAGAACGAATAATTTGAGTTCGAACGCACTTGAAAAAAATTTAGTCCTTCTTGAATTTTCAATAATTTTGCTCTTGGAATCGAGACAAATTCATTCTCAATGTGGTTCTATAGGCAAGGGGAGTGAGGAAACGCAAACTTTGAGAGGCCCGCCGATAACACTATGTCACAAAATTTGAAAAGTTTTTGTATCCCGCACTTTTAGCAATTAATTCTAATGTAAAATTTCACGCTGAATTCAAATCTGCTCTCAGATATGTCAAAAGTAGAACGGTTTTTGAGATATCGCGAAATTTTCAATTTTAGTGTTTTGAAAAAAGGTAGGTCTACTAAAATGCCATTTTCTCTGATTTAAGTCCACCGATATGTATAAACTGTAACAAAAATTAAAGATAATAAAATTATTTCTTAAAAAAACGACAGTTGTTGTAAATCCAACCATAAATGACGAAGTTATGGCACTTCAAAGTTGGATTTTTGAAAAATTTTTGATAATTTTTAATTTTTTGCAGACTTTTATTGAGTTTTTTTCAATCTTACCATTAAAATTGCTCAGGTCTCAGATATTGACAGGATTGGGTAATCTTTAACGAGCATTTTTTGCCCTTGGTCATCAAAATCGGATGAAAAATAAACGCTATATTCACAATTAAGTAAACATACCACTGTTTGAGAGTATTTTTTTGCTAGTTTTTTCAGTATAAAAATCACATCCCAGCAAGCCAAATAAGAATAAACGTTGATCATTAGGAGTTTGTATTGCAGTTCACCGGTGGAAAAACTGTGCCGATCTGAAAGTTGAGCAATGGTAACAGGCTTGCAACAAGGATGGACAAAGCATTGCTGTTTTTGTGCAGATGGGACAGCCGAGATCGCAGTGAACATTACTTGCGTAAAGACTGGGATGGAAGGGCCAATTTTGTAGTCGGAGAAGATAACTTAAAATTTTCGCCCCTAGTTCAAAAGGACAAAATTATTCTCCCTCCGTTGCATATTAAGCTTGGTCTCTTCAAAAACTTCGTTAAAGCTCTCCATAAAAATGAAAATTTTGCGGCATTTGAATTTTTAAAACGACGATTCGCACAACTTTCTGACGTCAAAATTAAAGAAGGCGTATTTGTGGGTCCGCAAATCAAAAAGCTAATGAGCGACAGAGAATTTTACTCGGCACTATCAGCAGACGAGGCAAAAGCATGGGAATCATTTTGCGCAGTAGTGTCTAGTTTTCTGGGAAGCAAAAGAAGTGAGGACTATGAAGAAATTGTTGATGATTCATTGGAAAACTACAAATAATTGGTATAATCTCAGTCTGTTTTTCATCGAGTTTTTATATTTAACAATTTTATTTCTTTTTATTTTTTAAAGGTGTAAATATGTCCTTAAAAATTCACTTTTTGCACTCCCATTTGGATTTTTTCCCGGACAACCTAGGCGACGAAAGCGACGAGCATGGCGAACGCTTCCATCAGCAAATGCAGCAGATGGAGTTTCGCTACCAAGGCAAGTGGGATCCGGCAATGATGGGAGACTATTGCTGGTTCTTGTTGCGAGAAACACACAGTCTGCACAAAAAACAAAAGCGTTCTACATCATTTGAGTACTTTTATCCAACCTTGAACTGCAATACAAACTCCTAATGATCAACGTTTATTCTTATTTGGCTTGCTAAGATGTGATTTTTATACTGAAAAAACTAGCAAAAAATACTCCCAAACAGAGGTATGTTTACTTAATTGTGAATATAGCGTTTATTTTTCATCCGATTTTGATGACCAAGGGCAATAAATGCTCGTTAAAGATTACCCAATCCTGTCAATATCTGAGACCTGAGCAATTTTAATGGTAAGATTGAAAAAAACTCAATAAAAGTCAGCAAAAAATTAAAAATTATCAAAAATTTTTCAAAAATCCAACTTTGAAGTGCCATAACTTCGTCATTTATGGTTGGATTTACAACAACTGTCGTTTTTTTAAGAAATAATTTTATTATCTTTTATTTTTGTTACAGTTTATACATATCGGTGGACTAAAATCAGAGAAAATGGCATTTTAGTAGACCTACCTTTTTTCAAAACACTAAAATTGAAAATTTCGCGATATCTCAAAAACCGTTCTACTTTTGACATATCTGAGAGCAGATTTGAATTCAGCGTGAAATTTTACATAAGGATCAACTATTTAGAAGCCGGGTTCAAAAAATTGTTGCATAGTGTAATTATGTTAAAGTTGAACATTAAGATTGGGCAAAAGTAAGTGATTAAACGTCTGTATAATATAATAAAAATGTTTAAAACACCGCATTAAAAAATAAAATGAAATAAAAATAAAAAAAGGAAAAAAATAAAAAAAATTAAATGCTCCTACAGGGACTTAATCCCCAAGAATGTCAGGATAAAAAATTCACTCTTGGATCAAGAATATTGCTCTTTTATCAAGAATTTTCGCTCTTACCCTACTTTTGAGAACGAATGCTCTAGATTCAAGAGTGAAATTCTCTATTTTTTCTCTGAGTGCAAGAACTATAATGATGTCACCTTTTGGTACTGAACTAATGGTGACATTTCAGCTATTGTTTGAAAACAAATATCAAAAGTCATATATCTGAATATTCTGCAAAGTCCATGGATTTCAAAGGCTTTGAGTTATGTCAAAATTGTAGCTTCAATCAATGGCGTCTTGCAATCAAGCAATTGTGTTACTTTGAAATCTATTATCTGATGCCTTAAAATGCAAACGCAGAGCCCCAAAAAATGTTTTCAAACTCCAGAATAATCCGTCTCCCTCATACCAAAAATTGAAAGTGTCCTTCTAACAATTTCCTGGCATTTTCAAAAGAGTTCGTATTGATGAGGCTAACTACAAAATGTTGGCACCTTAATTGGTGCTTGACCTGGCCTTGACGTGTTGTGACCGAACTGAGCGGAATAACTGAGGCTAACATTCTGCTAGAATTGTCGCAAGTTAACTTGCGCTGACATCGAGTAATCCTATACTTTGAGTTTTGTTTGCGGTTCGCAGGAAGTTTGTCAACTGCTTAAATAAATAAATTGTTTGGCTGCAACATGGCAGCGCCTGTCACACAAATAAATGCGAGCAAAAATTGCAGCAACTTTTAGCATTTTGCCATTTTGGCACATGTTTGTGTTCTCAAGGAACATTCAGCCAAGCGATTGTGTATCGCATATTGTGTAATGTGCAAAAAATAAGACCCTTGTGGCCAAGTTGCCGTCGCAAGTGCAAAATAATTAAATTCCAGTGCAAAGACTTTGGCCCGAGCGTCTTACTAATTTCATGCAAAATGCCAACGCTGCATTGGCATCGGGTGAGCTTGTGTGAGTGTGTGTGTGTGTGCGAGAAGGCACAGAAAGTTATGCCCTCAGCTTAATGCCGCTTCCCGCAGTGCTTTTGTTTCTGCTGCAGTCCGCTGCTGTTGTTGATTTTTTGCTTTGTCCTGCTGTTGTTTGCTTTCTTACGGCTTGTCAGTGGCTCAGTGGCGCAGTGCTGGGAATTATTTCGTTTGCTGCTTGCAGTTTTCTTCTTGCGCACGCACACACTCACACACACACATAACATACCGGAAGGAAATGAGCAAAAATGACAAAGTTAACGGATGTGCACAAAACACAAGGCACACTCCTCCTGCTACTGCTTTGCGCTCTGTGCACTTGCACAGGATCCAGGATATGTGTGCGGAAAGTACAAAATTTTACATGCATTTGATTTATGTTTGCCCCGACTTAACTCTCAAGCTAGTTGCCAGAGACCACACTCTTGTCATTGGCCCTAGAAGACATCCTTCTGCTGCTTCTCCACCGCCCACGCCCACGAGGCTAAAGCAAATGATTTCTGTTCTGGCAAGTAAGCAAATCATTGCCTACATTTCCGCTGTTGTTTCTTTTTTTTGCGAAAATTTTTCTTCTGCTCATGAATTTAGTTTTACGAGTCTTCTGTACGAGTTGTTGGCCTTGACAAGTTTCAGTGTGACCACAAGCTTTTACAATGATATCTTGTAGACGAGTTGCTTCACTTGGGGGAACGTCGAGCTTTGTGGTAACTTTCGATGAGTACTTTCATGTGGCCCCGCGTTGAGGACTTTCGTAATCTGTCGTTGGGGATTTTCGTGGTGCTTTTTTTTTTTAAACTTTCGTAGTGACCCTCGTTGATGGCTTTCGTGAAGCCTCGCGTGGCTTTCGTGGTGCCTCTTGCTAAGGACTTTTGTGTTGCCTCTCGTTGAGGACTGTCGGGGTGCCTCGCTTTGAGGACTTTTGAGGGGCCTCTTGTTAAGGGCTTTTTTGTTGACCTTCGTTGAGAAAAAATAGTTCCTTTTTTATTTATCTGATTTTAGAATAGTTTTTTCTAATAAGGCAAATTGGAAAAAAGGCGAATTTCTAAAATTCATGCTAAATTTTTTTCTGAGTGTAGCGAGGACTTTCGTGGAGCCTCTCATTTGTATAAACCGACTTGTGAAATCATAGAATTAAGAACGAATAAGAACGAATTTTAAAATAACGTCATATCTTTCACAGTTTTGAAGATAGATGGTTTGTACCGTCTAGAGATAGTTTGTAGGTCGAAATGTATCGATTTGCTGAAGAAATGATAAACATTGGATGAGCGGTTCTCAAGTTATGAGCAAAAAAGTGAAGTTTTAGGTCAGACTCAAATTCAGCCCCAAAAACTCCTGCAGTATCTCAGGATATTATTTCGTCGATGAAGAGCACAAAAAATATTGCTTTTTATAAACAGTTTAGCATTTTAAACATATTTGAATAGTTCTCTCAACTTATTCCTTCTCGGCAAGTGCCGGTGCCATGTGGCACCGTCTTGTTGAAACCACCAATTATTCCTATAAAGAAACATTCCAATTGCTGGTCACACTAAAAGTGGTCAAGTCTAAATCTAGCCCTCGCTTCGCATCGCTATGAACAAAATAACATAAATATTGATCCTCAGACTTAATGGACTAAGTGCTGGTCCTTGTCGTTGTCTGTCAACCGAAATGGCATACACACCCAAGCGCGGCTACCTTTTTGTTAACTCCTTTGTTCTGTTGCCTGTTTGAAATTTCATTTATCTGCCCGCCATAAAACGTTCCAGTTCCACCGGCCAAACTAGACCCAAACCTGTCCCCCTTTGGCCATCGCCATCCCGTGTCAACAGGCAATTATTATAAAAGCCTTGGCGTGGGGACGCTCAGGTCAACTGCTCCAATTGCGAGTATGCTAAATGCTTTGCCACTGAAAAATGTGACTTTAAATTGCATGAAATCATCGCCGCATTCCCTAAGTAATGAAATTAGCCACAAAAACAAAACCGAAAACCCTGCCAGTGCGTGCCCCTTATCGGGCCGAGAAGCCATAAAATGTGTGTGTTGGGGCCAAAAAGGGTAACAGGAAAATTTGTTTATAGTGTCAACGGACGAGTATAAAGTAACATTTATATTTTATTTTGCCAGCATGGCCCTTTCCGTACGACCTGTAAACTTTTTGCTGCAGGCCTTGACGGCGGTAACTCCATCGTATCATTATCCAACCGAGCCTTCACGCACTTTCGCCTATTGAAAACTCACAGATTTTGGAAATCGTTGCTCTGGTCCTGCTCATTCAACTGTTGTCTTCGCACTGCGTGCTGGGCGGCGAGTATGGGATATCGGTCTGGTTTTATATCTACTTTCTGCCTGCCATTACGGTGCAGTCGGTGGTCTTTGTCGTCTTCCGCCTGTGCTGTTTCACCGTCGGCCTCGATCCCATAGTGCGTATAGTCCTGCGGCACTTACCGCTGTTGGTCCTGGCAATTTCTATTTTACAGGCGCTAGCATTTAATTTGGCCAGCGGCATTGTTTGCATAATCGCCTCGGTTGTTCTTCTCGTGGCCATGATGGATCACTGTGGGAATGAGTTTGCCTATATGTTCTATGTGTCGGGCGTTTGCGGCCTAGTTGCTGGCATACTGCATTTGCTGAATGCCTGTGTGTGCAACACGTACATGCCCCAGAGGGAATGGTATTCATTGAGTGGGAAGCGTTGGGTTGGTTGGTAATTAAATCGATTTCCCTATGAATTTTGTAGGGATTACGCTAAGGCCTCGAAGACATCAAGGGGCAATGGCACGGACCCAGGGGGCAGGGCTTGAAAAACCGACAGGGAGCAGGTAAAACTGGATATGCAAGAAAATAAGTTAATTTTGTAAATTTTTGCCATTACCAAATTTTATTGTTATATTTTTATAAAAAATTTTGTGTTATACTTTTGCATGGGGGTATATTAAAGTTGTCTTGATGTTTGTAATACTTACTCTTAGTCCTCATCAACAGCAGAGTCGAAAACCCGAATAATACTGCTTCTGCCGCTAGGAAAATACAAGCTAGATAAATTACGCGGGCTAATAATAAAATAAACAAATTTCAATTCCGTTACCGGCATTGGTACGTCCCGAAATTAATGTTTCGGTTAGGGTTATATTTCCGATTTAAATTTAAATAAATATTTAAGACCCATACGGACATTTGAAGTACGTAATTTATATTTCGTCTCCGTGGAACGTAAGAGCAGTGTACCAGACTGAAGAAAAATTTCGGCAACGAATTCAGTATTTGGCATTTTTAATTTAATTGGCGGTGGATTACACCGCTCGATCATCTCTATTTTATTTTGATGCTAAGTTCTAGAAGATCGGATACTGCTCCCCAATATTTAAGGCATTCCTCTCATTAAATAAATTATTACGCATTGTAAAAAGTTCCAGTGGCGAAATCGGAACTTCTGTCTATTCTTCTCCAATTTTTGTATGAAACTTTTCTATGGGCTTCGACTCCCAGAAGAGACTTAGCTAAGTTGAGAACAACGATCTTTATAGATCCTAGATTTTCAGACGTTCGAAATGAACCAATACTGAGCTTTCTGGCATGAAATCGATATTACATGTCGAGCTCAAATTAATTTCGATCATGCTTTAAATGATCTTGCTATAAGATTATTATATTGCTATTAATCTCTTATGGTAGTAGCCCAAAAAAGAAGATTCTAATGAAAATCTACCGTGAGCTTTTAACGATATTCAAAAGTTAAGATTTACCTTCTGGTGGTACCTTTACCGCATTTGCTGAATTTTGTCTTAAACTATTACAAACAGGGACCATAAATAATGATTACTTTTTTTTTTTAAATAAAACGAGAGCGTAAGTTGAAGTCGGCTCTAACCGACTTCGATATACCTGTTACCGAAGAAATAACATTTTAACAGTGTTCCAGGGTACCTGAGAGTGAGCATCCTAAAAGTATGCAACATTTTTTAACTCGGCTATATATTTTCCGTTCTTGATGTTAATTTCAGGGACTATAATTATTTCTAATAAGAATTTAACTTATGAATTTGTCGGCCCAAATACCTGCAAAAGTACAGATCTCGGACATGGTAAGAGATAGAGGTTTGACTTGAATGGGACAAATACTTCTTGTAGTTGCCGGCAGATACATTTTTATGTCACCGGTTCCCACGCCCCTTCCGACTGCGAAATTCTGAAAAAACCTCATATCTCCCACAGTTTTGCAGATAGATGGTTCGTATCTTCTAGAGATATTTTGTAATCATGATTATTTATCGATTCGCCAAAGAAATAAGGAAGATCGGATGAATGAAAGTCGAGTTATGAGGAAAACAGTAATTTTTGATGGGTAGCACATGACTCACTTTATGACTTCTTTATCACTTTGTGTGGCTTAGATATAAAATTCATCAGATAAATGCAAGCTATGGGGGATACAGAGTATGTCATAATCAGGCTTCACCGACTTTCTAGCTTGTTTGTTTGGGAAAATGTAATATAAATATTTGAAGTCGATTTGCGCAGACTAGGAATTCATTTTAGACCCATGATTTCTTGGTGAAATTTTCTTAGAATTGACCGTAGATTTCGTTTTTGCTATACGCTTTGGGTAAAAAAAAAATCGACCCATCCCCTTTGAATTATGTTATTTATATTAATTTTTGTTTTTCATGTCATGTTGAGAAAAATCATTTTTTTTTAAATTATTTTGTCGATCTTGGTGGACCTTTCCGTGGAAATGCCCATACTCCAAGCTTATGCAAAGGGGGAAAATAAGTCTGCCAAACAATTCAGTTCAATCCTTTTATTCGGTAGCCGTACAATTAGACAATTAGATTAATCCAGGGCTCAATACCGGAATCGAAACCGGAACCGTTATCCGAAATAAACCGTTTTTCGTTTCAGTTTGCAAAATTGTATGTATATTAATACCAGCTGAGGTTGCCACAACTACACTTCAAGCGGGAAATTTAGTTTTGGGTAATTTTTATTCCGTCATCTAGTGAAATTGTTTGTTCAGGAAGTAGAAAAGCGAGAAAAACCCCTTTTTGAAAGCAATGCTTGTACAGTCGAAGTTCCACATTACGAACTTCCTTACAAAGAAGTTCTCTATATAAGAACTTCGTTCTGACAAACTTTTTTCTGTTCTCTTGAAATTCGCAATAAGCAATTTCGACTGAATATGTGACATAATTTTGGACCCTAGATAAAACGTAACGCTAAGTACTGAGTCGGTAGCTGAGCAATCATTGCTTTATGATGAATGCAGTTTTCATACTAGTTTATGTGAAAGCGCCGACGAAGTTAATATGGCAGGAAAAGAAACAAAAAATTCTTAACTTGTGGTCGGAATCATTCACATAGTTCCCAGAATTCTATGAGATTTCAAAAGTAGCCTTTTTTCCAGCTACACAGATTAGCGTTAATCTCATGACCTGGATCTGGGATGGTGATGTAAAATTTTTACTTTGACTGTGAAACCATACATTTTGTGTTGCATTTATATTCCTTATTTGATTGAGATTTATCACAGAATTTATTTTTTCCAATATTAACAAGTGAGACCGACTTTTACTCTGTACCTGGAGTAAAAGCTGAATGCACCCAGCGGCGCAAATCGGCATTACATAATAGATTACTAATAGGTTACTTTGCCTTCAGTGTGAAGGAAATAATCCCATACAATCTGCATTACTTTGCCATGTGCATGGCCGCTTTGTAAACGGGGTGCGCACACCCTGCATTACTAGTAATAAAGGATGTATCCCAGAGCCGAACTGCCATCGGACTCCCATTCGCAATCTGTTTACAATTCAACACACAATTTAGAAACCGTATGCTCTGCCGTAAAGCACTTGTAATACGATTCAATTTACTAAAGATGGAAAAGTATTCCGGTGGGTAAAGCACTTGTTATACTATGCAATGTACTACTGATAGAGAAGTAATGTAAGGGCATTACATCCTAAATGAGTGGGTAATGAAGTAGTAATGCACAGTGGCGGATCTAGGAATTGGCTAAGGGGGGCTAAGGGCACTCAAAATCACTCAACATTGTTCGGATCTTATTGTGCTTCTCAGAATAGATACATCATCTCATACAAAAAGTCGATATGCTCTGAAGGTAGTAAGTTTCCCAAGGTAAAAATAAAGAACTTGTTTTTTGATCAGTTTTTTTAACAATTTTTGTCTTACCTCTAGAGTGCAACTGCATTATCATTCACTCTGTATACCATTGGCACAGAGTATAAAAAGTTTTTGGCCAATTTATGTATATGCCTTGAGCGAAACCGAAATATGTTTCGGTTTTAATCCCTAGATTAAAGGTTAAGCTAGATAAATAAAAAGCGCCGCAGGCGATTTTTTTTTAAGTCGAGTGAAGACGGATTTTTAAGTAAGTATCAACAAACTGCTCAAACAATAAACATTGAAAAACTGCGCAGGATGTGTAGAGCATATTTTAAAATGTTACCTTCAATTTAAATCAAAAAACGTCGTACACGTCACTAAGACAATATACATACATACATACATACATTATTTTGGTTAGTTTTATAAATTTGGAAATGCTATTGCATTTAAGCTACGTGGTTAAGTTTTAACGTTTTCTGATTTTTTTTACAATTGCCGAATAAAATTCACATATTCCTGCAAATCTAAAAACTTCATTAAAAAGGAACCCGTGGATGACCTCCTCGACTTTGTTGTATAATAATTCTTTATAGTTCGCGGCCGATCGATGAGATTTTTTACAAAATTGTTGTTTTGAACGGTGGTATACTAAATATTTACTAATTTCTTTTTAGATGCTTCATTCTTAGAATAGTATTTTGCATAAAAATATTTAAAATGGGGGGTAAAAAAGCGTCGTATACTCGTGCGTAAGCTTTTGCTTTTTTGACGACCATATAATCGAGGAATTTTAAACTCAAGTGACATTTCGTCTGCAATTTTGTTGATTTTTTTTTTTAAATTACATCAAAAGGTGATTAATTATTTCTTGTTTCAAGTAACAATTTAATCACATGGGCGACGTGAGCACAGGCAGATGATATCTGAAGTTCTGGAGTCTGAAGAGTCCTACTGAGTTTCAAAATTGGAGCATTGACGGCAGTAAAAACATGCAATCAGATCAGAAAGTCCGTTTTTCCAATCGCACTTATGAGATATGCCGCTTCTGATGATGTCTCGCTGTCTCTATCATTCTTAAGCTTTTCTAATTCTCCAATAATGTATAAAAGCAACTCGGCGAATGTGCACTCGCATTCATGTTTTTCGTGCATACATCAAGCATTCTGATAGGAATTGATTTGAATGAATCCTCCTGCAAACTGTTGCCACGTAAAAAACAGTGGTTGCTTAAATTATTAAATATTCCACCGAATTTTCAACGATCGGTCGTAATATTTCAACCCATATTCCAACGGTGTTTGTAGATACTTTTCACTGCTGAATAGGGTTGTGAAATATCGATTCCCTTGGATATTAGTAATATCAAAAATACTAGTAATATCCAAGAGAATGTAAAATTGGCTATACAGCTACAAAGGAGCCAACCCAAGCTTCTCTCAATTTCTTGGCGTGTGTGCCCCCGAGTCCGAACGGCAAAGTTTGAGAATTTGCTATTTCAAGGCTAGTTACATCACAGCTGGCGCCAATAGGTGGTGAAGGTGACCGGATGTGTAAAAGCTTTTTCTAAAGAAAGTAAAAACTTTTATTATTAGATGTTCTGGCGGGATCGAACACACGACCTCCCACCCAGCAGTCCAGCACGCTAACCGCTGGGCCACACCCCCACCTAACTATCCAAGAGAATGCCTTCAGAAAAACTCCCTTTTTGTGGCCGAAACTAACAAAAATACACACCAAAAATATATTCTACAAGTATTAGATATCGATATTTCGTTTTAAAACAATCTAAGTATTTGCATATTTTTCTGAAATTCTTAATTACTTATTTTGCTCTTTGCATATATTGGGTGAATTAGGATATTTGGGCTCTAAGGGGGGGGCTTCAGCCCCTATAGCCCCCCCCCTGGATCCGCTACTGGTAATGCAGTGGTTTTTATTTTAGTTTATTTGGAATTTTTTATTCCATGATAAATATTATGTTTGCTTTTCCAAAGCTTCAAATTGTCCAGACTACAATATGGAAATGCGTGGTCATCAGGGGGAATGTCCTCTTTCATCAGCTTTTAAGGATGGCCAATATTTCATTTTAGCCTTTTTAAATTTTGTATTTGGTCGGTATTATCGCGTTTTGAGCCTCCATTACTTTTGTTAATGAAATTTTTAAATTTGAGAGTCCGGTTTTCCGACAATCATAAGTATGAACACTTAAATATACTAACAGCAAATCCAATTTTAATTGACTTCTCGCCACGTATGTGACAAGTCACTGCTACACTTACACATTTGTTCTACATACATAAACAATTGAAGCAAAAAGAAGGAATGTCAAAATAGCTTATGGACAAGGGGGGAAGGCACTACAGCAAACGAAACTGGCATCGGCTCGTTTGTGGCACGAGTTGCTGTTTCTGTTTGTTTTCGCTTACAATCTCTCTTACGAAAAGTAGCGATTGTATTGCATTACATTTTCGACAGTCGTAATGCATATTTTCCACAGAACACGTTGAGCTCTGCGCCGCTGGGCAGTGTTGCTGCTGCAATCATCTCTCTCTCTCTCTCTTCTCTCTAAGTTTGTGCGGTGTTGATTGTGAAATGGTGAGAGGGGGTGTGGCGGGGGGTGGTTCACTTAATTGCTCATAACTTGAGAACCGCCCATCCAAGCTTTATCATTTCTTCAGCAAATCGATTTATTTTGCAGATTACTAACTATACTTAAAATACGAATCATCTATCTTCAAAACTGTAGAACATATAACGTTTTTTCCAAATTGCGGGGGCGTGGCAAAAATTGAAAATAAACTTGATCTGCCTGCAAGTATAAGAAGCATTTTTCCCGTACATGTCAAACCTCTATCTCTTACCATCTCTGAGATCTGTTTGTTCATACGGACGGACAGACAGACAGACGGACAGACGGACATGGCTATATAGATTCGGCTGTTGATGCTGATCAAGAATATATATACTTTATATAATCGGAAATACTTTTGCACAAACTTAATATACTCTACGTACCTTTGGTACACAGTATAAAAAGTACTACACTACGAACCTGTATCGTACCGGTATGCCGAAATAAAAATCCGGGTACCGATTCGAAACCGAAAATCGAAATAGAACCTTTAACCAAAAACAAACTTTAAAAATGAATGTGTGCCCATACTTTATAAATTCACTGTATTGTTATTATTTTTGGTGGATACCACCAACCGAAATATTCTGAACCTATTCAACGATTGGAATTCGGGTCTAAAGGCAAATTTTCCAACAAATGGCCCAGATTCAAGTTCAATGTGCTGTGTCCACTTGTTTTCACGTAAACCGCCTTAAGCCTCAGCATTGTATCAAAATATATGTAGTAACTGTTCAGCAAGCCAACCCCCGAAATCGACATGGTCTATTTGCCCTTTGTACCGACCTGTTATTGTTATTACTTACGAGTAGATTGTTGGGTTTGGCCTTTCGTCGGGCCAGCGGCAATAATCGATACAATTTGGCCACCTTTGCGTGTTGATGGCTTTAAATGCTTCAGCTTGGTTACATTGCAGCAGGAATCAATTTAAACTAAATAAACATTTGGCTTAAGTAGCCCAGAAGAGGGCTAGAGCTGGGCTTATCTTGATCCACTAGCTAGCGAATCCGAACCACAACCGCTTACTCCAGCTGAAATTAATAACTTGCTTTGCTCTTTGCACCAATCATCCAGACTCAAAATCGAGATTCATAATTGTTTGTTGGTGTTCCGATGATGGAAATGATAGCAACTTTTGCAACCGCAGGCAAACGGATCCGTTCGCGCTGCCGTTGCCGTTGCCTGGTGACAAAAAGACAGCCACTTCAATCAATTCCGAGTGACAAACATGGGATGTTATTCATAAGCATAAAAGATTTGCGTGATGCGCTGGCAATCAAATGGAGAGACAGACACTCTACAAGCAATCAGACGCGCAGGAATCAAATGAATAGACGACGAGTCGCAATAAACCAACTGCAACTGCGTCATGTAAATCAGGGACTGTGAGAAGGAAGCGGATGGAGATGGGGATGAGTATGCAGCTGCTGTCACTCAATTGCCGTTGCCGATGATGAATGCTATCTGGCAGCAAACACCCCCACCGCACCGCATCCACTTTGCGGATTTATATTTCTCAATTTGAAGCGCCACAAAAGCGCATAAATGCTAAAGCCTGCAGCAAGGATATTTTGTGGTCGACACTTAATTAAATACTTGCTCGCTTGATTAACTTTTCTGCTGATTGGAACTCTGGGTGGTTCCAGGCCAAACGCCATAAATTCGAAAGCAGGTCAGCTGGACAAGGATTTTTGGCCTGCGAAGGAAATAACAGAAACAGGCATCATTTGTCATCAAAGCGGTGGGGAGCGGGGCAACAATGGCAATAAACAAATGTAAAAATATTTGGCACTCCAAAGTGCTGGCAGACAAATACGACAAACGTTGAAGAGTCATTTACTAGGAGTGCGCACAAAAGCGACGAGCAGCAGGTTGAAAAATAGCGGGTAACGCAGGCAAATGCAGACAGCATACGTCGTCGGGGCAAACAAACACCAAAGGGTGGCGGGGGGAATGGATGATGAGCAGCAGCAGCAGCAGCGGAGGCAGAGGCAAATGCCAGTGAAATGAAACCGGGCGGAGAACTAGACGGGAGACGAGAGCCAAACAGTCAGTCAGTCAGGCCAAAGCACAGTTAAAGAACGGAAAAGCGTCGCGTTGGCGTTGACGACAATTGCACAATTCATAATAGCCAACATGACACTAGAACACACACACACCCAAACACGCACACTAGCACAGAGGGAGACGCACATGGCAGGGTTAACTATTTAAAGTGTGCTTCTGTGAGATTGCGATTAAATAGCACAGACTGTTGCATTCTTTTCTCTCTCGGTGGCTACACTGAAATAAATTACACACATTGTTGACTGGTTTGTTCATACGGACGGACAGACGGACATGGTAATATCTACTCGGCTGCTAATGCTGATCAAGAATATATGTACTCTGTACCCTAGCAGCGCTGGTGTTCAATAGATGCTTCACTACTGTGACCATTTCAAAACTGACAAATAGATGGCGCCACATCTGTAACCACTATTACTTATTTCTACCGATCTTTATCATTTTTTTAAGCAAATCGATAAATAATGACGTTTTTTAAAAATTTCCGAGCGGGAAACTTAATCTGCTTTCAAGTATAAGTAGTATATCTCGTCGCCTCGATATGATCGCTAGCACATTGAGTCAGAACGGGCAAGCCTCAAAACAAAAAATCACACGCGCTGTCAAAATAAAATGTTTGTAAATTGCAAGACACGAGCTCGGACATTCCCTGGTCCGTAAATACACGAGTGCCATATTAGTATCTAAGATGCAGAAGGTAAACAAGGTAAAGAGGACCCGCACGAGCTGACGTCGCAACAAGTGTAATTGGCTCGATTTAAAGTGAGTTAAAACAAATAAATCCAAGAGTGTCGACGTCAGCCCGCTTAAGCACACAGCGCAGCAAGTGCAGGCGACTTTAACTCGCTTATAAGGGTGGTTTGTGCTGTTTCTATAAAATAGCTTAACTTGCCGCAATAGGTAACATTATTGGAGAGCGTTAATCTTGGCCCAGAAATCGTGAAGCATTGAATTTTATATATATTTGCATTTGAAGTACTTAGAAATATTTGAATCTGGCGCCAAACAAAACTGAGTTTACTTTTAGGGGCAACTATGTGAAAGCAAAAATAAATATGTTAGCACACTAAAAAAATATACTATCAGGCCTGTTCCCGTTTTCGATTTCGATCAAATCATGCGGAAATGCGGAAGTGTTCTCGATTTTAAAAACCGCCTGTGTTATTCGACTTTTATCTTCAAAATCCCAATTATCTTCAATCGATTCTTTTAACGGCAAATAGATTAGACCGAATTCGTCGATCGTTTCTTAGAAATCGCAGCTTTTACCAATTCCGATTAATCGGGTTCGGAAACGGGAACAGGCCTGTATATTGTCGATGAGTACTCAGAAAATCGCGCATAACTTCGTCAAACGGTATCCAAATTCATTCGGACAACAACCGTTCGACGGAGAACTAAATGGGCCTTTTTTACAATTTTTAAGGAAAAATCGCATAGAATAAAATAGTTAAACCAGTGATGGCCAAAGTACAAATTTCTCAAAAAAAGTTCAAAATGCCTGATCTGTAAGTCGCATTTCTCAGCCATCGCGTTAAATTAGTAAAACCATTGATTATAATGTATTAGATTTCTCTCGTCACTATCGGAATCGACAAGGATATGAACAATCTGACGGTCCATTCGCGAGTTATACCAATTAATTTGAGGTGAAATAGCAAAAAGCGGTTTTTGGGCCATAACTTCAGATTTTGGGGGTCCCCGAGGAAAGCCAAGCATGAGGAAGTGCTATACGCGACCTGCTCTACAGCTCTACGCTGTGCCAATACCCAGGTTATTTCGCACTGTAGCACTGTGTTATTTATATGAGAAAAATTAAACTTAAATATTGATATAAGAGTAGGTAACCTCAGACCGCCACTGTCCTAATGCGCAAAAAGAACTTTAAAAGGTTTTGGTGAGCCAAGTGACTGCAATTAATTTTTCCTGTGTAGATTGACTGGAGCAGGCTCTTCTAGCTGTCGGCTTGTTGCCATTGTCACTCACTGGGTTCAAAAAGCGTTGTCAGGTTGTTTATTTTCTCTCCACTACTTACAACACTTTCTCTTGTGGGTGTGTGTGTGAATGGATGCCTTCTGCTGATTGCAAATTGCATGCTGCAGAATGAAACAGCAACCAGTCCGGAGCCTGTAAATTATGGCGGCAATAAGCGTTATGCACAGACTGACGTGTCAGTCGTCAGCGTCAAATTAGGTTAGACTCTGGACATTAGCTGTCTTTTGGACCTTTGGCCTGGCCCGTTGACAGCATCTCAACTATTTGCTTTGATGCGCTTGATTAAAATCTTAAAATGGGCTTTGGCAAGATAAACAAGTTGCCAACTTCCAAATTGAAAACAGAGATTAGCTTTTCTTTTGATGTGAAGCTGAGATTGGGCAAGCCAATGAGCTGCTCAGCAAACAAACAAACAAACAAAGGAGGCAATCAGGCGTGCCTAATGCCAACTTAAAAAGGGTTGATTGATTTCGGACGTATGCGAGTGCCAAAAAGTATGCTACAAAATATAATTAAAATGTCCTTTCGGTGCTTTAATCACTCTCCACCTACTAAGTGACCAGCCGCTTGTCCTAAGCATAAAAAGGCCATAAAAAGCTCGTAAAAGCAGGCCAACAACAACCAAGCCTAAACGCAATACACATTAAATTACTCGTAGCAACAATAAAATGGTACAAATAAAACAGATTTTCTGCCAGTAAAACAATAAAGAAAGCGACCGGCCCACAGCCGTCTCAGACGTTCGCAAATTGGGCAAAGATGAGTTTTTAATTCGATTCGTAGCAAAGGCAAAAGTACGTACGTGCAGCTGTTGCACGGTCGCCTCATCAGCTCAAAGGAAAAATTTGTCGGCAGAATTCGTCACATGGCACGCGCTGAAATATGAACGTCAAAAAAAATGGTATTTTCGTCCCGACAAGTGGCACCACAGACCTATACACAGTTTCAGTTCGTGGACTTATCAGTTTGGCACTGGCCCCAGTCTCGGTCGAAATTCAATTTGGCAAATCGAGCTGAGGGCCGACACACATACCTACAATTGGCGCTTGTTTGTGCCAAGTGTCTGCCACTTAGTGTGGCTCACCGTGCAGCGCGAATGGAGCGAATTTCAAGTCCTTGCGGCTAGCAACGTCCGCTGCTGTAGTTTGTTGTGTTATGTTAGGTTTTGCGTACAAGTTTCGTTAACCCAACGCCTGTCCAAGTCTGTGCCAAGCCACAGAATGACGTTAATGTTGTTCGTGATGAGGCCGACGGATGCGGATGAAAACTGAGACGACGCACAACGAGCTCCTCATGAGGATAATGGTGATGGGACGTGTGCGTGGACTGTCAGCCTGGGTCTGGTTGATGAAATGAAATATGAGAAACTCTTAATTAAATTTCATTTCATTTATAATAAACGCCCAGGCAGTCAGAAAGGCATAGCCGGAAAATTGAATAGGTTTAATGGAATAGGCAAAGGCTTAGAATGTATTTTGAAATTTTACCCCTTTCTCTGAGCTGAAGCCATCTAATAGAACATATCAGTTTTGTGATGCTTGGCAAAATTTCGCTAGATAGAGGGAAATTAATATCCAATTTGGTTGCCCTAACCAAAGTGCATTTAGTGTTTGAGGAAGGGCGAAAATTTTGGCATGAATTAGACCAAGGGGCTGTTAGGGGGCTGTAAGTGGGAACATTTAATAGTAAAAAAAAATCAAAAAATCGATCTGCCAAGGGAAATGTAAGGATCGGACAAACGATAGTAAAGTTATTAGCAAAAGAAATTTCGCTGCGTTTTTATTTACATTTCAATTTTACATATCTTTTGCTACATTTTGCCATTTCAAAAAATTAATTGCTCTAAATATTTACAGCAGTTTTAATTATCAAAAGAGCAGGTCCAAACAGAACAGATGCCAAATTTCCTATCTAAATTTATAAAAATACTAGCAAATAGCCCGTCACGCTTCGCTGCGCCTTCAACAGTATATAACCAACGCACACCCACTTACCACCCACTTCAGGCCCACATCCCACCCACTGCCCGCACATTTCCAGCCCACATCCCACCCACTTCGCACCTGCATCCCACCCACATTCCACCCACTTGCCACCCACATACCACACACTTCCCGCCCTCTTCCCGTCCATTTCCCGCCCAAATCCCACCCACTTCCCGCCCACATCCCACCCACTTCCCGCCCACTTCTCACCCACATTCCTCCCAATTGCCACTCACATCCCTCCCACATCCCACCCACATCCCACCACCTGCCCACATTCCACACTTCCCGCCCTCTTCCCGTCCACTTCTTGCCCACATCCCTCACACATCCCACCCACATCCCTCCCACTTCCCGCCACATTCCACCCACTTTACATCCACTAACCACCCACTTTCCACCCACTTCCAAAACAACTTTCCACCCAATTACCGCCACATTCCACCCACATCCCACCCACTTCCCACCTACATCCCACCCACATTCCACCTACTTGCCATCCACATGCCACACACTTCCCGTCCACTTCCCGCCTACTTCTCAATAACATCCCACCCACATCCCACCCACATCCCTACCACATTCCACCCACTTTACATCCACTTACCACACACTTTCCACCCACTTCCAAAACAACTTTCCACCCACATCCCATTTTCCTCGTGGGCGGCTTTTCCGACATTGAAAAATCACATTTCAAATTATTTCGTATTTTGTCCTTACAAACCGAGTTTCAAGCCAATCGGATAAAAAATAGTTTTTTTCATGCAGAATTTTCCGGGAATTTGTCGACCGTCAGGTCAAATTTTCCAACTTCGGAATATAACATTTTAAACTATTTCGTATTCTATACTTAAAAACCGAGATTCAAGCCAATCGTATGATAAATACTTTTTTGGACTCAGAATTTTCCGGCCATTTTCCTCGTGTGCGGATTTTTTTTTCAAATTATTTCGCGTTCTATGCTTACAACTTATGTTTTGTTATGTGTATTTTGAAAATGAGTTTGGCGCTAATCGCTGGCAACTAAAGTTTCGCCCATACAACCTTGACCACCCACTTTCCACCCAATGGGGGTGAATTTTCCGGAAGATTGGTATGCAGTTGTTGTCGAATTTTCATATAGATCTTTGAAAATAAGTTTGAACTTAATCGGATGAAAAACAAAAAAGTTTCATACAAAAGATTTCCGCGAATTGTCCACACTTCCCGGCAGAATTTTCCAAAATCCTTTCTTAGTACTCACTTTCAGCATAAGATAAAACTACTGTGAAAATCCCATCTTCCCATCTTTTATGGTTTAGGCTGTGCGACGGTCACCAGTCAGTCAGTCAATTAGTCAGGTTGAACTTTTTTATATATATAGACTAGCAAATATCCCGTCGCGCTTCGCTGCGCCTTCAACAGTATAGAACCAACGCACATTCCTCCCACTTCCCGCCACATTCCACACACTTTACATCCACTTATCACCCACTTTCCACCCGTATCCCACTCACATCCCAACCACTTCCCAGTGGGCATCCCGGCGGTATTTCCAACATCGGAAAATAAAAACAAAAATTAATTCCGATTTTGACTTTACAAACCAAATTTCAAGCCAATCGGATGAAAAATAGTTTTTTGCATGCAGAATTTCCCGGCCATTTTCCTCACGTGCGGATTTTCCGACATTGAAAATCACATTAAAATTATTTCGTATTTTGTCCTTACAAACCGACTTTCAAGCCAATCGGATGAAAAATAGTTGTTTTCATGCAGAATTTTCCGGGAATTTTCCGACCGTTGGGTAAAATTTTCCAACTTCGGAATATTACATTTCAATTCATTTCACCTACTTTCCTTTCAAACCGAATTTCAAGCCAATCGACTGAAAAATAGATTTTTTCATGCAGAGTTTTCCAGCCATTTTCCTCGTGGGCGGATTTTCCGACCTTGAAAAATCACATTTCAAATTATTTCGTATTTTGTCCTTTCAAACCGAGTTTCAAGCCAATCGGATGAAAAATAGATCTTTTCATGCAGAGTTTTCCAGCCATTTTCCTCGTGGGCGAATTTTCCGACATTGAAAAATCACATTTCAAATTATTTCGTATTTTGTCCTTACAAACCGAGTTTCAAGTCAATCGGATGAAAAATAGTTTTTTCATGCAAAATTTTCCGGGAATTTTCCGACCGTTGGGTCAAATTTTCCTACTTCGAAATATTACATTTCAATTCATTTCACCTACTTTCCTTTCAAACCGAATTTCAAGCCAATCGGATGAAAAATAGTTGTTTTCATGCAAAATTTTCCGGGAATTTTCCGACCGTTGGGTCAAATTTTCCTACTTCGAAATATTACATTTCAATTCATTTCACCTACTTTCCTTTCAAACCGAATTTCAAGCCAATAGGATGAAAAATAGATTTTTTCATGCAGAGTTTTCCAGCCATTTTTCTCGTGGGCGGATTTTCCGACATTGAAAAATCACATTTCAAATTATTTCGTATTTTGTCCTTACAAACCGAGTTTCAAGCCAATCGGATGAAAAATAGTGTTTTTCATGCAAAATTTTCCGGGAATTTTCCGACCGTTGGGTCAAATTTTCCTACTTCGAAATATTACATTTCAAACTATTTCGTATTCTGTCCTTTCAAACCGAATTTCAAGCCAATCGGACGAAAAAATAGTTTTTTGCATGCAGAATTTTCCGACCATTTTCCTCGTGGGTGAATTTTCCGACATTGAAAAATCACATTTCAAATTATTTCGTATTTTGTCCTTACAAACCGAGTTTCAAGCCAATCGGATGAAAAATAGTTATTTTCATGCAGAATTTTCCGGGAATTTTCCGACCGTTGGGTCAAATTTTCCAACTTCGGAAAATCTCATTTCAATTTATTTCACCTACCTTCCTTTCAAACCGCATCTCAAGCCAATAGGATGAAAAATAGCTGTTTTCATGCAGAATTTTCCGGGAATTTTCCTCGTGGTCGGATTTTCCAAAATCGGGAAAACACGTGTCGAATTATTTCGCGTACTAAGCTTACAAACCAAGTTTCAAGTCAATCGGATGAAAAATAACATTTTTCCCATACAAACTTTTCAGACGCTTTTCCGACTTTTCCGGGTGGAATTTTCCAAAACCCCGTCTTAGTACGCACTTTCACCACCAACAGAAACTTCTGTGAAAATTACAGCCCTCTATCTCTTACCGTTTGGGCTGTGCGATGATTGCCAATCAGTGAATCAGTGAATCAGGACACTCTGTTTTATATATATAGAGACTAACAAATAACCCGTCGCGCTTCGCTGCGCCTTCAACAGTATAGAACCAACGCACACTCACTTCAAGTCCACATCCCACACACTTCCCGTCCACTTCCCGCTCACATCCCACCCACTTCCCGCCCACATCCCACCCACATCTCACCCACTTCCCGCCCACATCCCGCCCATTTCCCACCCACTTCCCGCCCACATCCCACCCACATCCCTCCAACTTCCCGCCACATTCCACACACTTTACATCCACTTACCACCCACTTTCCACCCACTTCCAAAACAACTTACCACCCATAACCCATTCACTTCCCAGTGGGCATCCCGGCTGTATTTCCAACATCGGAAAATAAAAACAAAAATTAATTCCGATTTTGACTTTACAAACCAAATTTCAAGCCAATCGGATGAAAAATAGTTTTTTGCATACAGAATTTTCCGACCATATTCCTCGAGGGCGGATTTTCCGACATTGAAAAATCACATTTCAATTTATTTCGTATTTTGTCCTTACAAACCGAGTTTCAAGCCAATCGGATGATAAGTAGTTTTTTTCATGCAGAATTTTCCGGGAATTTTCCGACCGTCATGGCAAATTTTCCAACTTCGGAAAATCTCATTTCAAATTATTTCACCTACTTTGATTTCAAACCGAATTTCAAGCCAATCGGATGAAAATAGTTTTTTGCATGCAGAATTTTCCGACCATTTTCCTCGTGGGCGAATTTTCCGACATTGAAAAATCACATTTCAAATTATTTCGTATTTTGTCTTTACAAACCGAGTTTCAAGCCAATCGGATGAAAAATAGATTTTTTCATGCAGAATTTTCCGGGAATTTTCCGACCGTTGGGTAAAATTTTTCCATCTTCGGAAAATCACATTTCAAATTATTTCACCAACTTTCCTTTCAAACCGAATTTTAAGCCAATCGGATGAAAAATAGTTGTTTGCAAGCTGAATTTTCCGGGAATTTTCCGACCGTTGGGTCAAATTTTCCAACTTCGGAAAGTCACATTTCAATTCATTTCACCTATTTCCCTTTCAAACCGAGTTTCAAGCCAATCGGATGAAAAATAGATATTTTCATGCAGATTTTTCCGGGAATTTTCCGACCGTTGGGTCAAATTTTCCGACTTCGGAAAATCACATTTCAATTCATTTCACCTACTTTCCTTTCAAACCGAGTTTCAAGCCAATCGGATGAAAAATAGTGTTTTTCATGCAAAATTTTGTGGGAATTTTCCGACCGTTGGGTCAAATTTTCCAACTTCGGAAAATCTCATTTCAATTTATTTCACCTACCTTCCTTTCAAACCGCGTCTCAAGCCAATAGGATGAAAAATAGCTGTTTTCATGCAGAATTTTCGGGAAATTTCCTCGTGGGCGGATTTTCCAAAATCGGGAAAACACGTGTCGAATTATTTCGCGTACTAAGCTTACAAATCAAGTTTCAAGTCAATCGGATGAAAAATAACATTTTTCCCATACAAACTTTTCCGACGCTTTTCCGACTTTTCCGGGTGGAATTTTCCAAAACCCCGTCTTAGTACGCACTTTCACCACCAACAGAAACTTCTGTGAAAATTACAGCCCTCTATCTCTTACCGTTTGGGCTGTGCGATGATTGCCAATCAGTGAATCAGTGAATCAGTCAGTGAATCAGGACACTCTGTTTTATATATATAGAGACTAGCAAATATCCCGTCGCGCTTCGCTGCGCCTTCAACAGTATAGAACCAATGCACAGCGTAATCCCTCCAATTTTCCACCCACATCCGTCCAACATCCCACCCACATACCACCCACTTCCCGCCCACATCCCACCCACTTCCCATCTACATCCCACCCACATCCCTCCAACTTCCCGCCACATTCCACACACTTTACATTCACTTACCACCCACTTTCCACCCACTTCCAAAACAACTTACCACCCACAACCCATTCACTCCCCAACCACTTCCCAGTGGGCATCCCGGCTGTATTTCCAACATCGGAAAATAAAAACAAAAATTAATTCCGATTTTGACTTTACAAACCAAATTTCGAGCCAATCGGATGAAAAATAGTTTTTTGCATGCAGAATTTCCCGGCCATTTTCCTCACGGGCGGATTTTCCGATATTGAAAATCACATTAAAATTATTTCGTATTTTGTCCTTACAAACCGAGTTTCAAGCCAATCGGATGAAAAATAGTTGTTTTCATGCAGAATTTTCCGGGAATTTTCCGACCGTTGGGTCAAATTTTCCAACTTCGGAATATCACATTTCAAACTATTTCGTATTTTGTCCTTTCAAACCGAGTTTCAAGCCAATCGGATGATAAATAGTGTTTTGCATGCAGAATTTTCCGGCCATTTTCCTCGTGGGCGAATTTTCCGACATTGAAAAATCACATTTCAAATTATTCCGTATTCTGTCCTTTCAAACCGAATTTCAAGCCAATCGGACGAAAAATAGTTGTTTTCATGCAGAATTTTCCGGGAATTTTCCGACCGTTGGGTCAAATTTTCCAACATCGGAATATCACATTTCAAACTATTTCGTATTCTGTCCTTTCAAACCGAATTTCAAGCCAATCGGACGAAAAATAGTTTCTGGCATGCAGAATTTTCCGACCATTTTCCTCGTGGGCGGATTTTCCGACATTGAAAAATCACATTTCAATTTATTTCGTACT
The DNA here is from genome assembly GCA_018904275.1 of Lordiphosa clarofinis. Taxonomy (NCBI): domain Eukaryota; kingdom Metazoa; phylum Arthropoda; class Insecta; order Diptera; family Drosophilidae; genus Lordiphosa; species Lordiphosa clarofinis. The sequence goes on from JAEIGQ010000250.1 coordinate 371,331, forward strand.
TTGTCCTTAAAAACCGAGTTTCAAGCCAATCGGATGAAAAATAGTTTTTTTCATGCAGAATTTTCCGGGAATTTTCCGACAAATTTTCCTACTTCGGAATATCACATTTCAAACTATTTCGTATTCTGTCCTTTCAAACCGAATTTCAAGCCAATCGGATGAAAAATAGTTTTTTGCATGCAGAATTTTCCGACCATTTTCCTTGTGGGCGGATTTTCCGACATTGAAAAATCACATTTCAATTTATTTCGTATTTTGTCCTTACAAACCGAGTTTCAAGCCAATAGGATGAAAAATAGTTGTTTTCATGCAGAATTTTCCGGGAATTTTCCGACCGTCAGGGCAAATTTTCCAACTTCGGAAAATCTCATTTCAATTTATTTCACCTACCTTCCTTTCAAACCGCGTCTCAGGCCAATAGGATGAAAAATAGCTGTTTTCATGCAGAATTTTCCGGGAATTTTCCTCGTGGTCGGATTTTCCAAAATCGGGAAAACACGTGTCGAATTATTTCGCGTACTAAGCTTACAAACCAAGTTTCAAGTCAATCGGATGAAAAATAACATTTTTCTCATACAAACTTTTCAGACGCTTTTCCGACTTTTCCGGGTGGAATTTTCCAAAACCCCGTCTTAGTACGCACTTTCACCACCAACAGAAACTTCTGTGAAAATTACAGCCCTCTATCTCTTACCGTTTGGGCTGTGCGATGATTGCCAATCAGTCAGTGAATCAGTGAATCAGTCAGTGAATCAGGACACTTTCTTTTATATATAGAGAGATTTGCGTGCTGTACAGGGACGGGAGTAGATTATTTAAGCTACAGTATTGTGATGGGAAAGAATTGAACAGTTATGATGAATCTACAAGGCTTTGTTGGTTATTTTTTCACAAAGCTGGAAGAACGGTCACCCTAATTTTCACAGTATGATCATGGCGAACTGGAAAGACTTAATCGCAATATCCCTTGGGATATGTGAATGGTCCAAAAAACCGCAAAATTATTAAACTTCTTATAAGACTACTTATTCAAGCTCTTAAGGTTTAGATGACAATACAGGAATGGGCAAATAGAAGGTGTAGACCAAATGGTAAAATTTTTCGCGAAATTTCCTAAATTTTCTTAGGCAAAAATTTCACATTCCTAAAATTATTATAAAGATTTGATAGACTGCAATAGTAAAGGGTAATTAAATGTAATGTTGACCGAACTTTCCCAGAAGTTTCAAAAGTCATAGGCTTTTGTCAAAACCCCTATTAAGACACAAACTATAATACTATATATTTTGTATTTATTGCTCAAGACTTTATATCCGTAAAACTCGGTAATCCAAACGGAACTGCTCTCTTCCAGTATAACTTGTTTAGTTACAGTCTTTTCCCAGCCCTCTTTCAGGCTCTTTTTTCCAATGGGCAATGTTCCTCATCATCGTTTTACTCCTATCTGACTCTTCTTGAGCACGACCCTGTCTCGCACTTCAAAAGCATTTGCGCCTCTTGAATACTAGGAATCTAGTCTCAGTCTCGCCCAATTGAACATTAACTCCGCTGAAGTTATCGTACGTTACAGTTTATACCCCATGTACATGGAGTAGTAGTCTATCAAGACTAAAACGTGTTCACTATTAGGAAGCGATCAAAAAATATCTGTAGCTATGAATATCCAAGGTCCTGTCGTAATCTTTCTGCTATCCAATGGAGCAGTGTTGTTTGCCTGTGAAAACATTAAACAGTCCCCGCAGGCTTTGACTGCTTTCTATGCTTCACGGTCCATTAATGGTCACCACATCACTATCCTCAATCTCCGTTTCATTTCAGATTCGCGCCTTGCAGATTGTGCCAGTTTCAAAACATTAATTCGTAATATGTTCGTAACTATAGTAAGATTTCCTCGTACCAAGATATTTCCGATTGGGGACAGTTCGTAACTATTTTCTGCAATCTCTGTGCTAGATAATGAAACTGGAACTGTTGTTTTGTTTTTTTGCACAATTTTGTGTTCGCCTTTCTCGTTGAAACTTTTGAAAGTCGATGACTGACAGAGCCTACACAGCGAATCAGCAACGTTGCTCTGGCCACTTTGGTATCTCATTTTGAACTTGTACGCCTGCAAGCGGAGTAACCATCCCTCGATCCAAGCTGTTGCTGTTTATCCCGATTAAGTAAGAGAAGAACTTTTTTTCTCAATTTGAGAATATTTTCTTTTAACTTCAGAGAGACTCTTGCTCGCGAAAGATATAATGTGGGGGTCATTTGACCCGGTCAACTGAATCAATACTTATTCTTCAGCACTAATTGTTGTTATACCCTTGGAGAGGGTATATTGAAATTGTCCGGATGTTTGCAACGCAGAGAATGAAGCATATCCGACCACATAAAGTATATATATTCTCGATCAGCATGACAAACTTTGCACGAAATCTTTTGGTACAAATACGCTGCTCATATGTCGGAACCGGCCGGATCGGATGACTATAGCATATAGCTGTCATAGGAAGGATCGGTTGAAATACTGATTTACTATAAACTAACTTTTTTTGGTTTTAGTGTTATCGCTCCCAACGCACGTATTTATAAGTTTTTAATGATTTCACATAATTTCAACAAGGTTTGTCGAAAACGGGCAACGCTATAGTATAGCTGCCATACAAAAGATAGGTCTGAAAAAAATTTTTCATATCTCAAGCTCCAAGGGAATATAAACTATGGTCGAGCCGAAGTTAGCTTGCCTCTATTTTTTATACTCTGTACCAAAGGTACATAGAGTATATTAAGTTTGTGCAAAGGTATGTAACAAGGAGAATGACTTATTTCCGGTTATATAAAGTATATATATTCTTGATCAGCATCAACAGCCGAGTCGATATAGCCATGTCCGTCCGTAGGTATGAACAAAGAGATCTCAGAGATGGTAAGACATAGAGGTTTGACATGTATGGGATAAATGCTTCTTATACTTGCAGGCAGATTAAGTTTATTTTCAATTTCAGCCACGCCCCTTCCCGCCCCCGCAATTTGGAAAAAACGTTATATCTCCCACAGTTTTAAGATAAAGGATTTTTACCTTCTGGAAATTGTTAGTAATTTGCAAAATGTATCGATTTGCCGAAGAAATGATAGAGAGAGTGAGAGAGAGAGTTAGAAATAAGCGCAGCACCAGCATTGCATTCAGCTTCTACTCCAGGTACAGAGTATGTTATAGTCGGGCTTGACCGACTTTCTCACTTGTTTTGCTTTAGGTTCTTGAAAGCTTCGTAAGTTATTGCTTCACCTCAAGTGTCATTTTTTCGAAAAATTAGGTTCGGTTCACATACAAACATAGAAATTATTTTGTAATCTTTTGCTTATGGAAAAATTGCATAAATCTTGTTCTAGACTGTGTGTCGCGATAAAACGATTTAGATAGCTTCGTTAGCTGAAAGCTTCCATACCAAGAAATACGCTTTATTTCTTTCCAAAAAATATCTAAGCGAAATCAGAATTGATGTACCAAGCCTTGAACCAAAGCCTTAGGTGAAGGATCCGGTTGGAGAAAGGAACCCTGGTTTGAAACGTCGCACCGAACCTTCTTCAGAATTTCAGAGGTTTCAAAGCTGCTTTCCTCTTCAAGTTTTACTTGATTATCATTATAATTCCCACAGTATTGGCTTGGGCAAAACAAATTCAATAAATCGTTAATTTACAGCTCCCCCAAAAACATAACCAAGTTCCGTGACCCTCTTAGGCAAAGTCAATTAAAATTCGGTAAAATTAATTGCTTAAAAACTCGAAGAATTGATTTACAAATTTGCCAAAGACATCGTAAACAAGAAATCTGTTTTAATTGCGGTTGAGCCCAGAGCAAAGACACACTCAGACGCAGAGACTCAGCCACCAGCAGCGAGTTCAAAGTCTAGCCTCCAGCGCCAATGCTGCCTCCGCTTTGATGTGCAGCGGGAATAGAGATGGGGATGGGGTTGGCCACGGCAGCTGTGCGAGGAAACCACAGCAAGGATGCCGACAAAAACAACAACATTAGCATAAATTGATACACAGTTTGAGTAAGCGTGGCAAATGCTACCTAAACACTGGCATAAATTTGCAATCGAGTTGGTACATAGTTTACCCACACCAAACGAAACTTGGCCAAACTATGTACATGCGAATGGCCAAAAAACACAACATTTGCCCGGGACAAACAGAGCGAAACGGAGGAAGATGCGGTGGCACGTGCAGACGCATTAAATCAAATTAAAAGAGCGCTAAAAGAAGTGACAAAACCCCAGGTAAATCCCATTTTAAATACAAATAGCAAAATGCTTGCCACAGGAACGGGAATGTGGCAAGAACAACTCCATCTCTGAGTGGTTTGCGGGCTGTTGGTGTTGTTGGCCCACATTTTTACAGAGCTCAGCGGCGCGTTGCCTGTAATCTTAGTTTAAGTTGATTGTAGAACACACACACACACACACACACGCATACAGACAGCGCGTAAGCCGAGTCCGCGTAAAATGCTTTAAATAAAAATTTGCGCTCCTGTGTGTGCGAATTGGGGTTGGCTCCCGCAACTCTTTGCGCCGCCATGAAGACACTCGACTCGGGCTGGCTTTTTACGGAAATTGCTTTTAGCGTAATTGCAGGTATTCCCCAAGCTAAGACAACACAATTGCTGGCTGTTAGGCCTAAACCACTGAAAATGGTTTGGCAATATTTGCCAGTTGCCTCGTTTCAATTAAGCCGCTACACAATTTGGTTTTTATTTTTTATTAGTTGTTAACCTTTTCTGTTTTTTGGCCGGCACTTCAACTCAATCAATCAATCAAAAAATTCAATCAACATCAATTGCAGGCATTGGTCAAGTAAACAAACAGCAACAAAAAAACAAAACAAAATAGGAGAGAAGGAAATCACACACACAAACAGCTCAAACTCATTCATTAAAGCTAAAGCCGAAAATTGCAAATCTGCAAAACGAATCGCAGGCCAAAGATACGTTCGTTCGGGTCCACTTTGTTTAGTGAAGCAAATAGTGAAGAAAAACAAGTGAGAAAGTCGGTCAAGGCCGACTGTAATATACTCTGTACCTGCAGTAGCAGGTGAAAGCAGCGCTGTGAATGCGAACTTTCTTTGGTCATAGCTTGACTAATAAATGGCGCCACAACTAGGTTTGAATAATGCCTGTTGATGGATTTTCTAAAGTTACAAATAGATGGTGTCACTTCTGTTACCATTTGGCAAGCACTGCGGGGCGAACTTTCTTTTGATGATAACTTGAGTATGGTTAGATTTAGCCGGGGAAAGTCTTCCCATTCGATTAGGCTTGGGATGTGGCTACCCGCGTTCCTGTTGTCGGATTCTAATAGTCTGAAGCCTCCGTTTAAGAGTATCGGGCGTACTACGACTGCGTAAAGCCAATCTATCTTTACTTATAATTCTGACATATTGACATATTATCATTATCAACCCACAGCCAAAACTGTTTATCCTGGAGATTGGCATAGACCTTCGTCTAGCTTTGCTGGAGCGTACGAAATAAACAAAATTATTTTAAATTGTCCGCAAAGTCAGCGGGTCAAGGAATAGATTTTATTGGGCACATTAATGTGTGTGGAGCAGCGATGGTCTTTTAAACCGAACGCATGCCGAAGCTGAAACCAAGAAGGCAGAAAGCAGTTTTTAGGTTGAAGCAAATTCACGGCGATTTGCCCACGTTGGCCAAGGCTGCTGTGGAGCTCAGGCAATGTTGTGGAGCACGAGAGCAGCGACGTCGATGCACCGACAGTATTCGAGCTTACACTGCTCTCTTTTGCAATAGCAAGCAAGTGCTAACTGAAAGCGCTTCTCTCTTTTGCAACAGCAAGCAAGTGTTTAATGGGAGTGCTCTCGCGTGGGATGACAAAATGAGCTATATATTTTCCGGCCTGTTTAACTAAACTTTTTGCTAAGAGTGCGAGAGAGAGTTAGAGAGTGTTATTAGAGTAAACGACTCTCTGAGACATTTTTTACAAGACGGAACTTATGGCGAAGACTTAACAAAAAATATTGTCTCTTTAATTTTTGAGAAAAGCTTAGAAATCTTCAGGTTTCCAATTATGGCCAAGTCGTGTTGGACAATATTCATATAATTACTTAAAATGGGCGCAGGACAACAATATCGCTGGATCCGAAACTCTCCATGAGGTCGACACGGAGAGGTCTGCTTTTAGCATCTACTCGACAAGTAGAGCTTTATATATAATTCCTGAGCTTTTTAGGACGGGATGGTAAAAATTTATCTGACTGACGGAAATCACTATATCGACTCGGCAGTTGATGCTTATTAAGAATATATATACTTTATAGGGTTGGAAATTATTGCTTCTCCTTGATACAAACATTTGCAAACAAACATTATTCCGTCTTGAAAATGCTTACTTTGAGTACGAATCGTTCTGAAATTCAAAATGAACCGTCAAAAAACCGTACACAGAGAAAAAAAAGATTCCCGTGGAATGGATTTGACATCTGACATTTTTCAGCTCCTTTGGATGAAGAATAAAGATCATGAAATATTTATTTCCTGATATATCCTTTTTAAGCGAAAATAAATTGACTTCGAAAATATCCGATGGATCCCAAAAAAGGATAGTTAACTATTCAGTCCAAATGTACAGTAAAATATCGTAAATAATTCATGATCATGCTTACTTTGAGCTTTAAGAGTTCTTTAAAAAATCCCGAATCGTACTTTACATATCCAAAATGGTCTTGAAATCACGAATTAAAGGGCCAAACCCTGCTCTAAAATAATCAATATCTCAAAGGGAAAACTTGAAGGTCTTTAGTAAACGTCAGTTAGGGTATAAGGACTTCAGTTCTCCCCTTAAAAGCCAGCTGCATTCACACATACACATACTGCATGTGTACTTTACGATGACCAGCAAGTGGCTCTGAAAGAGGCTTTACTTGTTGGTTTATTTTTCACATATAATACACACCTACTAACACACACACACACTCACACACAAACACAGTAGTGTGTGGCTAGTAAAAATCACTTTTTAAAACATTTCCAGCTACAGCGACAGATTCACGCATTGAGGCGTGGGTACTTTTGCGTTTGACCAGCCAACCAGCATATTTATTTTATTTGAGCCCGTTCTGGCAGTGCATAAAACTCTGTTCAACCTGCTCGGTGCTGAAGCTGTTTGTTTGTTTTTGTTGGTGCGCGTCCTTTTTATGCCAAATGTAAGCGATCTGCTTGGTACTGACACAAATACGGCCAGGCAGCAGGCACACAGCAGGAGCTGGAGGCGGAGGCGGACGAGGATAAGCAGATTTAAACCGTTCCGGTTTACCTGCCAGCATATATATTGTGTACGTATTTAAATAAAACGTTTTTGCATCAGGCAGGACAACGCCGCACTTTGCGCAATCACAGGACAGCCGGCAGATGGGTACTGCTCCGTCCATTGATTTCAGCCAGCCACACATAAAAGCTTAAAGTTGCACAAAATAATAAAAGGAACACGGAAAATGTCGTCGTCACGTGGCTGAAATGAGTTACATCAAATGCTTTTGGCTTTCACAGGAAATGGCAGTGCCGTGCATTTTTATTTACATCTAAGGGAAAAAGCCATTAAGAAATTGCAACAGCAATTCAAATGGCCAAGGCAAACAAAGGCGGCCGCGCGGAGAGGGGCGGACATGTCGTGCATTTGATTAAAGTAAAGTTCGAGTGCGGCTTTGATGTGGAAAGGCCATCTCTGCCTCAGGATCAGCTCAGGTGAGCGCCGAAGCATTCGATTTAGCTAAGCGAAAATAAATGACCCTCCACTCCGCCCTGCTTCCGGCTGTAATCAATCATCAATTACGCGCTTAAGTCCATCAGGAATTATGCGTTAAATTGATTGAAAGTCAGTTCGCACATCTAGAATTATGGCACAAAATCAATTTGCACTGCGAAATCAATGGAACGAACTGGTCCGGCTGCTTAAGTATTAGCCGCTGCAGCTGCCCGTCAGTCAAAGTCAGGCTAGTTACTTGGCCAGACCTGGAGGATCAAGTGACGGGCACAAAACTTTTGCCCAGCCAATAAAGCACAGCCCAGGCAAAACAAAGTCCAGGGACAGGGACAGGCGGGTCTGCATGTTTGCGTCCCCGAGAAATGAAAATATTTTCTTACTTTGCGCGAGCAAAACGAACGACGGAAAGAAAGTATGAAAAAGTAAAAGCTGCAAATCGCAACGTCTCGACTATCTGGAAAAGAGCGAGCGCACAGCGCGTCAATGGACTGCAATAATTCTGAGAAAAGTGCAAAGTGTAGTGGGGCTGCCCGGCTGCTGGCAAAGTAATTTATTTATCAAGTTTCAAGCTGTAGCCTGAAAACTTAATACGCGACCAGATTGAATGCCAGGCCGACATAAAATAAAAAAAAAACAAAAAAGCTGGTCAGTGGCGGTCTCGTCTAGAATTGCAGGTGGAAACACTCCATTCACATAGTGGGAATTATTGAAAATATTTTATTTAAGCTCGGTCAACTGCGCATTTTAAATGAACACAGTCCTAGGCTTACAAATCCCAGAGTCCATGGACTCTGCAGTGGACCATCGACGAGTAATGGTGCTGAAAATGGTTAAGGAAGTGGGCAAATTTCCAGAGCCACTCAAATTACTGAGCTTTGCTCGACTTCGATATACCCGTTAAGACCATTAGAAAAGCTTTATCCTCTTGGCCTTTTCAAACTTTTACTTTTCGCAAAGAAAATTATCCGCAACACCCAATAGCATTAAAAACTAAGAAAACAAACTCAGCTGATTCGATGCAAATGTCTGGTCAGCCTATTGCAGCGTTATCAGCTTATCGATATCGGGTAAAACTGTCCTTGATATACTCCAACAGCTTATAGCCTATTTCTATGGAGAATGAGTAATAGGGAAAACATTTGCTCTGGACTCAAAGTGGATTCCTCGCTCGCTCGTTAGCTAGGAACGCCCTCTACCGAAGTCATCCCACCCGCTCCGGGGAAGAAATACTATGGGTTAGAACTAAGACAGGAAAATATTACCATCCTGAATAAAGAAATAACTTAAAGATTCGTTTGATCCACCACACTTGCTCTTTCCTGGAGCAATCAAATTTCAGTGACCCCTGGCACCGGTGAGCTAAGTAAGCTAATTAAGTTTTGATGTTGTTCATAACATTTCTAAAACAAGATACGCACAACACCACAAAGAAATCTGATTGTCAGTATAGCTATTTTATGAATTTCCTCAATTCAATCATCAGCGATCTTTGCCTATCATTTTGAGAAGCAAATTTGTCCGGCGATTACTTAACTTAAAAAGGTAAAAAATTGGTAAGAGCCAAGACAACTTAATAAATTTTGTATAGTTTAAAACACTATTTTTACTCAAGGCTGCAAACCTCTAAAATTAATCAGAAAGTCTCAGTGGGCGAAATTACCAATTTAGGTAGACATAATTTATGTCTTCCAACGTAAATAAGATATTCGAAATATATTTTTCTTCTCTCTTAAAGGTAGGAATAAAAGCAATATAGAAAAATAACAATAAATTTTAATGACAATTTTTACTACTATTTAAAATTTAAAACAAAAATATTTTTTTTAAAAACTTTCAAAATAATTTTACAATTTTTTTAAGGTTGTAATATTTGAAATAAAAAAGTTAAGCAAATGTTTAACTATTTTTTTTTAAGACTAGGTCGATGTTTTCTTTTTTAATTTTTTTCAGTAGGTACAAACCTCGACTCAGAAATGTTAGATCAAGGAAGGAATGAATCAATCGTTTATTGAATTTCGAACATTAGCGTTGAGCATGTTTAGTAATTTAAATGCAAGGTGCAAAAATATTTATAAAAAATATTTTTTTGTTCAAAAACGTGCGAGATAGCTTTTTTAAACATTTAGAAAAAATATTTAAAAAATCAGAACAAAAAATTTTTTAAAAGACGACTTAAACATTTGTGAACATTTCTAGTTTTGGCCCACAAAAGACAGGGGTAGGCTTCTAAGGGCAGGTTGTTAGTACGCGTAACCGCCTTCAAATTAATACATATATGGCCAAATGAACGATGAAGATGGGATGAACTATACTTAACAGCATGTTCACTGGGGCAGCACATGCCTCATGAGTGGCCCAAGGGTGTGGCGGCTCCAGTTCATCCAGTTCTAATCACAGACTCAGTTCCTCTTTATGTAACTCCCTACTTCACACACTTACACAATTGTCTCTCTGACATAGTGTAACAGTCATTCTTATCGGCAACACACCCACCTTCAATTAACCGACCTAAAGCCTAATCTGTTTATTAAACTAAATAGTAACCGTGACTTAAATAGCCCAAAATAGTCACATTAGTGGCGCCATCCATTGCACAGTTTTGAAAATTCCCCAACAAGCATTGTATATAGTAAAAATAAAATTGGAATTGAAATAACATTGTTCTAAATTTTTAGTTATAGAAACTGCGGAATGATAAAGATTGGTTGAACGATCTCAGAGAGAGAGAGCTACTGCAGATACAGAGTATCTTATAGTCGCTTAGCGGCTATAGCGGCTTGACCGACCTTTTTACTGGTTATTAGGCTTTTTTTTGCCGCCCTGCACACCCTCCTCAGAAACCTCGCTCGTCTTACTGTGTTGGTAGAGCTCTTTTTATTTATATTTTTATTTTGCCCATCTCTTTTCTGTGCTCCTCGGATTAATCATCCGCGCAAAGCTTGTGTTCCTTATAGATATTCCGTAATTAATGCTGCATCATCAATATCAAGTAAAATTTATATTGAAATGGCTTTAGTTCGTCGTAATATTGAAATATTTAAGGCTGCTGCAATTAAACTGTCCTTCGCCACAAAGTGTCAGCGTGTTGTTGCTGTTGCTGCACTTAAATCAGTGTCACAAGTGACAAGAAGTTGCTCACGCGTGAAACTGACAAGGACACCGAGAAGCAGCCCATTTGCCTGCTGTTTGCTGGATGCCGTTAATGAAAATACAAAATGGAAAAAGTCCTTTTTGTGAAAAGTAACGCATTGACATTGCTGGCAAAGGGACAAACAAGAACTGTTCTTTGACGCCTTCACGCAAATATTTGCGAGGCGTCGTAACGAGGGCCATTCGAGTGGAGGCTTCGTCCTTGTGCTGGGCGTTGCATATGACATATGGAAGAAGTCTAATCGAAAGTAAAATATTCTCTGTAAATAATTGAACTGCTGTTGCAAATTGGCTACCATTGCGATTTCAAGGTTGCCACACATACTCCAACAGGGTGTATAAAAAAAGCACAGCTCACTTTTGAGGGCAGCGTGTGAGACTCAATTAAAATTTTACGCTTCTTTGCATTTACCAAGTGCATGTGGGAAAGTGGACTGCCAGGCACAACTTTACCAGCAGCAGCTAGTCGAGGGACACTTAAGAGCATTTGAGCAGCTGAGTTAGGGACCAAAGTGTGCAAAGCCTATTTAATGAAACGGAACTTAATGCATAATTGATTAAATGCTTCCAGCCAGGACAAAGAGCACAGCCTGTGGTGGATGGACTTAAAGTTGCCTGGCTTTGTGCATGTTTGATGCTAGGATTTAATGGATTGTCGCCCATTTTTGTAGAGAATGGAGGGCAGGGAAGGTGCTGGTGCTGCTATAGCCACATTCAGTCGTTTTGCTGGTGCAATTTACTTTTTATTATCACTTTTCAAAAAGGATGAAAATGAAGAAGGACGGCAGGAGCAAAATGCACATGCAAAATATATATTGCATATTTTACAACGCAACATGAAATATGCAGCAAAAGAGCGGGAAACAAGAAAAATAAATTGGAAAAAATATTGGGTAACAAATTGCAGCAAATATTAGAGGCGAAGTCTAAATGCAGGCGCTGTACAATGCACACACACACACACACACATATTTCTGACAACGAATTAAAGCCAAATCCTACGGAGTATGTGAAATGAACAAGGGGACAGGACAGTGTAGCCGGGACATCGAAAAGAAAATGTTGATGATGTGCAGCCAAGCGGAGGCGGGTTGGCACTTTTCCTATTTCCGCCAGGACAATATTTAAGAATTCAATTTTGCCCCAAACATCCAAGCGGTTTGCCCTGCTGTAAGATGCAGCCAGCAACAAAGCCGGGCGAAGAAAGAGAATACAAAAATATTGGGAAAATAGGCTGCTGGCGTTAAACATAAATAAGGCCAGGAAAATTGCACAGAATGCAATTTAAGCTGAAATTTTCTACGAGAGAAATCTTTGTGTATTTTATTTTTGTTTTTGATAAACCAACTTATATTTATTTGCCCCCCTTCACGAGCTGGAAGGAGCAGCATGCCCAACCACCGAAGCACAATGAATGGCCCAGGAATGCACAGCTGTGCATCCACATCCTGTATATGGATGGCTAATCCTTAATATTAAATCTTTACAATCAATTTGCGCGCTGTGAGTGAGCTCGTGACAGCGCATTATTATTATTGCGAAAGGGGCAAGGACCGCTTACAGGAATTCAATTTTCTGCATAGATAAGCGTTCCACTGTGGGGGAAATATGAAAAATGGGAACGGGAATAATGAAAGTCACCTTTGGCACTACAATTCATCATTGTGTGTGCCGTTGGCCACTTCGGGGTCCTGCGAGCGTATCAAATGAAATGCATAGTCATGCCATGTCGACACCCAGACACACATAAGGCCAAGCAAATAACGCAATTTTTTTATTTTGACATCAGTGCAATCTTCGCAGAGCCACAGACCGTGCAGGTCAACAACCAGGGAATTGTTAGACAGATGAGCATACAAAACGCTGGCCATCTGTCAACGCATTAAATAAGTTACAAAAACTGCAAGGGAAAATAAATAATACAAAAGTTTTGTATGTTCGGAAAGCATAACAACTATTTCTCTCTCTCCATCTCTCTTTCAATTTCTTTTCTTAATATTTCGAGACTGTTTAACCCCAAGTACAAATGAAAACCTTTAGGCATGCTATAGTTAATTTCGTTATGTAATTGTGATTGCTTCAGGATTATTGTTTTATCATCATCATCAGACAAATCTGAAGAGTGCCGACATCTCCAGTAATACCTTTTGAGACCGATTACATTCTGTACATATCATATCATAGGTATTGCTTTGTTGACCCACACCGATATCAAGCCAATATGAAACTGTCTGAGAACGGCATAAGGTTAAAATTTCTATACCTAATCCAAACTCAACACTTAAAAACGATAGCTTAACTATTAACTACCTGCTGCACCTTGGGTCTCGAAAATACCGTGCAGGTGCATTTTTTCATCCCAGTTTAAACATTAAATACAGAATACACTAAGTGTTTAGACTCGTTTCGGTTCCACCGTCCCAAACTTCTAACTATAGTTGTCTAAATTAATTGTATAATTTAGTTTGATGTAAACATTTTGTATTTGAATTTTTAGTAAAACAAATAATGACATTAAAATAATGAAAATTTGATAAAAAAAATTGAACAATATAAATCACTTAATTGATCAACATAATTTTGCACATCTGTACAAAAATTTCGCGCATAAAATACTTAGTCTAAGAACATTTCCGCCGTCTATTCTTTTTGATCGGGCCTAGTTCATATACCCGTTACTCGTGAGTAAAGGGTATATAAAGTCGTGCATGTATGTGAGGCAGAAGGAATCATTCCGCTATATAGATATTATCTTGATCGCACACACCGAGTCGATACATGTCCGCTGCCGTCCGTCCGTCCGCCGTCTGTCTGCATGAACACCTAGATCTCGGATGTAGATAGGCTGACTGTATGACAATGCTCTTTTATCTGCACGCAGATCAAGTTTGTTTCAAATTTTGGCCACGCCCCTCCCGCCCCCGCAATTTGGAAAAACGTTATACTCCTACAGTTTTGAGATACGATTCGTACCTCTAGATATTAGTAATTAGCAAAATGAATCGATTTCGAATGATAAAGATCGGTGACGGTCTCAAGTTATGAGAAAAAACAAAAATGTTGCATACTTTTCGGTTGTCACCTGTTTTTCTGAGAACTGGTATATCGAAGTCGGTTAGAGCCGACTTTAACTTACCTCTCGTTTTGAGATAAGGCTGAGGGGGGTTTTTTTTTTTTTTTTTGGCGGTCTAAATTTTTTTGGAGAATGAAATTAGACCGCCAATTATTCGGCATGAGTGAGACTCCAAATTTTACCAAAAGATTAAGCAATCAACAGATGGTTTCAAGCCCAGAGTCGCACAATGCAAAGACGAACAGGGGAATCTGGTTACAGATCCGTAAGTGGCGCTTAACAAATGGTCTCTGTCCAATATTTAAAAAAGGAGACCCTGCAGTTTGCGCCATCTACCGCGGGATCAGTCTCCTCCACATCGCATATAAGTTTCTGTCCCGCATTATTTGAGAACGCCTAAAGCCGTTTATTGAAACACTGATTCGACCTTATCAGTGAGGCCTTAGACCTGGTAAATCCACCACAGACCAGATTTTCACACTGCGACAAATTCTGGAGAAGACCTATGAAAGAGGCATCCAAACACACCACCATTTTGTTGATTATAAGTCAGCCTTCGACACACCGATAAGGCCAAGCTTCTTCAAAGCCTTGTCTACTTTAGCTATTCAAGCAAAGTACGTTCGACTTTGCATGATGACGTTGAGACGTAAGCAAAGCTCCGTCAAAATAGGAACGAACCTCTCCGAGCCTTTTGATACCAAAAGAGGTTTTAGGCAGGGCGATACCTTATCGTGTGACTTCTTTAATCTACTGCGCGAGTGCCGACATGCCAACAGAACCGGCGGATTTATTCATAAGGATTTAATGCTACTTGCATATGCCGATGATATTGACATTATCGGCAAAACCACACGGGCAGTAAGCAAGGCGTTTTCAGAGATTGAGAAGGAGTCTAGATTAATGGGTTTATCGGTAAATGAGGACAAGACGAAGTAAAGTCATTGCGACTTGGACAATCTGTTAGAATGGAAGAGTACAACTTTAATGTTGTGGAGGATTTCGTCTACCTCGGAACGACGATAACCAGCAAGAACAACATCAGTCTGGAAATCCGACGAAGAATCACTCTGGCGAACCGATGCTACTATGGGCTAAGTAGGGAGTTCAATAGCTGAGACCTCAGGCGAAGAACAAAAATAACCCTTTACAAGTCGCTTATCATCCCAGTCCTGCAATATGGCGCAGAAGCATGGACAGCAGCGGATGAAGCGGCGATTGGCGTGTTTGAACGAAAAATTCTTCGGAGGATTTACGGACCTTTTAAAGTCGGCGATGATTTCCGCATTCGAAAAAATGACGAACTGTATGAGCTCTATGGAGACTTCTGTCTGGTCAAGCGCATAAAGCAACAGCGGCTGCTGCTGGCGGTCATGACGCCAGTATGAAGGAAGAAGCTCCAGCAAAAAAGCGTATAAATCGAAGGCGGTTGACTATTGAGGCGGCAAGCAGGGAAGACCACCACTGAGATGGGAAGACCAGGTGCGGGAAGACATTGCCAAGCTTGGTGTGACCAACTGGTGGCAGCTCGCACAGAACAGAAGTGAATGGAGAGCGTTAATCGCAGAGGCCCATACCGTCAAACGGTTGTAATGGCCAATAATAAAGAAGAAGACAACGTGTCCATAATATGACACCCGCTGTTCACGGTTCAAGAAAAAACGGGATTACTCTGTTTAATGACTGCTTGGTCACTGTGAAGTCTTTAATAAGTCACTGTTAAGTGACTGTTTGGTCACTGATCAGTCACTGTTTCATCACTGTTTCGTCCCTGTTAAGTCACTGTTTAGTCACAGTTTAGTTACTGGTCCCCTCGTTTCACCTCTTTTCCCCCTCCCTCTTTTCCCCTTTTCCCACCTGTTTCGTCCCTCTTTTCTTCCTCTTTCATCATCTATTTCCTTCACCAAGTGCATTCTGCCGCGTTATGCCCGAACCAGTGCAAATAGCCTCTGAAGCACCCGTGTCCGCTGAGCATTTGGGTAAGGAAGTAGTTTACATCACCATGTTTCCGATCGATCCACACTTTCAAATCGGGGATAAGTCCACCGGCCTTTTGTAGATCTACTGGCAGTTTAGGATGCTCGTAAAGCCTAGATCGCATCGGCTATCGCTTTCGCTTCCTGTGCCGGGGTCTCTATCAGTATAATGCCTAATAAGACCAGAGATGCGTCTTCGGACACTCTTCTAAAGCCACAGCTTACTCTCAGCTTGGGCACCCCCATGGCTTCAGTCCAGAAGAGTCCAGCTTACCGGATTGTGGACTTTATGACAATCGCTAGAAATTGCCCCCTGTTTTGGCGCTCTCGGACTAGGCATGATCCTGCGCAGTGTGTAACGTGTCTAACATTACTCTAAGATACCGAATCGCTCTATTGGATCTGATTTGATTTCTGATTTTTTCGCTGCCGACTTGTGTTTCAGCTGTATCCACTACCTTTTTGCTGCTGATAAGAACCGCTTCAGTTTCATGAGGACCAATCGTTGCTAGCCAATGCACTGTCCCGGCAATTGCATAGGAGAGAGAGAGAGAGAGAGAGTGTACACGTCAGCTATTTGTTTGAGTGAACTTACATCAAATGCGTGGCTTGCGGAATGGGCATGAGCATCCCTCGTTTATGGGGTGCAATCTTAGGGCTAAGTTAATATGACAAACTTGGCATTTGTAATGAAAGACACAATTTTTTACCCACCCGCTGATTGAATGATTTAAACTTTAAAGATTCGCCATACTCAAATTCAGAAGCCAATATTCCTATCTTATTCACTGCATCGCATGCACTTGTCATTCCCATTTGATTGCCTTTCCTGTTCATTGCCTTCTGCAAGTGATTGACTAACCGCAGGACACTTGAACTTAACTAAGCATCGTGTTGTGTTTGAATTTCGTAGGCCCTACCCTTTGACCTCAGTTACCACCCTGTGGTTTCAAAAGAATCTCGGCATGTTTCCTCATTAATCCTTCAACATTGGCTTGTGTTTAAGGCCGCTCAGCCAGATATCCCGAAACGGACTTTCACATTTCGTGGGGGTTTGTTGGTGACAGGGCCAGGAAAAAAGAAACGAGAGTGTACAGATAATGTCAATATTAGTCGCCTGCATAATGCGTACAATAAATGGCAAAATAATACAAAAGAAGCAACGCGACAAAAGGCAAGCGAAATCAATAGCCCGGAGCAAAAGGAAAAGGGGACCCAAACAGCCCACCGCGCGTGTAAAGTGTGTGAAATATTTTTTGGCATTAAGTTGGTTGTCAAATAAAATATAAATTTGTCAGTTATGGTTTTTGTGTGCATTTAAAGCCCCAGTATTAATCATTTTGTGGGGGAATGTTTGGTATTTGCACAAAAATTTTATGAAAATTACAAGCAGGTTTTTTTTGAAAAATGAATCAAAAAACATGCGCACGTCATAAATTCCCTAAAAAGCATAATAAATAAAACGAAATAATAACATTTTTATTACACAGCCAAGGTAGGGGTGGAAGAGGAGGCGGCGACGAGGGGGCTGTCGGCGCCCGCTTCTAATACTTTTCGAATGGCAAAAGTTTCGACGCATTTTGGGCCTTGCTTTAATGATGCCGTCATAAATTATAACATTGCTATTCCATTTTATTGTTTCACCCGCGATTGAGCTAAGCTAAAGCCTGTGCAATTATTATTACTTTTAAAGCATTTTTATGCGCTTTTATTTCCCGGCCACACGATTTTGCTATTACCAGCCTGGGCAAGTAGGTAGGTTGTATGTGGGCAGAACTGTTTGTTCACTTCAGAGTTTATGATGATTTTTATGGATACATTATAGACTCGTCACTGCGCACGTGCCACCTGTGCGATTCCTTGTCTGAAGGCGTTTGACCAAATGGAAGGGAGGCTGTGGTGGCAGATTGTTAAAACTGTAATTGCTAAGCGAATTTTAACGAGCTCATTAATTTGATAAAGGGATTTACACGGTGTTGCGGCTCTGACCAAATGTTGTTGCCTGCTGGCCATAATTAAAATTTTGCTTCGAATAATATCTCGGTTTTTTATTTTCTCACTTGTTTTTGTTTGGTTTCATCAGCTGTTGGGTAAACAAAATTGTTTAAAAAAATGGAAAATCGTTTACTCTGCATGTCGCTGTGTGGCTGACACACAACGAGTGAAAAAATGATAAACGAAGCGTAAGAGATACGAGCATACGTATGCAGGAACTCCACTTGCAGTCACAGTTACATTCACGGAATGATAGCACCAGTTTCGGGTTGATTTCTTTTTATGTTTGTTTCTGCACAACTGACACGCCAGTTTACATCCCAATGACCTCCATTTTCCACGCTTTTTTCCTTCTTACAGCTCTCCCACACTTGGCCAGTTCATCACGTGTCAGCCAGAGAGGCCAGACCAAGGCGAGACCATCAAATGTCAGCTAGTATTTCGACGACTCCTGTTGTGTTGCCCAGAGTAACTGTAAACGCGTTGATAAGCACACAAAAAGCTAATTGGATTTCATTCAATTGAAGTTGGTCCAAAGGTAAGGGAAGTGGGCAGGATGTGGACCAGATAACAGCCTTTAACTGAACGCATTCAAGTAAGAGAGTTTGGGTTGAAGAGACGCTGTCAGTCATCGCTTTGAGTAGGGATAAATGAAAGCATTTTGGTGGGGGCATTTGCGCTGAATTGGTAAATAAAATACCTTATTTAGTTTTCGATCATTAAAAACTCCTCTCATAAATCAGTTACTCTACTAAAGTTACTCAACCGGAGATGGGTCATTCTTTTATAAACCGAACCGTTTGAAAATTTTTCACTTTTCTTTAAAAAAAAAATACGAAAGGGCATAGCAGAATAAGCATAGAAAAACTGCCCCCACTCCGATCAGCACCAAAATTAAATATGTTGTTACCATCAATGAGAAACTCACTCTCCTAAATTTTATACCTAAATAGTATATTAAGTTTTGCAAAAGTATGTAACGGGGAAATCATTTCCGACTATATAAAGTATATATATTCTTGATCGCACACACCGACATACCTGTCCTCTGTCCGTCTTCGTCGCTGTCCGTCCGTCTGTCCGTCCGTCCGGACAAACAATCTCTGGTAATAAGTTTGACTGTATGGGACAATGTTTCTTATACGGCGATCAGTTTATTTTCAATTTTTGCCACGCCCCCTCCCGCCCCCGCAATTCGGAAAAAACGTTATATCTCCTACAGTTTTGAAGATAGACGTTTCGTTCCTTCTAGAGATAGTTAGTAATTAGCAAAATGTATCGATTTGCCGAAGAAATGATGAAGATCGGATCAGCGGTAAAGTACTTCGCCCTTGCCCTACCCCCTCCCACCCATTCACAACTAACACCACACAATCTTAGAGAGAGAGAACGAGAGAGAAAGGGTGAGAGAGAGAGAAAAAGAGAGAGACTTTGAGATGAGCGCAGCACCAGCATTGCATTCAGCTTCTACTCCAGGTACAGAGTATGTTATAGTCGGGCTTGACCGACTTTCTCACTTGTTAGTCTTCTAATCGCTATTGGAGTAGAGTTATAAGGGCGGAAAGGTAAAACAAAAAACTCGTTTATCTTAAGAATGCTTCGCCACTTAGTCAATTTCAGCGGGGGCGGGAGTGGCAAAAATTGTAAATAAACTTGATCTGCCTCCAAGTATAAGAAGCATTTGTCCCATACATGTCAAACCTCTATATCTTACCATCTATGAGATCTGTTTGTTCATACGGACGGACGGACAGACTGACGGACATGGATCAAAATATTTTTTTGAAGAAAAAAGTGTTTGAAGCCAGAATCCGATCCGGATTCTTCGGGTTTTTCTGTTTCCGGATTATACAATAAGAGATTTTGGGATTCGCTGTCATCTACTGAGATTAGGCTAAATAAATCAGGATGGGCTTCAACAATTCTAGATATTGTGTGGCCCAGCATTTCTGTCCAACATTCTTCCGTTCTAATGAAGTTCGGATAACACATCCTCTTGGCAGATCGAATAACATCATATGTTGGAAAAATATTAGCTTTTCGCTCTTTTGTGCCTGCTTGCTTTTATATGAAAAAACAAAATTTTGAGCTCCTTAATAACAGAATCGTAGTCGTGCTCAGTACAGTTAGATTTTTCAATAACATTTGAATATATGAACTCGACTAGTGATGGAAATTTTTTTTGAAGCGTCTCTTTCTCCTTGCCATACTAAAAAAAAGCGCATGCTTGCAGCATGACATGATTCCTAAAACAAAGGAACATTGTCAGAATGGGCAGCTCACGGCAGGTAATGTTGGACAATTTAAACAGGAGACGAACCATAGTTTTACAAAAGTATGTATAGCATTGTTGCTGGCCGATGCTGAAGGGTGGTAGTTTTAACACAAGTTAGAATTACAACATGTGAAAACACAAAAAACAGAACCGTAATGATCAAATCAAACATTTTTAAAAACAATCTAAATATGAGTAAAAAACTCGGAAAATAGCAAGAAAAAAATTGGATCTTCATATGTTGGTTCGAAAGCTCAAAGCTGATTAATGATACCATCTTTATCGGTCTTGATGTTATCGATATGTTCATGTAGCATTTTTGTATCGGCGGCAAATCAAATTTTGGCAGATTTTAAAAGTTAAAAACTTTTTTCTTCACGCTAGATCAGCCAAATGGCACATGTGTGACGCAGGGACTGCTGGACGGCTCTCCATGTCAACTACATCAAAATTATATTTATTGGTGAGGTTCCAAGTAATTATCTTTGCCTCTACGTAATTAAGCGCAATTTGTTCTCATGAAGGCTTGAGTACTGCGTACTGTGCTTTAGCAGGAAATCTAGGACATACAAAAATGTGCAAGTGTGCAAAAAAGACTCGTCTCATGCTTTAACCTAAACTTTTAAGATTAAGATTAAATATCCATGTCCCGGCAGTGCTTCCGTCTGGTAAAAGTCGTGCGTACCCATGCGTCCTGCTAACCCACTGTCGTTAGTCCGGTATTATTCGTCTTGTGTTAAATTGACACTAAAAGGAAATCAAATTGAATTTCGACAACAAAGTTCCCTTTTACTTAACAAAAATATATATTAACCTGAAATATTTACAGTTTTTAGCCTTCTGTGGGAAAATAAATTGTACGAATGTGAACATATTAATAAAAATGCACCTTATAGGCAATCTTCATGAATCTGTGTTAATTATGTGAACCGTTTTTCAAATCAGCTTAAAACTTGTTCAACTATTCTGTAGATAGGCGGTCATAGGAATGTAATGTTCCGTTCAAACTCACATTCTTAACATTTTCTTCGCTCTCAAACAACGCTTTTGTGAAAATAGCCAAATGGACAAACCAATTTGCATTTAACCAGCGCACATAAAGCCATTTTGAATTTATACAAAACGGCAGATAGAAGTTATCAGCAGCCAGCCACCTCCTGTCCCAGTACGAACAATGGCAATAGTGTGCAAATTGTTAACGCTGTTTAAGCAAATGTTGCCCAAGAAAATGATGGAAGGAAAAAAGGGGCGAAAACAGACCAGAGGAAGGTAGCAACTCCTGTCGCGTTGTCAGGTACCGTCTGTCTCTGTAAAACTTTATCCCAACGCAGGTGCAAACAAAAACGAGGCAACAGCAATAACACAAACACTCATAGCACAAACACAAAATAATAATAATAATAATAATAATAATATGTATAATATTTTTATATAGCCTATCATGAAGTGTTTATTATACAGAAAATTTGCACTTGCAATAATATTTTTATACCATAGCAATGTGGGACTGAATTGGCAATTGTGGCTTAAAAGACTTGATCGGGAGTTCAGTTTTACACCCATTTAAATGGGTGTAGGGTATTCAATCAAAGATTTTAATGAATCAGATGGGTAAATATAGTATTGTTTTAACAGCGACTGCGGGAACCTTTAACACTTTGCTCTTTTGAATTTGGAGGTGTTGTCGAACGTGACCCAATCTAAGCTCTTCTTAAAACAAAGGTTGCATTTGATTTCAAAATTGAAACGTTTTGAATTATGAGCCAATTACATTCTTCATACTTAACAAATGATACAAACTCCTATTCATAATTTGTTGCTGCTGGCCCTTAGTGCACTGACTGAACTGATTGTATTTCATTAAGACCCTGCATAAATATTGAAATTTATAAATGGAATTTCTGCTCATTAAATTTGGGACAAAGAGCAGTCAGTCAGTGCCTTAAGCCCATTAGCGGGCGACGAGAAAGGATTCAAGTCAAAATTATGTTGCCAAATGTTGCCACGGCGCCAAGTCAAACGATAAAATATTCAAGAAGCGCAGCAGCAGCAGCAACAACAATGAAAACATTAGTAACATTTGTTTGAATCAAAATGAAATCGTTGACAATGTTTGTGACTTTGAATGCCAAAGGCATCAGCTTGCTTTATCTTTCACTCCTAGCCCGACCCTCCGTGTGAGTGTGCGCTTAAATAGAATTAACATTCGTCTTGCAAAGCCGTGTAACCCTGCAGTCAACCTTTTCCTTTCAGCAAAAACACGACAGCAGATTTTCTCGGCAGCTCATTCATTTCGCTCCCACGTCCCCGCCCACTCGGGGCATGTCCCGGCATTTCATTTGTATTCGAAGCATTGTGTCCTGTTGAACATTCTTAATTAGGTTAAATCTACTGTGTCGCACATGGCCTGCCGGGTGGGAGACATAGCGAATGACACAGCTGAGGGCGAGGCGATGCTGTAGTTCCGGGCGAGACTCGGCCTTAATGAAGTGCGCCTCGGTACGCGTGTAGGCCATTTGACATAATTTAGTAGGTCCTCATATTTGCAATTTAAATCCCGGAAATGAAACAATTACAAAGTTTATCGACTGCAATCAACCAAACGCACACACAAGAACGAGCCAAAGACCCGCATGTCAGTTGGCTAACTTTCCATGTATGTAAGTCTCTGGGTCCACTTATGTAAGGAAATATGTTTCAAATTTTGCTGTTGTCCCTACAAAATCTATCAATTTGCTTTCAGGGAAGAATGGCCTTTATTAACAAATTTGCTTAAAGATCTAACCCTGAATAATATAACCACCTAAGAGTTAAGCCATAAAGTCTCCAACTATTCTAAAATTAGAGCCGTTTGTCTGCCTAGCTGCTGTAAAGCGCTAACATGCGCAAGCTGAAAATGATGACAAATGATGACACAAGAATGAGTAAACTAGTGAATTTTAGGCCAACCTCACTCATCTGACAACGATAAATTGTGCATGCGCACTCGCTCTCTGTGAGAGCGTGTCCATCGCTTTTCTCTTAAATATATCTTTCCCTCACTTCCCTTGCCTTTAAGAAATAAATTAAGAACTAATTTAGCTCGATTCCAAGAGCAAAAGTCTTGAAAATTAAAGATTGAATAATTTTTTTAACCGAGAGGAGGAAGTATTTGCAACCCTATAAAGTATATATATTCTTGATCAGCTTCAACAGCCGATTCGATTTAGCCTTGTCTGTCCGTCCGTATGAGCAATCAGATCTTAGAGATGGTAAGAGATATAGGTTTGCAATGTATGGGACAAATGTTTCTTAAATCTGCAGGCAGATCAAGTTTATTTTCAATTTTTGGCACGCAATTTGGTAAAAAAATGTATATCTCCTAGTTTTGAAGATAGATGATTCATACTTTCTAGAGATAGTTAGTAATTGGCAAAATGTATCGATGTATAAAGATCGTATGAGCGGTTTCCAAGTTATAAGCAAATAATTGACTCACCCCCGCCACACCTCCTCCCACCCTTTCACAACCAACACCGCACAATCTTAGAGAGAGAGAGACTTAGAGATGAGCATAGCGGCAGCGCTGCATTCAGCTCCTACTCCGGGTACAGAGTAAGTTATAGTCGGGCTTGACCGACTTTCTCAGTTGTTTTTATAACTTTTGTCATCACACCATAGGCAAGGGTAATTTTAAATTAAATTAAGGCTTAAACCAAATCTCCAAAAAATGCTTTAATGGCTTAAGATATGAAAAATATTTTCAATTAAATTTGCCATACTTGTTGGCACACACTTGTCTGAATACTCTAGTGTTCTGATCAGTCCCTTTTCGGAGTTTACAATTTTGCTTACATTGCAGGTTACAAGTAAATCGATTATATTCAAGAAATAGTCGAATTTTCCTTTAAAAAACAATGCAAGCGTTTAATATTTGACAATGCGTAAGGCATTGTCTGATGGAAGACGCGTTGTTATATTCAACTTTTCCAGTTATAATCAAAATTAAATGAACAAAATTATGCCTTTGGTAAAAAAAGCAAGTGGAAGGCTTGCTGCAATTCCTTTTGATTAATTTTCTATCCAATATATCTTGGGCGATCTTGAACACAGTTTACTCCCTGTTGATGCCAACAATTTAATTAAATTATGCTGGTGGTACATTTATGATTAATATTTTCTATTGGTTATATTGTGTTGTCAGTTAATCTGTAAGTTTCACGATTTCACGCTCTATTGGGCATGGAATATGTATAAAACGATAATCAAGTAGTTAGATCAGTTTAAAAGTAACGACTTTTATATTTAAATTAAGGGGTATTTTGTAGTTTAGCGTCCAGAGAAAATATGTCTGACTTTCCGAAATTAAATAAAAGCTAACTTTGGTCTTATATACCCTTGGATCATGATATATGCTTGTCTTTTTTTTATACGAAATAGTTATCCGATTTGCATCAATCGGATCAAATATCGTTTAGCTGAAAAGTAGGGTTGATGAAAATATCAAGGCTGCAAACCACTAAAATTTTGCAGAAGGTTCGGTTCGGGGGTTCGAACCCTTTGTAGACAGGTCGGTTCGGGACCGGTCGACCCCGACCCAAGGTTCTGGCGACCTCGGCTAGAAATAAAGATAACAATCTATTTTTATTTCGATTTGTTCATAACTATATATTGAATTCTTAATCTCATTTAGAACTTTTGGAGTGCTTAATTAATTAGTATTAAACTTTTAGGCTGTTCATCTTTTAACTTTTCCTCAGTGAACCTAAGCAGCACACAGTATAAGTAGTTAACTATAATTTTTAGTCCTCGGTGAGAATTTCAATTCCCTGTTTAGCTCCCGAATGCTCCTAGGGCTGACCACTTAACTTGTCGGGTGAGACTCGCCGGTACCTAAATTTGCTATATCACCATACGAGCTGATAGCCGGGTTAGGACTTTATCCTGAGCGACAGCTGTCGAGTTCCGAGCCTCCCATGCGCCGTGCTTAGCAGCCACTGCCTGAGCTATTGCCTTGATCCGGTTTCCAAAGTCAGTCATCTGTCGAGTGTCACCCCAGGTATTATGGTCTGTTATGCTCCATAAGCTGACCATGAAGATAATAATCTAGCCGCCCAGTGCCAAACTTCTATATTTTGAAGGGCATCTGTCGGTATATGCTTTAGAACACGAGAACACTGTAATAAACAATGCTTTGTGAAAGATTTTAAAAGAATTACTCGACTGAAAGCAAGCGTTAAGTCACCTGATTGTGAATCGTTCAGCTTTAAAGAAGTTTTATAAATTGGCTACAGAGTTATATACATTTTGATTACTTTCCCAAACTATGTTTTTAGGTGAAGTCTTTCTTAGGAGCTCTAAATCCAAAATTCTTTAAGATTTAGTTAGCATTTGACATTTTGTGATTGAGTTTACGGCGTCACACAGTCTACACTAGTTTTTAGATTTTTCTATATGAATAGATTTCTATTGTTGAGTAGAGAGTTTTCTACAAAGTCGACCCTGAGGTGTACAGCTATAAATAGTGATCGATTAAATCTGACATAGATCGATAACTTCTTGAATGTACCGTAGTTACAAAAATCTCTGTTTGTCTCTGCATTGTCGTTAGAAAAACTTATTTGACAACCACTCTCGGACCCCCTTGATATATAATTTTATGTATTTTTTAAATTTTTTTGTTCGAATATCGATATTTTTTGGGATATTTTATGATATTTGTGCGTTAGTAGCGTGGGTGGAGGGCGCTAACGCATTTAAAAGACGCAAAGAGAAAATGGGTTCAAATTTGATAAAAGCAAATTAAAGCGACATTAACAAAGCACAGCCAAGTGTAATTTTTTCAGAAAAGTAATATAAACAAGCTTTATCACGACCAAATAACTTAATAAAAGCCCATTTTGGATTGCGATTTTAAGAAAGACCTTTCAATGCAAGAGTCGCAAAATAGTGTGCTGAAGTTACCCCTTAATCTTCTGGAATTCGCATAAGGCGGCCATGCCGGGACTATCCTAATCTTATTGCCCTGGTATCAATCTAAGTACTTGCATCTGTTTCTAAATTTCTAAATTATTTGAAATATTCTGCTCCTTGCATATATTGGGTGAATTAAGATATTTGGGCATTGAAGGGGGGGCTTCAGCCCCTATAGCCGCAACCCCCTGGATCCACTACTGCTTGCTGCGCCGTCTGCAAGTGCGAGCTGAGGCCGCACAGTGGTCCCAAATCCCAAAAACACGGCCAAAAGTCGAAAAACGTTTTTGAATTGGCTTAAAGTTTGTACTCGGGGGTTTTCGGGGTCGCTGATCACGAATCCGAAGTCACAGCTTAGAAAAACAAAATGGCGGTCCTGAAACATCTATAAACCCGTTTATCGATAATATCTCGATAACTGTTCGACAGAATTTTTTCGATTTTCGTGCTCAGCGGGCCAAAACACTGAATCTGCAGCTATCTGCAGCTAATTTTTGACTTTGTTCTGAAAAATTGTCTAAACAACAATTACTATTTTATTTGAGAGTGGGATCTGATGGGAGTTTTGATTGCTTTTCTAACACGACTTTTCAGAATGTGACCAAAAAAAAAACTCCTACCTTTATTAACGATTCCCTAGTTCATACATTGTTGATCAAAACTTTGAGCAATACATTCATATTGTACTTACTTTCAAGAGTAGAATCCATATTGCAGAGTGCAAATGGGTTTAGTTTTCGCTACTCTATTCGCTTCTGAACGTTGTGTTATTTTCGACGCATGACGAGTAAACTATGAGGTACGCTCGATGCTCACGAATGCAGTTCATAACTGTGCCAGGTGGGGACACTTTCTCCTTATAAACGGTCAGAATACAAACTAGATGTACCACTGCAACTATTCCAATCATTTAAAGTCATGTCATAAAAAAGTATTTTGTTTTTCGACTTTTGGCCAGCTTTTTGGGATTTGGGCAAGCAGCAGTGCTGCATTCAGCTCCTACTCCAGATACTGAGTATGATATAGTCGGGCATGACCGACTTTTCCACTTGTTTTGGATTGATTTCATGGACCATTGACTAACATTGTGAAAATACTATGCACTATTGGAACATCCTTGGACAATGGATTAGTTACCTTTGTGTATAAGTTGGAAGTGAATCAAGGTGCAAGCCAAACCCAACCAAACCGCTACAAACCATTCCACAGAATTCAAGACAGTCAAAAATGGCTTTTAGTCAATACAGTGAGTGAACGACAGTCAAGCAGCTTGGTCCAAGGCTCTTCCTTTAATGCCAAAAATTATAATATAATATTTCATGACAATTGAGCCTTGAGATTAGACAGAATTGGTCTACTTTTCGCCTAGTTTAATGTTTTCCAAAATTATCCATTCCTCATCTTCTCGGCCAGGTTCATTTGCTGCACAAAGGTGACCACAGAAAAGGCCAATTTGGCCACCTTAAAAACAAACCAACATACTTTACTTTATCCCTAGAACTTGTTGTTTCTGTCCCACCTGTATATTAGTCTGCATGCAGACGGGAAAAATGGATCCCGCTGTAAAGGCAATTGGTTTCTGGGCACTCTGCAAGAAGTTGATCAATGTGGATTTGTAGACACGGCTGGCACCCACCCAGTTGGACTGGAATATGGTCACCGCCAGGATCTCGCAGTCAACGCGTACCAGATCGCAGGTGTAGCAAAAGGGAAATGTCTGAACCATCAGGCCAGCTATATACGCCACAGTAGCCACACCACTCCAGAAGTCGGCAAAGATCAGTAGATTGACCAATGCGGCTCCCAAACAAACGCCAATTAGTAAAAATTGTATGAAAATGGTGCGGGATATGATGGGTCGAATAACGTCAGCAAATCTGAAAATGACACAAAAAACTGATACAGGATCTTGCGCTCAAGTAATTACTCACCCCTGAATCAGCTGATAACAGCCAATGCAACGAGCCAACTGCTCAAAGCTCTCTGGCTCACTCTTGGTGGGGTCGGTACGTAGCTTTTGAACTCTCTGCTGCAACAGATTGATGTGAACACGCATCATGGTGCAGCACAAAAGAGGGTAGACATCTGTCAACTGCTCCTGAATGCCGGTGAAGAACGTAAGAAAGAACTCCACCGTAGATGCTATCCAAAGATCCCGTGTACTGGCGCGCCAGTTGACAAAGGGGTTGTAAATACGCCAGGGTGCCACCCCACTGAACACAGAAGTGAAGTACGTAGATATAATGTAGCCTGAGTAGATGACCTGGTAAATGAGATAGATCAAATCGCACCTTCGAACGCCATAATTAATCTGACTCCGTTCTGCCCTTTCACTGCTGTGTTCGTCCAGGCGATTGAGCAGCTCCTTGGCCTCAAGGTACCGCCACATATTGAGAACCACAATAACACATTTCACCGGGGTGCCAAAAGCATTGACACTAGCTTGCATGGATGTCAGGAACTCTCCAGGTGTGTAGCTGTCGATTTCCTTCGCATAGTTGATAAACGTTCCCAGGGGCAGACAGATTAGAACCCACAGCATGATCACTCTCAAAGCCTGGTAAAAGGGTTTTCCCGGCAACCAACCGACAGATGTCATGCCGTACTCAAAGTACTTGAAGGCATCTCGCGACGGTCGCATGTCCTCGAAAACCATTGCAGCAGAAGTCCAGTTGCTTCAATGTCCAGCTGTAACTGTGAGGATTGTTCATGCTGGTCATTCATTTATATACGTGCTTTGTGCATTGAAAAAAATTGTGCCGGATTACCCTCTGCTGTAGATTTTCTCATACAATTTAAAATGCGATTCCCAACTTATATTTATCAGTGTAGGTTTTTTAATTAACCACTAGAGCTAGAAGTGCTGCTCAGTGCCCTTTTTCCCACAATTTTGTTGAATAGTTGATTTTCCAATTATCCTAACAGTTTGTTAGATTCACAGAACCCAGGTGGCGCAAGGCCCGTGTAATTGTCGTGTGCAAGCATAAATACTAAATATGAAAGGTTATTCCTAAGTGATTTTCATCAAAGTATATATGTTTTGATGTTCTATCTAATTAAACACTAGTGTTAGCTGTGCAGTTCTGAGTTCTTGTTTTCCCACAATTTTGTTGAATAGTTGATTTTAACAATTATCCCAACAGTTTGCAAGTTCGCAGCACACTTATTGCGCAAGGACTCTCGTATAATTGTAATGAGTAAAACGAGAGGCCAAGCTTAGTTCGTCTGTGTCTTTGCAATTGTTGTGAAATTTTAGAGTTTTATAATGCTTGCATTAAAATCCATTGTTGTTCTAACTCAGACTGTTTAACCGAGTTTCGCAGATTTTTTTCAAAACATATTAAATTAATAAACGCAGAGTTTATGTAAATGTACTCTGAGAAAATAAATAAATCTAAAATCCAGATTGATAATTTCTTTTTGAAAATCTTGCAATCTTATAAAATCAAGCTTTATCATCACCAGCTTATCAAGCTTTAGGTATATATCGAGGACTGGTTAGCCCTATTGTTTGAAAATTCCTTCATTGTAAGGATCGCACGGAGATGCAACGTTTACTCTGCGAAAGTTCTAGTAATAGTAACCCAGTTCTTCGCTCGTCATTTTTATTTACCCTTCCCATACATCAAACCACCCTCGACGACCTTGCAACTTAGGCCCCATTCTAACAAATCGTGCAATCGACGCCTCCCTCTAAAAAACAACATTCTATCGAACTAAACTAAGCAGAATGTTAGCAGGACCCACTAGCCTAAAGGCCGCGTAGCCCAACTTTTTGACATTCCAGTGTTGATAACTCATTTTTCAACCCTAAATAATACGATGACATATATAAATTTATTTTGTTTTAAAAATAAAACAAAAAGGTATAAAAGTCGTTACCGCTTACGTGGCTTTGATGTGAAATAGAGCTGTCAAGTCACTGTTTTGTCACTGCCAAGTCACTGTTTAGTAACTGGTTAATCTGTCAGCTCCCTATTTAGTGACTTTTAAATCACAGTGAGCTCGCCTTCACTTTATCCTAAGTTTTCCATATCTTCTCTTTCACTCCTCGTTACATAAGTGCCTATGTTCATTGCCTTCACACAAAAGACTAGGTTCGACAACTAAATCATTGTACATATCCTTAGGACGTCCTATTTTGGACTACTGCTCTAGTGCATGGGACTTACAGTACAAAAAGCAGCAATCACTAATCGAATTTGTGCAGAAACAATTTCTTGTTTTCGCTCTTCGCAATCTGCACTGGAACTTTGCATCACCGCAGAATATGCTATGGTGTCCGATTCGTCCACATTCAAATATCCACTTAAGGATCCATTTTTTGAAATATCCTTTTCACATTTTTCAGCTCCTTTGGATGAAGAATAAAGATCAATAAAATATTTTTGTCTGATTTATCCTCTCAAAGCGAAAATAAACCCACTTCGAATATATTCCAAAAAAAAAAGATAGTTAACTATAGAGTTCAAATGGATACCGAAAACATTCTGAGGATAATCAAAAACTATCCTTTTTTTTCTTAGTGCACAAACATTTTCTCAGAATGGTAGATTCTTTAGCGATCCTCACTTCTAAAGGCTTTTTAGCACCCTTAAGGTTCCGTTTGTCACTCTGCAGGTGCAACTATGCCCTTCATGAACATTTTTGGTGCCTTATACTCAAGTTATAATTCCCTTTGAAAAATCATTTAACCTCTTTTAAGTGAAATTTATGAACACCTTAATGTATCTTACCTGTAAGCCTATTATTCTATATATCTTACTTTAAGCATATCATTG
This sequence comes from Lordiphosa clarofinis, assembly GCA_018904275.1. Lineage (NCBI taxonomy): Eukaryota > Metazoa > Arthropoda > Insecta > Diptera > Drosophilidae > Lordiphosa > Lordiphosa clarofinis. The sequence goes on from JAEIGQ010000250.1 coordinate 402,296, forward strand.
TTAACCAAATGATTACACTTAACCTGGACTTAAGTTTTAAAATGTTGGTTGTCTTTACCGGTCCATACTGGTATGTGGAGGCTTGTCCTCTAGTGTGAATAACACTTTTTTTGAACTAAAATCAATCTATTTTTAAAGAGTCCAGTTAACTTTGGGACGCACCTCGTGCTTGTATTAAATATGTATGCACATTCACAGGATTCGCATTGTCTGCCATTGAACGGAAGCGTGTGTTCGAGTTAATTTATGGACTTATCAACACTTAATCACCGGAAAAATGGCATAGCGTATGTTGAAAATGTATACAGTGCCACGCATGTTGATTACTGGCGCTGTCTTTGGGTCATATTTCACCCAGAGATGAAGTCGAAACCAGAGCCGGAGAGCCAAGAGTCAGAGACAGAGGCTTAATAGTTGTTAGTTAGTTGTGCGTGAGGCGGCTGTGCGGTTGATTCCGTTGTTCCCTGTTCGCTGCATAACACATTTGCCGTAATTTATACTTTATAGCTTGGCCAGATATGAAAAGTCACTGCTCACGCACACACACACACACACATGTTGGGCTATATTTTTCCAGCTGCTGTTCAGCATGCTGACTTTTATGCCATTTACTGCGGCTACCAAGTTAACTGTGGTCAGGCCTTTGCCGTTGATATTTATGCGTGCGTATAAATAACCCGGGGACTGCGGCTCGGTTATTAGATGTACAGGGTGGCGGCCATAAAAAGTGCAGACATGTGCCAAGGCAAACATTTAAATAAACGAATTAAGACTCCAGACGTGGACGAGACCTTCAATCAGGCCAGAGTTCATTACACGCATCCGAGGGGACCAAGACAATTGGCAAATATTCTGCTGAACGCATCAAATTTTTGTCCATGTAGCAATCAAGCACGCACTCTGCATGTGCGTCCCCTGCTCCCCGAAGGCCTAATGATTGCAGCAACGTGCCGCCCATTTGGACAAACGATCTCTGTGGCACATTACACATTTGTTTCTCTGATCCTTGTTTAACTTGTGATGAATCGTAAACGCATGTAGAGCCATGATACTGAAATTACCGGTCCCATTTATTAAAGTTCAGTTCTAAACGTGCACTAATTGCTTTTGTGGCAACCGACCTGGCCAGTCACCCGGAAAGACCATATTTTGCACTAGGCCTAGCGTTTGCAAAGAGCGCCATTAAAAATTGATTTATTTTTAATTATCAATGACGTGCGGCGGAATAATAAATAAACCTGCAAATTTATTACTTTGTCAAAAGAGACGGCCTCAACAATGGCGCTCGTTTGCGTGCGTGGGCGTCCGTGTGTGAGGCGGTTTTTAGAAAATATTTACCATGCGCCTGTACGTACCTTCATGGGCACACAGGGTTGTGCTGGCATATTTTACAAACATTTTTGCTAATTTCAACGCCTGTCCGACATGTATTTAGTTTGCTTGTGCTGTTGCTGGTGCTGTTACAGCTGTCGCTCACTGCCCAAATGAGTTGAAAAATGCACCCAAAATTATATTATCATGGCTGCTGTTGTACTTGTTTTATTGTCCCGAGTCCAGAACCACAACCAAGCAATGTTGCCGGCGACATTCTAGTAATTTATTAACTAAAACCAGACATGGCCAACGAACAGGGGTAAATATTTGTGGGACTTCATGTTCGCACGCCAATCAGCGCGCAAAATGTACCGCATTTGGTCTTGCTCTGTTCACTTAAACTATTTATAGGGCCGAGTTGCAGCACAAAATGAATGGAAATTTACTAAATTTTCAACTATTATGTGGGTTGTTCAACCATTTCCATTTGATAGCAGTATTATTTATGGATATTTTAAGCTTAGTTATTATCGGATGAAAGGAATTTAAATAAACTTTGCCGTAAGAGAGATTGATTAAGTTTGCACTTTGGCAGGTTATATAATATTTAGAAATTGTCGGGTCTTTTCCAACAAACTTTTTATACTCTATACCAAAGGTACACAGAGTATGTAATAAGGAGACCCTATCTAAACTTATAAATCAGCAGGCCCGACTGACTGACAGACTGACAGACTGACAAAACTATTTAACCTACATATCTAAGATTTGGCATATACCATCCTCTAGTTACGCAGGCGCGTAAGCATCATGAGGGCAATGCTGTTTTGCTGAGAGCGCTAGAAAAAGTGAGTTTGAGAGAGAATGTAGCCATGACTTCTGGCTCTCGGAAAAAAAGGATGTTCAATTTGTTCCGATATTAAGGTTGTAATAATTGGTTCAACGAAACGGGACTTGTGTCGAAGTTTTATCAAAAAATATTCGGTTGTGTTTTGAACTTCCGAAAACGAGTAGAATTGTCGCAAGTCGAGTTGATTGCTGTTTCCAATTCCGCAAATCGACCAGAACTGCCGTTTTCAAAAGTTCTGCAGCAGAGTCAGCGGTATGAAAAGTAATTGCTTTTAAAAGCATTCAAGAAAATCCCTAAAATTACAGCTGTTAAAAGAAAAAGTCATGGCACCACAATTAGTAGGCAAAACGCACCATTTTAACATTCGGAATACTTTAAGCCCATTTTTATACCCTTGGAGAGGGTATATTGAAATTGTTCAGATGTTTGTAACGCATAGAAGGAAGCATCTCCATATATTCTTGATCAGAATGACGAGCTGAGTTGATATAGCCATGTCCGTCTGTCCGTCTGTTTCTATGCTATCTCCTCCGTCAGTTTCAAAGCTATCTCAACCAAACTTTGCACGAAGTCTTTTGGTACAAATGCGCAGTACATTTGTCGGAATCGGCCGGATCGGATAACTATATCGTATAGCTACCATAGAAACGATCGGTCGAAAAAGTAGTTCTAGTGAGAAAAACTTTTTTGTTTTCCTTTCCATTCCTTTGCTTTCTTGCTGGTGATGGTTTTTACAAATGTATCGGACCTACTCCATAGTAGGGGAAGCAGGCCCATACAATTACACTACACCCTCCATGCATAATGGTATTGTTGTGGTGTACAGGGGTTTGTATTCTGTGTTCCTTGGACGTCTTACGTTAATAATCTTGATAACTCAAGATCCTTGCCACCAAGCATAACCACTTTATTCTCATCTGACGTTAAAATATTCCTGCATTGTTGGGATGTCCAGTTTTAATGATCCCTGGCCAGCTTCATGCGCTTAATAATGTGTGTCGCGTTTAAAAGTGGTACCTTTCTTGGGCTGCAGGCTTTTAGGTTCTGTTGCTTAAGATATGTGCGAACTGTTTGGTTCGTTGCATTTATTTGCGTCGCAGGAAAATGCCTGTCCCGATTCTCCAGTTGCTCGGAGGCAACTGTCCGCTCGAATATAAACGTACAACAGTTAAGAATCGATTTTCTGAAAACCAAAGAAGAACCTCGCAAAAGCGCATACCTACAGCAATATGAAGAAATTAATAAGCCATGTTGCAAGTGAATTGAGAGGGGTACTTTCGGGTACTCTCAACGCAATGTTGCCAAATGTGCAAATACCCAAAAACGTTAAAATTTTTTGTATTATTTTTGTAAACGCTTACAAAAGGAAACACCATTCTAATTTATATTGCAAGCTAGACCGAAGTCGAACAATAAAAATCAAGTTCCTGTAACTGTTGCATGACTAAATCTGCCAATTATTTAGTTGTTTTTTTTTTTCTTTGGATCAATTTTGAACGGCTGCCATAAAATAACATTTTATAAAATTGTTCCAAATTTTGATATAAAGTAGCTATATGTATTTAAAATTATTTCCGATAGTCGTTTCCCAAACAAAAGTTAGGACTCGGCCAAAATCTCGGCCCGTTGGCCCAGTGTGCATTGGATAATGTTGATTGGCTCATGCTGAACGCTTTGATTAAATTTATGGTTACAAAAAGTATTCGTCAAAGTTAACGTTTAATTTTAAATGACAGCTGAAAAAATGTTCGGACTTTTTCATCCATCACAATCATAAAAATTAACCATCGTTCACGATCATTGATTTGTGCTGGTGAACACAGTCGATATCTATGATTTAACAGTTGATTTACCGACACAAAGATTACACTCCTAAGAAAAGTTGTTGAATTTGAAAAGATTCGTAGGAACAGTAATTTTTTGCGACCTTTGCAGGTGGTAGAAGAAAAACCAGCCAACATCGGGAGGATTTATTTAATATTTTCGATTTGTATTTGAGGTTAGTAACACAAGCTAAAATCAAGATTCGCACAATTGTTGGGGTTGGCCAAGCGGGGAATAAATTTTTCATGTCCTCTTTGGTCAACGCTTGTCCTGGCCAGTTTCAAAATTATTCACCGCTCTACTGATGCTTTCCGCTTGGCATATTCAAATCAATTTTTGTTTTGGCAGCTTTGCATTTTTTATGCTCCCAGGCGCCGCTCCAGTGCAATATGTTCAATTTTAAATATGAATATTCTCGCATAAAAATTGCAAAATTCATTTCGCTGCTCAGTCATAAACAGGAAAACTGCGCCATATATTTTATTTACGCACGAGTTTTTGCTGCAGCGGCTGGCAAAAGCGCGGTAATTGATACGCTAAACTGCATAACGTGGATTATGGCATTTACGTGGCAAATAAAATAAAATAAAAGGGGAGCCAAGTGCATGGCGCATGACAAAGGAAACGTTTAAATTATTCAATAATAAAAATGAATAGAGGTAAGGCCTATTATTATGAGGCTTTGCATTAAATTTGCATGGCAATGCGTTTAATATTTGGGCGAATTAAATTATTTACATTATCTGCTAATTTTTAACATGATTGTTATTATTATTTGATGCTGTGCATGGCTGACTGTGTGTGTGTGTGTGCTAAAAGTTTGAAAAGCAATTTAAAAATGAAATTTATGCCTTTTGCCAAAGGTAATTAGAATTCAGGACACGCTTATGAAATATCACACATACGCAGAGGGGTGAGCCAAAGCCAAAGCCCAAGCCAAGGAGAGTTGATTTACGATTTTCGAATCTACACACACTCTCACACACACACACAAAAGCAATGCAAAATAATTTATGACAATGCCTTGGCCACAAAAACTGCGAATTGCAATCAAAGCCCAATGGCTAAGGCCACACCAGAATCTCATATAAATGTCAAGAAGCTAACGATGAATGCTCGAACCACTGGCAGCTGTTGCATTAGTCGAGCTCTCAAGGAGTGGCGGAGTGGGGGGGTTCTGCCCCCTCTAAACAATGCGCGACTCCAATGAGGCAGCCGAGCAGCAGAATGTCACCTCGCTGTTGCGCTGGAAATTTATGCTGCTTTTGCATGTACAATGTGTTCGCTATGTAGGTTGTGCCATGGATTTTAATGGCGTGAAGTCAACGGCGCGTAAAAAAAAGCTCATGAAGCATCTTAATAAATTACTTTGGGGATTTCGGTGCACCATTTTTAATATGACCAGGCTGTATGCCAGACAGCGGCGGCGGTGGCGGCGGATGGAGTCCCGAGGATGCACGACACTTGCCTGACATTTCGAGTTTAATGAAATTTATGCAATTTTTCTTATTTGCCAAATGCACTGCGGCAGGACTCGCGGCGTCAGCAACACGCCAAAGTGCAATGCATCAAACGGGTGGGTCAGATGGCGGGTGGTGCATTGCTTAGTTATAGACAGTCCTGACAGTCGCAATGAGTCATGGCTCAGAGCAATACTTTTGAATGATCAACAGCGCGGAATTCATATTTGGATAGGTAACCATTACACATGTAGTTTGTTTTCTTCACGGGAAAGCTAATCATTCTGAGTACATTCAATGGGCAACATTTTACATCTTCTAACTGTCAAAGATTCCCTACAAGTCATAACTACTTTGATATAGAAGGGCAACGGTCAAGCTGCAGGCGATAGCAAAGTCTACTGTTGATAGAACGTTGAGGTTCTTGAATCAGACGTATGGCCACCTGCTCTTCTCGTAAATTTACGGACTAACAGCAAAACTTAAGCGATTTAAGCGGTTTTTAATAGGTCAAAGCTTTTTGAAGCCCGGACTACTTTTGGTATACCAGCACAGTACGTTCGACTTTGCATGATGACGTTGAGAACTCTCCAACTCAAGACTCCGTCAAAATAGAAAAGAACCTTCAGACTCTTTAGACACCAAAAGCGCTTTTAGGCGGTGACAAGACAAAACGCCCACGGACAAAGGCCCATATTCAAATTAATCGTAGTAAGCACCGAAATTAAACTACAAAAAGTTATGGGCCTAATGTCCACAAAAACATATTGCCCATATCTCGTCGGACTTTTCGCCTAGTTTAATAAGGACACTGAAAGAATTACCAGAAATTTGTTGCTTTAATTGCAAAATGAATTAGCTGTCTCTTGCATATCTGCGACCTAAAGAGGACAGAGTCAGAAATGCATGAAATAGCAAAAGCAGCGACAAGCTGGTCACAGAGGAAGACTTTTTCCTGACCGTAAAGTACAAGAGCATCTCAAAGCATAAGAAGAAGCTTAACTACGAAATGGTGTACACGCCCTACAACGTGAAGTGCAGTATCCTGCCTACTCGGCATGGCTGGACTTAGATGTGACTGCCCCGGCGACCAGCTTAAGTCGAAACGCAATGGTCCAGGCATAGTTGTGCTTCGGATCGTTCAGCCATTTCGATCTTCCAATCAACGCTGTCCCTGTTACAAAACTACGTAGTCGGACTTTAAACTGGCACATACCATCCGCCAAGATCTACGGTTCTTCGTAACAGAGACGTACTCTTTGCTCAGATATTGCCAGACGTTGCTGTTGTAGGAGTCGTTGTGGCCGAGGAGGTAATCAAAGTAGAGACCAAAATGAAGGCACCGCATCGCAACCTCATCTGCTACTCTTCGACCCTGACACTTGTGCGGGATATGTGGAGGCGTGACTCCAATCGAATTAGTATTCAAATAAATTTCCACTTCTCATTCATTTCCAAAAGACTCCAATTTCGAATTTTATTTGTATTTATGGATAGAAACCCGCCATTGATTGCATTTTAAGTCATAGCCGTGGCCTTCCAGATACTTTGCCTTGTTTCCTTGTCAGTCAGATGTTCACGAGTCTCAATCAAATCAATGTTTAGATTTGCTTAAAGCAAATCTAAATCGCTTTCATATATGCCACTAATAAACAGCAGTCTTGCCGGTGTGACCGTGGCTCACATGCCCAAATTGATAATCAACCTACATGAGACAACCAATTGCACAAAAACCACCTGGTTGCCAAATCAAGGTGGATTTCGATTTGAACAAAAACATAAACATGAGAAAACGGCCTTAAGTCTGTGAGTTTTCACCAAGACTTGCAATAATTGTACCGAAAATCTAAAAACGAGAAGGCCAAGCTAACTTCGTCTTTGCCGAAGTTTTTAAACCCTTGCAAATGTTTTAATACATCAGAGTTTACGAACGTCAGCATTAAAACAAACAATTTTTCTAAATAAAACCCACTTTTCGACCGATAGTTCCTATGGCAGCTATAAGATATAGTCATCCGATCCGGTCGGTTCCGACATATAAGCAGTGTGCAGTAAAAAAAAAGACTCTGTGCAAAGTTTCAGCTTGATAGCTTTAAAACTGAGAGACTAGTTTGCGTAGAAACAGACAGACGGACAGACAGACAGATCAAGAATATATATAGTTTATGGGGTCGGAAATGAATATTTCTATGCGTTGCAAACTTCTGGGCAAAATTATAATACCCTTTGCAAGGGTATAAAAAAATGGGACTGTTTAGCCCTCAAAGTAGAAAAAATTTTTATTCTTTTTTTTATAGCATTTTGTTCAATTTTATATTCAGCTGTGCATTTTTATTTATTTATTATTTGTTGTTGGGGAAGTGGTGCACCGCGACCAATTTTTTATTTCCCCCTATTTACAACTCCCCTAGCAGTCCCTAAGGTTAAGTCTAAACTGATATTGCTTGGGTGTAGAATGTGTTTCCCAAATCTGTTGAGTCTGCGCCTCGCTAGGGCATCGCAGTGTACTAGTATATGCTCAGAGGACTCCTCCTTCTCTTCACAGTATCTGCAAAGCTGGGTGTTTGTTATTCCCAACTTGTACATGTGGCTCCTCAGTCTGCAGTGACCCGTGTAGAGCCCTGTCAGAATTCTGAGGGCATTCTTTCCTTGTTGGATTAACTTTTGGAACCTTTTGAGGTAGTGGTTCACTATTAATGCTTTAGCTTGTCTCATTCCCCTGGTGTTTACCCAGGAGGCTGATCTAAGCGTATTCTCTTCCTTTCTTAGGAGTTCTTTTATTGTGTGTTGGCCTATGCCGCAGTAGGGTTCTGGCCCTACCATTGCGGTGGCTGCACCCTTGCGTGCCAGTTCATCGGCCAATTCGTTTCCGGGGATGTTGTTGTGTCCCGGTATCCATCGTAGGGTCAGGTTGTTCCTGCTGCCTAGTTGGTCTAATTTGTTCTTTGTCTCTAAGACTAGCTTAGAGGTGAACTTATTGCTACTGAGTGCCTTAAGCGCTGCTTGGCTATCGGAGAGGATAGCTATTTCTCTATTATGGTAGTTCTTCCCCATATTACGGTCTGCACAACGGGAGATGGCACATACTTCAGCTTGAAATATGCTTGTGAATTCTCCCATTGGTTCAGATATTTTCGTTCCTGGCCCTGCTACCCCAAGTCCGGTTCCTTGGGGTGTAAGGGGACCCGTCTGTGTACCACATAATTGTGTGTGGTTTCATTTTATGTGTCTCTTCAAGTGAGATCCATTCTCTCTTATTACTTTGGTGTACAGTGAAATTCCTGTCAAAGTGATACTCGGCCACCATTTCGTCTCTGGGTTGGAGGATTAAAGGGATTTCCTTTTCCAGCTTTTCAGAGTCTTTGAGGCTTACTATGTGGTTTCTACCCACTCCTTCTGTTGTTAATCTGAGCAATGTTGCTTTTTTCTTCAGGCCGATGGTATGGTGGAGTGGTGTTAGCTCCATCAAGACCTCGATTGCCGCTGTCGGACAGGTACGCATGGCTCCAGTCATGCATATACATGCTAGCCTTTGCAGTTTTTGCATCTGCGTCCTTACTGTGAGGAGGTTTGCTCTATCTCCCCCACACGACAGCTCCATAAGTGAGCATTGGTCTCCCACCTTTTACGGAGTATGTGTGGTGCCAGCCCCACGATTTTCCGGCTATGCTCCTGCATGTGAATAGTGCTCTTGTGCATTTACTGAGTGTATACTCTAAGTGCTTGTCAAACCTCAGCCTGTTGTCGAAGACAACGCCGAGGTATTTGACTTCTTTTTCTGGTGTAATGAGGCAGCCGGATAAGCGTATTGGCCTCATTCTGCTTAACTTGTATTTCTAGTGAATGGTACTATAATGGTTTCGCAGAGTTTAGGTTGAGCCCAACCTCCTTGCACCAATTAGACGTGACATTCAGACCCCTCTGGACTATGTCACATAGGGTTTCCTCGTATTTTCCTCTCGCAACGATGACAATGTCATCAGCGTATCCTTGGCATGTTATGCCCAGGGAGGCGAGTTTTTCTAGGAGCTCGTCCACTAGTAGGCTCCACAAGTTAAGTTCAGTTGTGTATACTAATGCCGATGGATGTGACGAATAAAGCGCAATGCGCCATTTGATTAATAAATGTTAATATTCGAAATACACGAAATATTACATGGTGTCAGAAGTGGCTGAACTGCTTGACCTTCAAGTAAACAAAACTTAAATTGGGAAACATACACACTAGACAATCTTGCTGAAAAAGAGTTTGTGGACAGCTGACAAAACAACATTGAACTCGGTGAAAATAAAAGAAATCAGTGTCCATCCAGAAGCTAATTGCATAATTTGATTTAAAAAACCAAGAAGAAATTGAGTTCAACATTTTCAAGAAACTATGGCTTCAAATGACAGAATTCCGGAGCCGCTGGATTGCCCAAACTTGCCAAAAAAATGGCCGGTATGGAAACGCACGTTTTTGATGTACATGATGGCGAAAGGGATTGACGATCAGCCGGAACCCAAGAAAATCGCAACATTCCTTTGGTTGATTGGACAGCAAGCAATGAAATCTACAATACCCTGTACCCCAATGATGGAACAACCAATGGAATTCTAGGAATTGTGCAAACGCTGAGCCTCAAGCGGCAGCCATACAACAAGAAAACGCAGCAGCTGCAGAAGCCGCACAACTACAACAACAACGAGCAGCAGCTTTACAACAACGTACACTCGAGGAAGTCCTAAATGCATTTGAACTATATTGCATTCCACGTCGGAATATCACAATGAGTCATTTAAATTTAACACGATATTTCAGAAGGAAAATCAACCGTTTGCTGAATTTGAGACTGAATTACGTAAGCAAATCCAATATTGTGAATTCAGCTGTAATTGTGGTGTACCGTATGGGGATCGTTTGCTGCGTGATCGAATCATCATTGGTGTCTACGACAAAGATTGCAGCTAAAACTGTTGGACTCTCACAATGAGACTCTGGCAACGGTTATTGACAAGTGCAAGACATTTGAAGCTGCGAATGTCAACAAGATGTACTTGGAAAAGAACGCGTCCACACCGACCGTGAACATCGTGGAGCAAGCTTCAAATGAGACAACAACAACAGTGGCTGCAATTGGACGCAAATGCTACACATTGTGGCGGACCATTCTCACCAACTCATCTTCGAAACTGTAAGGCGAATGGAGGACTTGCAGAACATGTGGTCGAGTTGGACATTTCAGCCAATGGGGCAAGCAAGGAAAAAAGGGCAACAAAGATGGGCAACAAAACAACGTCAACAAGGATAACAAGTGCCATTCAGTAAACTGGGAAAACTATGGTAACGTAAAAAGAAAGTAATTAAGTTAAAAGAAACCAGTAAGCATATTGATCGAATTTTTAGAATAAACTCTGTGGGATCAAAGAATAAACGTTGGACCAGAAGAATATCCAGTAGGGAAACCAACAAATAGTTTTCAAGATTGATACGGGATCTGATGTGAACTGTGTTCCTATGTCACCAATCAAAAAACTGAATATTGAAATTGATAATGAAGAATGTGACTTTTTCTGTTTTTGATTACAGCAATAAATTATATTTTTTCCGTATTTTAAAATTAAACTGTGTTGGTTGGTAGATAACAAAAAGAGTGTGTGTCATGAGACGCACGGTACGAGGTAAAAGTTAACGATTTAAGTAATGAAAAAGACACGATTCTGTATAAATAAATGTTAAATTATCAAATATTAGGTCACTCTAAAATCACTGTAAAGTCACTGTTAAGTCACTGTTAAGTCGCTCTTAAGTCACTGTTAATTCACTGTTAATTAGTCACTGTTAAGTCAATGTGAAGTCACTTTTTAGTCACTGTTAAGTCACTGTTAAATCACTGTTAAGTCAATGTGAAGTCACTTTTTAGTCACTGTTAAGTCACTGTTAAACTGTTAAGTCAGTCACTGTTAAGTCACTGTTAAGTCACTGTTAAGTCACTGTCACTGTTAAGTCACTGTTAAGTCACTGTTAAGTCACTGTTAAGTTGCTGTTAAGTCACTGTTAAGTCACTGTTTAGTCACTGTTAAGTCACTGTTAAGTCGCTGTTAAGTCACTGTTAAGTCACTGTTAAGTCACTGTTAAGTCACTGTTAAGTCACTGTTAAATCACTGTTAAGGCACTGTTAAGTCACTGTTAAGTCACTGTTAAGTCACTGTTAAGTCACTGTTAAGTCAATGTTAAGTCACTGTTAAGTCGCTGTTAAGTCGCTGTCAAACAAAGAACATTATAGTTAGCACAGTATAGCATAGCACAGAATTCACAACTTGACCTTAATGCAGCCACTCTTTGCACCCCAATCCCCCAACACCCACTATACCCCACCCGACCAACCCCAGATCCCCACACGATCCCCACCAGATCCCTACCAGATCCCCACCAGATCACCACCTGATCCCCACCAGATCACCACCTGATCCCCACCTGATCCCCACTAGATCCCCATCAGATCACCACAAGATCCCCACCTGATCCCCACCCGATCCACACCAGATCCCCAACAGATCCCCACCCGATCCCCACCAGATCCCCATCAGATCACCACAAGATCCCCACCTGATCCCCACCAGATCCCCACCTGATCGCCACTAGATCGCCACCGGATTTCCACCAGATCCCCACTAGATCCCCACTAGATCCCCACCAGATCTCCACCTGATCCCCACCAGATCACCATGATCCCCCACCTGGTTCCTCAGATTCCACCAGACCTCCACCAGATCCCCACCAGATCCCTTCCCAATCCCACCAGATCCCTCCAGATCCACACCAGATCCACACCAGATCCCCACCAGATCACCGCAAGATCTTCACCAGAGCCCCACCAGATCCCCACCAGATCACCTGATCCCCACCAGATCACCACACCTGATCCCCGACCAGATCCCCACCTGATCGCCACTAGATCCCCAACGGATTTCCATAAGATCCCCACTGGATCCCCACCAGATCCCCACTGAATTCCATAAGATCCCCAACTAGATCCCCACCAGATCTCCACCTGATCCCCACCAGATCACCACCTGATCCCCACCTGGTTCCTATCAGATTCCCACCAGATCTCCCACAGATCCCCACCAGATCCACCAGATCCACACTAGATCCCCACACGATCCCCACCAGATCCAAACCTGAGCTCACAAGGTCCCACCAGATAACTACCACATGACACCAGAACCAAATCAGATCAGCACCAAATCCGCGCCACAGATCCTCACCCAAATCTTCACCTGATCCCCACCAGGTCTCTACCAAATACCCATCACTTCCCCCCCACCTTCCACCTCACTAACCCACTCCACAACACCCACCTACTACTACGCGGTAATGGTAAAAGCTGATTTTGCAAATACAAAATACAAAAACACAAAATCAAAGACATACCCCCAAAGAATCTTTCCAAAGCCTTACCCCCAAAAAAATCTGTCGCAAAGACAAAATTTTTCAAGATTCACTTCCCACTGACGTCCGTAAAGAGCTTCGCTCTAAAAGGTAGCTCAGTTTCTTGTTGTAGATGACACATATGAACCATTGCTGGGACTTGAAACTTGTATTGAATTTGGTTTGGTTAGACGGGCAGACATTAATACATGGCAGTTTGGCCATTAAAATGACAAGGATGTTTTCTTGGAAAACAACATACAGTTATTTAGTGGATTGGGTAAAATTCCTGGACGTTACTATTAATTTAAAGGAAAAATCGATTCCAAAATTGCACTACTGCAAACGGGTACCAATGGCGTTAATGGATAAACTTAAAACTGAGATTGACAAAATGGTCACAGAAAAAAAATTTCTGCTGTCGATTATCCAACTGACTGGGTGAATAATTTGCAAATTGCTGATAAGCCAGATGACATTACGATTGTGTTTGGATCCAAAACCGCTTAATGAATGCATACGCCGGGAACATTTTTAATCCCTACCATTGATGATTTCATCTCAAGATTAGCAAACAAACGAATATTTACCATACTAGATCTCAAGAGCGGATTTTGGCAACTTGAATTGGACAAGAAAGAGTTCTGACTTAACAACATTTATGACCCCATTTGGAAGATTTAAGTTCAATCGAGTGCCATTCGGTATTAATAGTGCACCAGAAATTTTTCAACAAAAAATGGTAAAAATATTTGGGGATATACCAGGAGTTATGGTATATTTTGACGACATTGGAATAGCTGCAGACTTTTGAAGAGCATGATAAAATACTAATGACTGTTCTTGAGCGCGCACGCAAGTACAATGTACGATTCAACTCAAAAAGATTCAGTATTGTCAAAAGCAAGTGGTTTTCATGGGAAACATTATTTCAGAAGGGCAAATTAAGCCAGAGAGGAAGTATCGTGATGCGATTGCAAACTTTAAGAGACCGGAAAACAAACATGACGTCATGCGACTCTTAGGTTTATTAAAATACCTGGGAAAATATATTCCAAATTTATCCAGAGAAACTGCTGAATTGCGAGAGTTGACTCGCAAGGATGTAGAATTTAAGTGGACGGAAAATCATACGAAGGAACTAGAGAACATTCTCAAAACAATCAACTCTGAACCAGTTCTAGCTGTTTATGATCCAAAACAGCCGGTGACTGTTCAAACAGATGCGTCTAAAGATGGTCTGGGTTGTGTCCTTATGCAAAATGGGCAACCTGTTGTATATGCATCTCGAACGCTGGGAAAAAATGAACAAAAGTGGGCTCAAATTGAAAGAGTTGCTGGCTATTGTCTTTGCTTGTGAACGATTCCATTATTACCTTTACGGTAGAGAGTTCACGGTACAAAGTGACCATAGACCACTGGAAACACTCATAAATCGGGATATAGACGATGTATCAGCACGACTGCAGCGAATGTTTCTATTTTTGCTAAAATATCCGAAATTGGAAATCACATATGTCCCTGGAAAGCACATGTTGGTCGCTGATTGCCTATCGCGCGCACAAGTATCAGATGTATGTGAAAATGAAAAACTAACAATGGTCATTCATAGTTTAGTCGAATCTGTATGCATTTCAGAGGACAATTTTAAGTTGTATCATCAGTTACTAAAAAATGATGATAGTCTTATGAAGATTTGCAGATTTATAGAAACAAATAGTTGGCCAGGATATCACCAACTTGATGCAGTTGGTCGTGAGTTTCACAGTTTTAAGCATGAAATGCATTATGAAAAGGGATTGCTATTTCGTGATCATCGGTTAGTGATTCCGACTGAATTGAGATCAAAAATATGCAAATGGTTACATGCACCTCATCTAGGAATCGAATGCACTATTTTTGGCCAGAGATGAATAAACAGATTAAGGAAATGGTTGAGAACTGCTCCGTTTGTGAAACATTCAAAAGAAACAACGTCAAAGAGCCATTGGTACAAGAAAAAGCACCTCTATACCCATTCCATATGGTGTCTATGGATATCTTTGAGTATGCTGGAATTAATTACATTTCCTTGATTGATGCATACTCAGGATTTGTGATATCTGAACGGTTAAATAACACAGTGCAACAAATTTCAACTTTTTTAAAAACTACCATGCAACACTATGCGGAATCGATAGTGCTACCCGAACTGAGTAAAACCATTTCAGCGTTTGGCCAGATTGGTAGCACTTTTATTTTTATGGACCCTCAAAGTTTTTGAAATTGGGTGTGATAACAAAAAAAAAGGTGTCATCAGATTTGGGAATACAGCTCATTCAGTTTTAGTGATAGCTGCAAACAGTCTTCGGCAAAGTTGTAGCTGACAGTCCGCAGAATAAATTTTTCTTACAAAGATTTTAAAAAAATTATATTTTCCGGGAGTTTTTCTTAAAAAAACTTTTTGAAAAATCTATTTTTTTACTTTTCGAGTATAACTTTTAAAAAATCAAAATTTTTGGCATACATTCTTTGGAAAAAATGAAGCTTTTGAGGTAACAAACATCTGTTCTGAACAAGGTTTTACAATCTGAACACTTCCACATCCTCAATTTCGGCCCCAAAAGTGTGTATATCCAATAAAAATCACTTTTTTGTTATCATTCTTCATTATGTTCTCAAGTTTTTTTACCAAAATAGCAGCTAATTAATTTTTTCAAGCTGTTAAAACAAAACACTACGCGTTTTACTTGTTGTAGTTCATGAATAAAGAAAAAAATAATTTTTTGGACGGTATTTTGAAAATTCTCCAATTTATTATTATTTTATTATATTATTATGTTATTGTTATTGTTGTTATTATAATTATGTTATTATTTTAACAAGCTAATACATTTTTTAACAAACTGAGATCATATTAGAGTTAATCTTTTTATTTTATTTTAATTTTTGTTATTTAATTATAATTATTACACAGAGGAACAAAATTCAACTTTTTTTTTTGCCTGGGACTGGGACCAATAAATTGTGAAACTAGAGGCATTAGGTAGCAACACCTCATACCCAGTTTTTCTGGAGCACGTCAAGTTCGCGTTTAATGGGCACTTTTATACTAGCAACACAAAGCTACAACCTCTGTTGCTGGTTAAAAGAAGATGAAAGCTAAAATTTTGAAAAATTCACCAAAACGCGATTCAGTCTATTTTTATCTCTAGATTATGGCCTATATTGCCTCGATGATGGGTGCTGTCAAATGTGGTACCCACCATCGCGGTTTTTCGATGCATGCTACCATCTCTTAAGTACACATTTTATTAGTCCGTATCTCAATATAGTTAAAATCTTATACAATTCTATCGAGTGGTTTTCCATTAATTCCGCTTTCTAAGTTAGATCTCTATGGGCGGGGTACTAACCGCTTGTCCATTGGAGGTGGGAATTTGGTATAACAATGGTGGTGACCCCCTCTTTCTTTGTGAATTTTCCAAAATTTTAGCTCTCATATTTTTTAACCAGCAATAGAGGTTGTAACTTTGTGTTGCTAGTATAAAAGTGCCCATTAAACGCGAACTTGACGTGCTCCAGAAAAACTGGGTATGAGGTGTTGCTACCTAATGCCTCTAGTTTCACAATTTATTGGTCCCAGTCCCAGGCAATTTTGAGTGTTCCACAGTGTTATTATTATTTTATTTTAATGTATTGTATTTTATTATTAATTATTATTAAAAATATTAAATATTAACTCTAATATGATCTCAGCTTGTTTAAAAATGTATTAGCTAGTTAAAATATTTTTTACAGTATTAAATTGGCAACATTTTTGCTGATAAATTGGAGAATTTCCAAAAAACCGTCCAAAAATTATTTTTTTCTATATTCATGGACTACAGCAAGAAAACACGTAGTGTTTTGCTCTAAAATCTTAAAAAAATTAATTAGCTGCTATTTTGGTAAAAAAAACTTGAGAACATAATGAAGAATGATAACAAAAAAGTGATTTTTATTGGATATACACACTTTTGGGGCCGAAATAGAGGATGTGGAAGTGTTCAGATTGTAAAACCTTGTTTAGAACAGATGTTTGTTACCTCAAAAGCTTCATTTTTCCCAAAGAATATATGCCAAAAATTTTGATTTTTTAAAAGTTATACTGAAAAGTAAAAAATAGATTTTTCAAAAAGTTTTTTAAGAAAACTCCCGGAAAATATAATCTTTGTAAGAAAAATTTATTCTGCGGACTGTCAGCTACAACTTTGCCGAAGACTGTTTGCAGCTATCACTAAAACTGAATGAGCTGTATTCCCAAATCTGATGACACCTTTTTTTGTTATCACACCCAATTTCAAAAACTTTGAGGGTCCATAAAAATAAAAGTGCTACCAATCTAGCCAAACGCTGAAATGGTTTTACTCAGTTCGGGTAGCACTATCGATTCCGCATAGTGTAGGTTGGTTTTTTTGGCTGTTGCACAGTGT